>VZRV01002112.1:1512831-1664319 GCA_013398115.1 Falcunculus frontatus
AGGGGAGGGGAGGGTCAGAGAGGAGAGGAAACAGATTTTAGTTATACTCTTGAACGGGCTGGAGGTTTTGGGAAGTGAGCTCAGGGTAAGTAGGATAGTACAGACCATCCTTGAACTCCTGACTGTGGCCAAGATTACTGAAAAACAAGACACAAAGCTCAGCCACTGCACCTATTGATGTTGTGCTCTCTGTGCTGCCTCCAGTACTGTGAGAGCTGGTTTGAGCATCTTAAGTCCCCAGATAGCTCCCCCAGGCAATGGGCTTATTATTTGGACTTGCTGAGCACCCTTTAATTACACTCAGTCCTGGGCACAGCTTCTATCTACGCTCTTTACACACCTGAATGTGCTTTAGGCTGCATGCATTCATTAAGGCATGCAAACCAGAGAACAGGTCTGGAGCAGTGGTGCAATTTGGCTCATAAAAACCCAGAAATCAGAACAAGTTCTAATCAGAAACTCTTCTTTTTCCTACAGACATTTGGAGGCTGTGATTCCTTCCTTGTTCCCCTAAATTGTTATAGTGCGGTCCACAGAGAGATGACTATGAACTGTCCTGAATTTTTGCAGCTCCGTATCTGAACTAGAAAGAGGAGAGGCAGGTGGAGAGGAGAAGAAAGTCAGGAGACTACATTGATTCATCGATCTTCCTCGCTCAGGCTCCTTTGTATTACTAAATAACTAGCAGGCATTAGTATTGGACACAAGGTTATATCAGAATGGGCCCTCATTCTCAGAGTATTTGTAATGCTCACACTGTGCTTAGCCAGGCATTAATGATTTATGAGGACTCAGGATGAGTTGCAAAACAAATTTTTTCACCAGGTAATAATGCCTGCCGATGAGTTGTAAAAGAAGAGACAAGACAGTGCAGTCCTGGCAGTGAAAAATGACCTCAGCTGTCTCCTGCTAGTCCCTCTTCTGGGCTCCTCCTAATTTTCAGCATTTCCTCCAACAAATGGAATTTCCTGAAGCCTTCAAAAAGGGATGTGCTGGGAATTTCCTACTGGTTATTTATTCCTCTCGTTTCTTGTTTCATTGTTCTAATGGACTTTATTTTCTTTGGGTTTTTTTTTTTTCCTCATTTGACTTTTTGTTTTTTAAGAGATCCAGGTAAAAATGAAGTACAAGGACAGTTAAGGTGCAAGGTTTCAGCAGGGTGAGCACTGATGTTCCTTCTCCTCGGTGAATCACAGCCAGTGCTCTGCCCTAGCGCAAGGGATTTTCCCTTCCTGCCATAGGTGCACACAAACACTGGAATGAGAGAAACCAAGCCAGTCCTTTCTGTCTCCTTCATCACTACTGATGCTAAGTCATTCTCAGTGAAAGACTGGTTGAATACTTTCTTCATAAAGAACTGCACAACAGACACCCCAAAATTACATGAGCTATGTAGTGGCTGAGCCTAAAGGGGACTTGACCTGAAACCTGCAACTGAACACCTCTGTGGAGCTTGTGAAAGGCAGCACTTTTCGTCTTGCTGTTATCAGCCTTGGTATCATTGCCTGGGGGCATTTAATATAATTATATTGAGAGTCCCAGAGACAATATAGGTCAGAAGGTGTAAGTGACTTTCCTCAGGTCAGGAACAGAGCCAGGAAGAACTCAGAAGCTTTGATTCTTGGTCCCCAGCTCCAGCCATCACACCACCTTCTCTCCCTCTAAATTAATGGACAAATTACAAATTAAACTAAAGAGCTCACAAGCCTTGGATCAAATACAGGACCAAGCACAACTGTGTAATAGTGTAGATTAAGTAAAGGGAAAAGAAATTATATAGTGAGTATTTTTTTATATTACTTATGATCAGAAATAAAAATGAACAAGGAACTTATTCCCAAAGTTTATTTATTCTGTATTTTAAGCACAGTGGAGACTGGATACTTAAAGACCTTCTCTAATGCACATTCCCCTGGCACAATGGAAGCTCTCAGGTTTCTTTCCATTTTTAATAAAGAACTCTTTACTTAAAATCTAATAGATAAAGCTTTAAAAGGGGGCAGCAAGAGCTAAAATATAATGAGCCATAAAATATGGAACAACAATTTTTGCAAACAGCTTTTTAAAAAGTTTACTTGGGAAAACTAACCTCTTATAAAACTGAAAAAGGTAATTGATGAAATATCACTAATTATTCTTGTGAGGAATGTGCAAGAGACCAGTGCTTGCTCACACAGGCTCACGTTTTCATGATTGGGACAGAAAACGTGGGAAAGCCAAGAAAAGTTACTAGGAGGAAAATCCAATTACCTTCTTCCCTTAATAGGTATGGAGATTATTTCCCAAGGTTATGCTCTAGTTATTCAAAACAATAATTTTAACCATTAAGTGCCAGCACTGCCCACATTTGCTTATTTTGATAGTGGTAGAACATGTGTAGATACAAGAAACTAAATCATGAGGCAGAAGATCTAGAAGTCAAACTGGAGATGTGAGTGACAGGAAGGAGTTTACAAGAACTCAGAATTTTTTTGCCACTTTAACACATCTCTGCTTCTCCTCACCACAACATCCACACACAGAGAACCCCCAAGCCTGGAGAGTGCACCAAGAACCTGCTGAATGTCCCCTTGTGCGGTTGAGATGTGGCTTGAAGCAGCTGCAGAGAGGTAACAACTCAATGTCCAGCTGCCTCATTAGGCCAGGCTGATGAAGTTAAGCAGACACACTTGGCACTGTAGTGGCTGATGCTGTTCTCCACTCCTCCAGACACCCTGACCTGGCAGACCAGGATGAACATCATCCACCCCTTAGGGTGTCCCACGATGTTCAGGATAGGGGTTAGTTATTTCCCAGTCGACAAATACAGAAATCAGCTACAGCATATTCCACGCAGTGTGAAGACAAGCACACACCTCTGGAGAACAGCTTTCTACTTGGGACTGAGGAAAAGAAACAGTTCTTTTAATCTCTTTTGGCCTGAAAGGAAGAGGGAAAGGGAAATGAATGAAGCCTGGTGAGATCCATTAACAGACATTATTAACATTATGTTTCAGATTATAGAATAGCCTGAATGGGAAGGGATCCACAAAGAACATCAAGTCCAGCTCCCACTCCCGCACAGGACAGCCCCAAGAATCACACCATGTGCCTGAGAGCATTGTCTGAACACTTGAGCTGTCAGGCTTGGGGCTGGGACCAGTGCCCTGGGAAGCCTGTTCTAGTGCCCGACGACCCTCTGGGTGAAGAACTTTTTCTTAATACCCAGTACTACCTTGTGATCTTCAGTTTCCTTCCTGGACCCTGAAGATTATACATCCAGTTACTTGGACTGTCTCTGCAGTTGAATAGAGACAAATATTGCCTCAGGCACAACCCAACCTGTTCAGTGTGCTTAGACAGGTAGGATGTACTGTCTCTCCCTAGGGATTACCAAGGGAGATTAAATAATTAGTTGGGACCAGACATTAATTTCTTTTTTGCAGAAGGTGAGAATTAATCGGTTGCAAATAAATACTTTTCACTTTTTTTTTCTTACTGGATCTCAATTTTAGTGGAACTTCTTTATCAAGAGCAGAAGGAGAAGAGGGTGGAAGAAAGCGGGGACTGCCTGTGCAAGGATCCTTTATTGGAGAGATGGGGGAGGCAGACAAACGGTGAAGCACTCTCGCTCTGTACTGTACTGCAAAGAGCCAAGGCAGCTCAAGGCTTGGGATGGAGGTGCAAAATACTGTCTGCATGATACTGGTGTGCCCAGTCTTCCTCTCACAGTCTCTAATCATTGTGGAGTTTCCACAGGACACCATCCCACATCAAAGGTATGTGAAAATGCTTGACTGGTTCTGGCTACCTCCTGCATGTTTTGCTTTCCTAAGCCCTTAAGCCAGATAAAATGAACTGAGAAAAGCTCAATACTGACTGCAGGAGCACTGTGAGGCCGTGCCCTGCCGAGCCTGTGCTACACAGCTACACAGCCAGGTGAAGATGGAGCATATGCTGATGGAGAGGAATCACTGCTGGCACAGCTACACCAGGCCCTGAACAAAAGGCAACGAGAGTCATCTTCTGCTGGGTTTTGTCAGCACAGCAATGTGAAATGCAAGGTGTGAAGTTGTCATACTCCAAGCTGATACAGCCACGGCAGTAGGACTTTGTAGTGCAGACCAACCTGTCTAGATCTCCGTTGTGTTGACACTGTTAGACACCTGTGCTGCTAAAGAAAACAGTAACAGATGCTGGAGAGTTGGAAAATATTTTTTAAACCCTGCTGAACAACACGTCTGTGGCTGTATACGATAATTCTACTCAAAGGATTGTTGGCAATGAGATGCCCTGTTGTGCTAAATATTTTTTTGTTATTCACATAGACAAAATCTTCTCACCTTATGATGAAAAAGGGTCAACAAAGTCAGCTGTGGTGATTACTCACTTGAGGAAGACAACTGCAACTCTATGTGTAAATGGAACCTTTCTAAATATACTAAAAACTCAGGGAAGTCAGTATATCATGTTTTGAAACTAATTTTCAGGCTATTATCATCACTGGAACTGACATTAGGAGGCACCTCAAGGCTGCCTTCACACATTACAAAGTTGATATTTCCCCGTATTAGGTCACAGAACTATTTCAACATATTTTCTGATTATATTCAGAGGCTAACTACACCCTTAATCTCTACAGAAAAATGCTTTAAATGCAACTTTAGAGAGATTCTGGTAACACAGTTATGCATTAAAATAATAAAAACGGGAGTCTGGGGGCTAGAATGCCTTTGCTGCTTTGATTTATGAGGTAAAGTCTTCAATGGTATCCATGCCTGCTAATTTATAATCAAACAGGGTTACAAATGCACAGTGAGCATATGTGACCGGGTTTGAAAATGAACTGCATTTATATTACATATATGGATGCAAAGAATGAGAAAAGAATACAGTGACAATTCAATCTCTTTCATTTTCTAACACACACTGTGATCCATGTAAGGACAGGCAGCAAGACCAAAGGACCCAGCATAAAAATACCCACTGAGATGTTGAGATAAAGATGTAGCTTCTTATATCAGGATCTGCTGGGTTTTTTTCAGGATTCACCCCTGATTAAATACAAAGTTGGCTGCAGCCTGCTCTATATTGGCCAAGGCAAACAAAGCCCAGGAGATCCCAGCAAACTGCCAGTCTGGTCCCCTCTCCACATATAACATGCCACTATGTCAGTTAGCACTGTAACTTGATTTCCAGGCAGACAATCATTTTCTCTGGAGACAAAATGAGAGAGACCGGCAGAAAGAGAAGGGTGGGAAAAAAAATCTGTGAGCACTGGAAATGCAGAATAGCCCAGATTCAAAGGGAAATTCAGTTCTGATTGTTTTATTTGCCAGCAGGCAGCCCTGAATATCAATCCACACTTACAGGAAGGCTAAAATATTTACTACTGCATGGTTTGGGATGGATTCAGTATTATCCTAATTGCTTGTAGCAGAAGACCAGGAGATAGCTTTTGGACCTCTTTATGTAGTGCAAGGCATTAGCTAAATGTTTCTGAATTTTGAAGGCTTTGAACAAGCAGCACCCATCTGTGTAACTGATGGTGATCCCTTGAGGTTTAGCTTTTATATTCTGTATTGCCTACTGTAAAACTCTGAAGTGTCTTACAGCCTGCTGCTGCTGCTCTCTCATGCTAAGATAGACATAACAAAGTCTCTGGGTTTGCTGTCCAAGGACACTTAGGCTGTGCTGGGCCCAGAAATGTGTAAACCAGCATCTTGGAAAGGGGGGCTGAGCTTAGAGAACTCACATCAGTAGCTAAAATTTTAACTGGCAAATTTATGCTGATATGCAAATAGACCAAACCTATAAAAGTGTGAAGAACTCGTGACCTGTCGTCCATCTTGGGGTCCATTTTGAAAGTAGCCTCTGGGCTCCCCAGGGTGTACCTTTGAAGGCCTTTCAAACAAATACCACCTTTATTCCCTTACTCCTGTCTAGTCTCTGTTTCCAGGTAGCCTCTTCAGGCATCAATGGTGTGATCACCAAGAGGCTCCTGACACAGTGGCACCAGTGAAACACTGGCCAGTTTTGGTGCCAGTTGTGTGTTAACAGCAGCCACAGGCACATCTGCACCACCAGCCGGCACACAAAACACTTGTGTTCCAAAAGAAGACAGTATAAAAAGACAGGTTTCTGAAAATAAATCAGTGATGTATCCAGAGTAAATTGCATCTATTAGAGCAAAAAAACTCCCCGAACAGCACAACTCTAAGGGGCAACACCTGACAATCAAAGACTTCAAAGCACTTAACATACATTAATTAGCAAGAAGGAGGCTGCTCCTCTGCCCATTGCAAACAAAGCAGCGCTGCCCAGCTTCAACAGGAGCAGGGCTTGCGTTTTTCGTACAATGTATGTAAGTGTAATCAACACAGTTCTTTGAAATAAATACATTTTTACTGGCCAGTGGTAATGCACATATTTTCTAGCATTCGCACACTGCATACATGATGCCTAATGAAAGCAAATAAAACCAACTCAAATCTTGGGCACTGAAATCTCACCCTTGCAGAAGATATTATACATCATCTATAAATAACAAAGTATTAAATCTAAGTATTTAGGCCTGTATACTCCGTGGATGGTTTAGTAGCAGGCATGTGTTATGCACTGGGTTAAATGGTTGTGACAGCATTTCTTGGTCCAGTGGACATTTCATATCATACAGAACTGTTTTTTTTGGTATGGACTGTGTCCCCACAATGAATCTTAGTGATTCATTACACTATCAGAACAGATAAGTGTAATCAAATAAGAAAAGAAAATGCTCTCTGTCAAATCTAGGCCCTCCCTGGGGTATTTTGCAATCCAAAAACTCCACTTTAGCAACCGGTTCCCTGTTCCGTAGCTTCAGCAGGTGTGGGGGGCTGCAATCTTGACTATTCATGACTACAGAAGTTATTGCAGTAGTTAAATACAGGGCTGTTAACTTACCTAAGAATCATAAACGACTACAGGTTTGGAAAAAATGATAAATAAGCTATTTTTTGGGCCCCCTGAGCTTTAAGAACATGGTATTTTACGTTAAAAAAGCCATAATTTGTGTCAAGATTTCCTTTGAACATCTTCCTACTTACAATAATTTCAAATCTCTAGATTCTATCTGTCCTGAAGATGTGAAAGACTTTATAATTGTTTGGGTTTTTTTCCTACATTTTTAAGCACTGTAAAGTTTTCAAAGTCTAACAGTGTTGTAGCTGTTTAGGAAACATTTTGTAAAATTTCCTTCTCATTTCTGCCTAACTCATGTTTCTCTGTAATAGGGTAAAACCTTGATTTTTAAACCTTTATTTCTAAGAAAACTTTTTGGAAGTTATTTCTGTTATTATTAAGTATTTTTGTATATATCCTAGTAAAGTCAGTTCCTAGTATCCATGTTGCCTGAGCAGGGGGTTTGTACAGTATGGCAAGAGAATATGAGCCATAACTAGCTGATAATGTAAGAAACCATTTAACTGCAAATGTTGTTTCTATTCAGAGAATTAAGTTATCAGGATGTGCTTAAGTAGCTGCCTTACCAAACTCAGAATTAAAAAAAAAAAAAAAAAAAAAAAAAGAAGAGAGACACTTTTAAGAAGTCTGTTGAGATTAAAGGACAAAGATTTATTTAATGAGTATTAAAACTTACGGGCTCTCTAAGAATTAAGCAAGCTTATAAAGACTATTTGAGAGCTGAATGGCTTTCACATAATGAAGATGGTTGATAAGACTTGGCTAAAACATTTCAAATGCAAACGAAAACAAAGGAACACCTCAGAAAACATAGTGGTTAAGTCAAAATTTCAACTGTGAAGGCAATATACAAATTTCACAATAATTTCATAATCCGAAAATGCTACTACAACCAACCCACAAAGGTGCTGAACCTATGAAAGGATGACAACAGGCAATTTTGAATCTAGACAAGCATGAAAGAAGCATGTTTTTCTCCTTCTGTGTAGTTATGGCAACAGAGTGATATAAAACCCCTCCTAACTGAACAAGGGCTTTTTTCCTCTCTCTGCTCCCATCCGCAACTTTACAGCTGTCACCACAAGTCATCCCGCTCGCTCCGGCGCGCCAGGCAGCGAGCCGGCATCTGAGGCAAGCAGAGAACAAAAGAGGCTGCAACACAGCTCCAGTTCAAATGACAGCCTCACCAGGGCTCCAGCCCGCACTGGGAAGACAAAGTTGTAAAGTTTCGCAAAAGAATTGAAGTGAATTTCTTCTCTGGATGTCCTACGGGGAAATCAAAGATCTACTTTAATTTAAGGTACTTGCAGCTTCTCTTGCTAATGACCGAAATATCTAGAACAAGAGCTGCCCGACAGTAGCCTGCAGCTTTGCAGGGGTCCATAAAGCCACTTGCACCGATTTGAAAAGCCACATACACAGGAAAGCATTAACTGTTTCCACTTTTGAATCTGGGCATTAAAGATAGTGAAATGTAAGAAATGTGGAGGGTTGGGAGGTATCTTCGAAAACTGTTGAGAGGGGACATGTTACAGCTTTAGGCAAACAGAAAATAACATGATTTAATTTAGATAGAAGATTCTTGATAGGAATTGATAGATGTTCATCCATAAGCTACTTCATTGATCCGTGACACATAAAACCAGGACTTACAACCAAGTTAAAGGAGGGTAACCTCTGAGGTCCTCACAAAGGGCAGCCTTAAACTAAGTGATGAAAGCTCCAAAAAGGAACGTAAAGAATTGGAAATGAAATGACCACCATTTATTGTCAGTGGCCTTTTGAATTTTTATTTTGCATTCCTTAGGAAGAAAAGTTAGTGATTATTTACTTTGTCTTCAATGATATTTTGCCCTATGACACAGAGTAGAATCTGGTTTCTCTAATCAGTGTGTGCTGTGTGTCTGAACCAGTTTCAGGGGAAGTAATTATTATAATTTCATTCATTTTTTCTCATGTCTCCAAACCATACATTTTCACACACACACACACACACACACACACACGCACACGCACACACACATAATGAAAATGGTGGTACTTTTAGTTAAGTATATGGCAATAGCAGCTTATGTGTACAAATTAACAACCCTGGGAACAAACTCATTAAAAACCTATGGCTAAACTTCAAGGGCTTTGTGATTTCACCTCTCGTGTACTTGCCCTCTCCGCTCTGACAGCAGAAGGCCAAAATGTATTGAAGAAGAACAAACATCTACCTGTGCAAAAGCTGCCCTTTATGTTTCACATGAAATGTCAATATTTCAAAAGCTGGTTTTGTCTTTCCAAGTACCTGTGACCCTTTCAGTGGACTGAAGATTTCATGGACAGAGTTTTAAAAATGAAAATAGTTCCTAATTTCCTTTTTTTTTAATTTGTATGTACATTTTTTCTTTGCTGTAGAAAATGTCATTAATAGAGACAATATGGCACAACTGTCACATCTCACTGCGCTGACGTCTTTAGGTTAGTTTGGAAACATTTTTCTGGGTCATTATTTTTAATTAATACAACGAATTAGTATATTTTTATTCAAAATGTCAAACTGTTTTAATCATAACACAAATATGAAACATCGACCTAGAAAATAGGACGTTTTTATGGTACTAAATAGCAACAACATAATTAAAAGCATGACATTCTAAAATGAAAATAGTGTATTTGACCATTTTACATCTTAATGAACTATCATATCAACTTGTATTTAAATTTCATTAAACTGGATAACAAATATAAAATACATTTTGAAACAACATCATCTCTCATAACAAATTCTGGAAATATGTACCTTGTTAATGATGGTTAAATGACTTTTCTAATTAGTGTGGTTTGGAAAAAACTGATTGAAATGGCATTTTACAGGAAAAAATAGTTTCAAGGACAATTTATTTCACTGAAGACACTGTCAATACTCCATCAGGCAGCACCTACTTAGCCATAATCAGAGCTTGCTTTAGCTGTGTGGCTGTGCAGTGTCTCGTGGAGTTAAACTGACACAAAGCCCTTTTAAGTGACACTGAGTGTTTTCCAGTTCTAACCAGCACACCTGTTCAGCTGAGAGCAGAATTTGGTCCCCATGGCTTATTATTATATATTACAGTATAATAATTACAGTTTTAGAGACACACACTTGCAATACCACCAAAGAAACACTGTTCCTTGATTTCCTGATTTTTAATGTTAATTTTCTAGTCAGCTTAACTTATGCCTTGGCTTTTGTTTAGTCTTCCTTTTTTCCTTTAACTGTTACACTTTTATTCTTCAGCTCCTTCTTATACAGTTGTGATTTTCTCCCAGCAATAATTTTTAAAGGTAGTAAGATGTCATCGAGAATGTGATCAAGATAATTCAGTGCATTCCTAAGGACACCAAATTGCTCAACTGAAGTATAATTTGGGTAGGCTGCAACTTATTTTTAAAGATTCATAATGCTGTAAATGTAAAATAAAACTGAAGGTGAAGCAGCAGCTCTGGGGTCCTCGTCTGCAAGAACTCTAAGAAATGAAAAAAACCCAACAAACCCTAGAAAATGTAGATTAAATTTTTTCAAAATGCCTAAATAACTTCTGAGCCTGGGACTTAACGGCTCTTGAAAATTTAACCTATCTGTAATTCGTCATAAAGACAAACAATGATTTCTCTTGCAATAATAGCGTCAAACTGCTTTTGACTAACCAAAGTAATGTCAAAGGTTAAAAAGATAGAGCAGGAAGACAAGAACCTACTCTGTAAAACAGCCATTCATCAGAGCTTCAAATCTCTGCTTGTTCTCCAGGGAATAGTCTGCAATGACAACTTCACATAAAAGCAAGACATCCCCTTTTGCAGCGGACTATACCATTCTTGTCTTAATCATCCAAATTTGACATAATTTTCACACCAATCTTTAATACTGGTTCAAGTAAAAGAAGTCAAAGTTCAGAACTTTGGAAGTTTGGAAGTGCAAACTCTAGTTATTATGTTTTTTTTCCTCTGTAGTTGATGGACCCAAACCATTCTTTTGTGGTTCTTAGTATTCATTCTATAAATAAGAAAAATTAATATAACTCCTCAAAAACAGCTCTGCAGTACTGAATAGAGCTTCTGGAAGGAAAAAAAAAGGCATTCAATAAATGACTCGGTTTGAATCTACTTGAGAAACAATCTTTTAAAGTTCTTTTTGAAAGCAAAAAGAGAATATGGTTGCTGTGCACCCACTTATTTGGTGGTGCACCGAAACAATGCCTTCCCTGTGCCAAAAAATTAGGAAGCAACAAAGATTTCCACTATGAAGAACTTTAAAAAAAAGTAATTTTTTTTTAATAACTAGCAAGCCAGCTGCTGTAGACTTGTATGGAATCTACTGACAAACACGGCTGCTGATTATATTTTTGGTATATTTTCTTTCTTTTTATTGGAAGAAGAAGGCCAAGTAGACTTAGAGGCAAAATTCAGATGAACAAAGACAGGATTAAACCTAGTGAAAAGACATCTTGGGGCAGAATAACCATAAATAAAGTAAAACTGTAAAGCAAGAAAATAAAATTTTAAAAAAAGAAAAAGAAAGGACATAGATGTTTGAGGCCTTGTGCCAAGCCATAGAAAATGGAAGGCATGTTTTTAAGTGCCAAAGGTAGAGGTCAAGACTATAAGGAAAATCTTACTCTATTAACCGTACAAAGCATGGCTGTTTCAGCACTGTGCCAGTGGCAGAAATCAGCCTGCAAATGATCAAAGAAGCTGTTTTATGTTGTAAAAAACATACACTACCTCACATACACACAGTAAAAGTGGTCCAGAAACACTAATAGCAGTTGTTCTGGAGTTAAATCGTTGTAGACCAGGCAAACTCTAAAATAATGCAAGTATAAGAGATATTTAAAAGTTACACAACTTGCTAAGTGACAGGTATGACAAGAGAAACCCGCTGCTACTTTGGACCTTCCTCAAAGAGACGCTTTTCCTCCCATGAAAACAGAGTTATAACTATGCAGATGTGGCAGATGTTAGTATATGAATATTTATAAATCCAGAGGATATTTTGGTCTACCTCAACAGGCATGTTAATATTTGAATAGATTAATCAAAGCACTGAGTTCACAGAACAAACTGCCCCTTCACCTCCTCCGAGATGGATGTGGTTCGTACTCTGAATGATGTGATGCTCAAGGTACTCAGCCCTGGAGCTCTTGCCTGTATCACCTCATGGGGTACCCTACAGACCTGTATCACCTCATGGGGTACCTCCAGACCTCGGAAGTGAGTGCAGGGCAGCAGCACTGGATTTGCAAAGGAGCCACAGCCAGAACCACAGCCCAACCCAGCGTGGTGGTGTGTGGGCACTGCTATCTCTGGGCCGAACTCAGGCTGCTCTGGTGGGGCTGTGCTTGAGCTTACAACTCATCCCTCTAGGAATGACTTCCAGCATTCCCAACAGATCACAGGGGTAACTAGCCTGCACTAGGACCTGTAACAACAAAGGCCTAATGGCACAGTACAGCACAGTTTGACCCATTATCTTCAGTGTCCTTGAACTCAACTGCACTAAGTCGCCTTTCTGGCACTTAAAGTCAAGCATCGCACATGGCCCAAAGCATTGGCCGTGATGGGTTGGGTAGAAACTTCTCCAATAAACCTTAAATGCATTTTTTTCATGAAGCTATAGAAAATTTAGAGTTTGCATGAATAGTAGTGACACAGCAAAACACTTTAAACCAGAACTGAAGGAAGTTTCTTTTATAGAAAGGTTATGTATACATCCACGCACACACAGAAGGCACTGACATTACTGTGGGAGGAATCAAAACGGCACTAAAGCAAGACTACATCTCAAATTGCTTTCTGTGCCTTAAAAGCCAGCAAAGGAGAATGATGTTCTATACATGCCTATTCATTTCTACTAGACTGGAAAGTAACACACCTTTTACCCTTTTATCAATTTCACGTGTATTTTGTACACCCATTTTCAAGTTTATAACTGCACATATACACTATACATGCACTGGCAATATATATTAAGTCTGTCTTATTTTCAGTATTAATAGTATCCCATGTGGATCAGTATTTTTAATAAGAAGAATCACACTGGTCCTTGAGTGATGGAAAAATAAGGGCATTATCTTTATTAAAATATTTTCCCTTTTTTTTCAATGAGAAGGGGGCTATTCTTGGAAAATCTGGAAAAAATTAAGGGAAACATCTGAGCAGGTTGTTTATTCTCAAGGCTGTGAAGAGCTAGAAAGATCTCTGATGTGTCAGCTTTGACAGTTGTTTCAGTCCACCTCTGTTAGCATTGCAGCAGACGGCTGAGGATGTGACTGCTTTCCTCACCAGTCTCTCAGGTAGAGGACAGGAGAGCCCTCCTCAAAATACTGCTTATTGAAGTTGAATTGTGATAAACACACTTGCATATTTTTACAGAGGCTACATATTTTGGGCTGAAATTTATCAAATCTACATTTAGCTGTGTAAAAGGCATTTGGCCTTAATTTTGGTCTCTAGGCTCCTTCTGCAGACAGAAACAGGCAGCTCCAGTGGGGGAGTCTTCTTGCTTCCTTGGACATCTGTTTCAGCACAGCTGGGTTTCCCCCAGGATCGTCCATCTCTCACTACTAAGTACAAAGGAAGGGGAGCTGATGAGCTTTGATTAGCTGTCCACATTTTTCAACTCCTTTGATCCAGATGGGTTGGTGCTCATCTACTGAAAGGCAGAGATTGCTGAGGGCTGCCCCCATTGCTCCCAGTGGCTGGGGAGCACCTGGGACAGGAGTCACCGGCATGAAGGACACCATGCGCAGGCTGGCAGCTGATTAGGACAAAAAGAGGTCTCCTGATCTGGGGAAAATCAGCAGGTGACTTTTTCACTACTTGGGAAGTCATCAGGAGAAACAGAAGAGGCTTCTGAAGCCATAAAAGCTCTGAAAGAAAAAGAATGTGAACTGAATGTAAAGAGGGAAATAGGATTCAAATAGACAGAGGAGGAAATTCAGGGTTTATTTTAGACAACTAAGCTGTTGAAATGGGCATAACTGAGGTGGAAAACTGTTATCACCCAAAGGCTGGATGACTGCTTTTGAATGGTGGTTACATAAAAGCAATCCTTAATGGGTACTGTTGGGTTCCTGGCCTATTCTAGTGTAACTTTCATTACAAAATTGCCATTCAGGGGCTAGGAATATTTGTCATCCAAAATCACATTGGAGAAATTGACTAATAATTCATATATCCATAGAGACCGAGGAACTGCAGTAGCATTTCAAGGAGAGACGAGAGCTAGGTATGCATAGAAGGCCATTTATTTCTTTGAAAGCATTCAGAAATGGCTGTTGTCAATCTGAGCTACTTCTGCCAAAAAAATAATAATCTGAATGAACACTGAACAAAAGGCAACTCAAGACTTTCATCTCCTTATGTGTTTGTGCCACCCCACTCCTTGATGGCTTTTCCAATCCCAAACACACGTGCTAATGGCTGATTTTCTTAGGAGCTGCTAGTCATCTCTGTCACAGTTGGGCTGTGATCCTCAATATGTTGCTATCCCAGAGCTGCAGACCGTGCTGGCACCACAGCCTTTCCTGCGACATTTAGGACAAGTAGAATGACTTTAAGATGACAGAGGGTAGATTTAGATTGGATATTAGGAAGAAATTATTTACTGGGAAGGTTGGTGAGGTTGGTTAAATTATTTACTGGCACAGGTTGCCCAGGGAGGTTGTTGACACCCCATCCCTGGAAGTGTCCAAGGCCAGGCTGGATGGGGCCTTGAGCAACCTGGTCTAGTGGAAGGTTCCCTGCCCATGGCAAGGGGTTGGAAGGAGATGGTCTTTAAGGTCCTTCCAACCCAAACCACTCTATGATTTTGTGATTTGTAGGACAGGCACAGGGCAACTTCTGCCACCTCATTTGATGGTGAAGTTGACAAATGACCTGTTCACTCTGGCTCTGAAAGTCCAAATGCGTCCTCCACGTTTTTGATCAGCAAAGCAGGGTGGCTCTGTTTGCTTCAGAAACCACCCATACATCATCTGGAACACTAAGAGCCCCAGCCAGCTCGGGACTTAGCACTCCAGCTTTACCCTGCAACCCGAATCTCCCAGCTGACGAGGAAATGCTTTGCTGCTGCTCTGCCAGGACATAATTTTCCCTTCCACCCAGCAACTGGCATGAAGGCATTTGAAATCCCACTGTAACCCTGACAGGTGCTCCGAAGCCTTTCAAGGCCAGCAGAAAGAAAAGACAGAGAGGGACTGAAAGAAAGACAGAAAGAGTATGCAAGGATGGGGAAACTACACTGAATTACAGTTAATTAAACCCAAGCTTTGACAATGTTTAAATAACAAGATTCTACACCTAGCCCTGGAACGCCTGTACGAGCTGTCATTTAATTTAAAAGAGCACAATAGCTAAATGCCAGTCTCCAGGCAGATCTTTTGCATCTTTCTGATACTGTATTAAAAAGTTATTATAAAGCAGAAGTTCAGGATCTCTTTTTTCAGAGTTTGATAATAGCCTTCTCAAACTTCCCATGGCAAACACTCAATATAGCATTTGTTCCCGTGAAACCAGGAGGAGAGTTATCCTGGATAGCTCCAGGAAACCAAAAACCAAAATCTCCAAATCTCCTCAGCTAAGTCTCAGTCTAATCTGAATGTAGTAAGAGGAGAGTATTTTCCTAGGAAGACAAATCATCTAATAGTAAAATGCTCCTACAATAAAATCAGTTTATAAAAAAGATTTGAATCATCCTCCATTTGTAAAACATTTGATCAAAACTTAATGAATATTGTATTGCGTGTTTTTAAAGAATGTTGCTAATACTCATTTAGGCTTTCACTTTCGACTTGCTTTAAGAAGGATGGCATTAATTCTCCCATATCCTATTCAGTGATGGTTCTGGATCTCTTTTTAACTGCTAGTTTTCAAAACTGTTTTCTCAGATCAAATTTATTTGAATTAGCATTTCTAACAGAAATTGAAACAAACAGAAATTAAGTACCATATTTTAATATAAATGTCGATAAAGAAATATTTTATATTTTAAGCTACTTTCTTGAAAATCGTATATCTTCAATGAAATTGGGCTATTATTTCTTCAGCTATTAAACATCTGAAATTATGCTATATTCATATTTGGTTTTAATAGTTAATCTCGTATCACTCACAAGAACTCAAAAGCAGAAAAATGTAAAATTATGAAAATCCTCAAATCAGTGCACAGGAGTTATATGGAAGAAAAATATTTAGTCTCTCAATAATGATCTTAGTATATTAAGAACAGCACTATGGGGTCCTGATGACAAACTTGACACAGCTATTTGAATATGTTTTTGATGCAATTACTAAAATAAAGTACGGTCACCGAGGAAATCCATGGCAGAGGTAGCAGTTTGGTAGAGATGGTAATTTAGAAGCTTCTGGCTCTCAAAAAGGAGAAAAGAACCTTATTTTGCACTAGTCAGCTGGAAATATCACATTGGTGGGTGCCCTCCAGATATGAAATAGAGAATGGCAGCTGAGCTTCAAGTGATCTTGGTATAGATAAAAGAAATAGGATACCTGAGTTCAGCCGGGACAAGCAGAAATGTCATTGCCAAGGACAAGATTCAAGTTGCCTGAGGACTCTGGTGGACACAAGCTCTAGTGTAACACAGAAAGTGTGTGCATCAGCACTACCTGAGAATGGAGCACCCAAAAACTCACTGGGAATTTTGCTTTTGAGGCTGCAGCTCCCTGGACACCAACCCTTCTGCTCTCAGTCCCAAGTTCCCGCCCAAACCCAAACAGTATGGCATCAGCCCTGTCCCAGGGACAGAGGAGCAAAGTCAGGGGGAAACCTTCCCTAAAGACAATGAATGATTGATTTCTGGCTGAATACTGGAGCCTGCATTCAAAGACATGACAGGCTGAAAGTAGGACTTCTGCAAGGGTTGTTTTTGAAATTATTAAAATACTAGCAGAAATTAGCCAAATGAGGTAGATCTGTAGATTGTCTGACGGTAATACAGGCTGAATCTCACCTTTCCAGGATGCATTTAAGTGAAGGGATAACCCTCCCTTCCTTTTGGAGGCTGTCAAATGTTAAATAAATGATGGGCTGAAATAGAGAGTGCTCTTTGTGGGAGAGTGCAACATCGAACTCTTAGCAGTTCTCCCTCTCCTGCATACCTGAAAGAATTTCAGTGTTGTACTATAATATGATGGGGTCACTGAGACACAACATTATCCCCACTGTGAACCACGGAGCTGAGCAAAAGGTGCCAGGAAATCAAATACTGTGATACAGGACAAATGACATTTCTAAAGACAACAAATAACTCTTTCTTTCAATCTGGTGGGAGCAGAAGCAGAAAGGGACAACACACTGGGAAAAATACAGGAAATGAGAAAAGCCTGGGCTATTAATAGTTTCAGTGCAAATTAAAACAGCACCGAGAGAAATATTTTTTCCCCTCTGTTGGGCTCTACTGCCCTACTAAAAATCTTATCCCTTTAAGCAGTAACCTTCACGGATCCTAACACAGGTCTAGATTTGCTCGTGTGCCTCTCTCTTGCTGAGAAATCTGTCCTTCCTAATTACTTCTAGAGCAGTGACAAAAACCTTGTTGATCTGACCAGACAAATTCTGGCAAGTAAAACATTCAGAAGTGTAACTATGAACATGCCAACTGCTGAGAGGTGGAGATGATAATAGCACTGTTGATAACAATAAAAGGGACATAGGGAAGGATGAGAACTTAAGTTTTTGGCCATGTTCCATTTAAAGCAACTACAAAAGACATTGAAAAGAGATGTCAGAGGCAGAGACTCTAACAAGACATCTAAGAGGAGATGTCAAAGAGGTAAGGGGCTGCTTACAGAGATTTCAGTACCCAGCTGAAGTGATACAATCTTCCTTCTGGACTGCCTCCTCAGAGACTGAATATAGGTATAATGATAAGCTGGGATTTTTTTTTATTTTAATAGAGGAGGCAGGACAGCTCTAAAGTGTCTTGACACGATATATTTTTCTTGCAAAACCTCATGTTAGGAAGTGTGTTGCCATCATAAGCAAGTACTCTCTCCCTTTTCTCAAGGGAAAATATGCAGGGGTTCTGTGGTTTATTTTGGGCAGCCACACTACTGGAAATGCTTCGGTGCTTTACTATTTCTGCTTTCAATAAAAAAGATAAATTTCCATCTCTTTACATCTTTAAACACTGGATCAGTTGCACTTGGTCTATTCTCTGCAGTCTGCTACAGCATTGTAAGATACATGCTCAAATACAGGTCCTTAGAATCTCAGCCTAGATCTCCTTTCTCCCTGCTTCTTCTCCATCCAGAGGCATCATGGCTGTTGTAACTCGAATACTGCCAGCATTTCAGATGACTCATCATTTTAATTTATTGATAGCACGTCTCTTCTGTTTAAAAACAAATGCATGAATACCACCATCCTCTTTGAAGGGACTTGCTGCTCTTCCAGGTCACCATATGTCTATGAATTTTTTAATTCTCCCCTGCTCTCTATCAGTGGTTACTCATCTGGGATAATTCTGAGAAGATTTTAATATTTATTGATGAGGAGAGTGAGACTAGGGCATAGATATGAGGGAAGATCATTGGAGAGGCCATTTGTGAACCTCACTGTACTGCAAGAAGCCTTCATCAGCAAGAGACTCAGGAAGGGCTTGACTGTAACAGAGACTGAGTCACAGGACTATCAGTGATTTTGGGGTTTGCTTCTCAGAGTTAGATAATTTGTAGTGACTGGTGCCTTTCTGCATATTTGACTAATACTTTTGGTGAAGATTTAGAATATTTCTTTCCTCTGTTTGTTCTGGAGTCAAGATTTGTCTGTTCCCAGGATGAAGCCAATGCCTTCAAAAACGTGAGGGTTAAACCCTTTCTGCACAGGAGGTGCTGATACAACCTCACATCAGTGCCTGGGTGCAGACCAAACTGATAAGCACTGTCGCAGTGTCGCACACGAGCACGCAGATTCAAACAGCAGGTTAGCAGCAGGTCAGACCACCGAGCAGAGCGAAAGGGCGAAAGGGCAAAAGGGCCCTGCTCACCTTTATTCTCACTCACTCTTTTATACCTCTCTTAAAACAATCATACATTGGTAGATGAGGTTAACACCTCTACAGTTTTACAGGATAGGAACACAGTCTATCATCTTTCTCCGCCTTGGAGAAAGGAATGAACAACAATCCAGAAGTTCAGAAAACATTCTAGGCCGGTTAGAAAAACAAGAGCTATGTTTATACAAAATGCATGAGAACTTCTACTACAAAAGTAAAAACACTGAACAGTAGAAAAACCCAGGGCGACAAAGCACCAGTATCAGGAACAGTGCCAATGACAAGAACAGCAAATGCACCTCGCAGAGGATGAGCAGTTAGTGATACAGAGCTACCTCTTACACATGGCTACATTCTGGGGAACCTCCCTTGCAGTACAGAGACTCTGTGTGCCCTTCATACACCTCAGGAAGGAATAACTTCTTTCCCTATCTCTGGAAGAGTCTTTACGTATATTTGCAGTTTCAGTTTGTCCTATTGTTCTTCTACTGTCTTGGTCCCTCCAAGCAAAATGTTGATGTCTTCTGGACTCTTCTGCAATGACAGTTTAACCAGGAAGAACAAGTTTCTTAGCAAATTCAAGGAAAGCACCCCTACTTTCTGTTCTCCACTTGCTACAGTGAGAAAACCCTGTGATGCCCACTCAGCTGCTCTAACAGAGTTTTCCATGGAGTATGAATGTACAATGTACAGCCCTCAAGTTTTACAAGAAAACGGTCTTTATTTTCTAATGTCATTTAAAAATTAAAAATATGCACCCATTTAGCAGAGATTCAGTTACTACCCATAGGAATATACAGCATAGTGGGGAGCACCACACCACAAAGATCCCTTTTTGTGGTTTTTCTTTTCAGTAATTCTCCAGTTGCAACACAGAATTCAGTATTTCAGAAAATGCAAATCCTGCTGAATTAGTGGTTCTGTGGCACTGAAACACCCCCTGAGCAGTATAACAGAACCAGCCCCCCACACAGACATTTTCAGTGACTATGTTTTACAGTAAAGGAGTGATAAAAGATGCACTGCTTGGATTCTAGTCTTTGCTAATAATATCCAATATATATGAAGAGAATGAAACGTTTAAACTCAGGGATGGGGGATTAAAGGATATCCATGATGAATGAGCTGTAGAGCTGAAGAGAATTTGTTGTACATCCTGACCAATATAGCAGTGAAAGTAATCAATCCATTACCTCTCTACTGAGAGAAATGGAGGAGAGATAAGAGGATAATGAATGCCAGGCACAATACTGATAAGAAAGACACTTAAAATGACCAGCCAGAATATATTCCATAGTTAATAGTGCTGACAAAAACAGTGACAAAGTAATAATTTATTCATGGAATAAGAGCCATTCCTGTGAAAATCAAGGTAGCATTTTAAATTAAGGCAACTATTGAAATCAGAGTACCCTTATTAACCAGTAGCCATAAATGAAGTATTGTAGTAAAGAATACTTTTAAGGGTTCATTTTGCCATTAACACATGGGCTAAATTGCAAAATCCTGTTACTTACAAACGCAGATTTTTTTTCTCTGCCAAAGCCTTCTGGCTTTTTCCTTAACCCTTTTCTTTAATGTAATAAAAATTCATATGAAGCTCTGCATATTCACATGCAGCTTGAATGGCTAATGCTTTTGCCCATGCTGACATACCCCCATCCCAGAATCTTCTGAGAAGCTGACCTAGATTTTGAGTCCTAATAATAACCCTGAGTATTTCCAGGACTAAATTTAAATATATTTGATGATTTAAAATGTAATGCTTAATTAAGAAACCACACCTATCCAAAAACTATTAGTTTTTCTGTCTCTGTGCCTGAAGATTGTGCAGTAGGAACATACTGTGCAACATGAAGTGTGGGAGATATATAAGGAACAGCAGTGACTCTGTTGAATGAAATAAAATCTGCGTCTGCTTCAAATGGCTGAGGTTATGACTAAGAATCAGGCTGTTCCATCCTGAATTTCTTTTCAGATTTCATGATACCATTTCCTAAATGTCTATACTATTCCTAAGAATACTTGTGGTAATTATCTACTTGGAAACTGAACCTGTGGCCAAGTAGCCTGGTTTTCCTGGTACACAAACCAGGTTTGTGTGTGGTACACAAACCACATAACCTTCTGACTTAAAAGGCCGTTATTAAAACTTTAAAATTTGATTTTCAACAAAAATACTTTTGAATTATTTCAAGAACCTCTTTCTCATATTTCAGTTGTGGTGCCAGACAGATATGGGTTTAGAGGGTTTATCACTTCCCACAGACAGTAATTTTCTTCTTCTATGTCCATAACAGATACACGGCTGTACTGTCAGATTGTCTCATCTTAGATAAAATTAAAACATAACTTTCAGGGACTTAACAACATTTTTAGAATTCTGTTTTTATATGAAAGCAACTTTATGTATCCATTATAGATACGAAATAATCTATGCTAATATATGTGCCCATCACAAATCCTGTCCAGGCAATTACATTTTCCTACTTCTTTCTAATAAAGGTGGTGGAAAGATTTTTGTAAGCTTAAAGTATTACTTAATCAGGTCCTTGACTGGAAAGTGTTTCAGGGAGAAAACAGTCACTAAATTAGGTAAAGGCTTCCTTGGTGGGCAGCACTGAAATGCTTAGAGGACAGGGAAAATAGTCTTTAATGTACATTCACAGTATCTCCTGTTGCAGTAGAGCTCACAGAGCAGGCGGCTGCAAGACGGAGCAAACAGGCTTTAGATCCCCCCAGCTGACTGTATTAACCCCCAGTCACCAAAAGCAAAAAGAGGGCTCACTTGCTACTCTGAGCACAAAACAGACTTTTATTCAATTCCGTCTGAGCTCACGCAGAGATAGTGACAGTTTTCTCAAAAGGGAACACAACTCGCCTTCTCAGCTCCTCAGTGTCGGTAACGAGCCGCTCTAATCGCCTTAGAGTGGCTCAAAATAACTGGGCAAAGGAAATACGGCTAAAAAGCCTGCTGAAGTAACCCCTGTTTTATGCTGAAACTGTGCTACTTTGTCGTGCTCTGTTCGGGGTTTTCCACATAGAATTCTGCCTCATTCCCATGGGTAGATGGGGAATTTTGAGAGACCTGATAATTCTCTTAGGCTGCCAATAACCTGACTGATCATCGGCCCCTACGGCTACAGAGCCTTCAAAAACCTGAATATTTGATCCATTTGTACCCTCAGCTGGGTATTCAGAAAGCAACTGATCGACCCTTCCCACCTTCCCTCCCACAGCCCCATTCTCTCCCTCCTTCCACTGGCCTTGTTTCCTGCCTTTCCCTATTCTTTTCAAGAATCTCATATTACTTTTGCAGCTCTCATCCTTTCTTATAAGGACAGGAGTTGGAAATAGGTGATTTTGTGGATTCCAAGAGGAATTCCATCAGTTTTCCCTGCATTGTGGGAATACTCTCCACTGTTTCTAAGGAAGATGCAACCCTTCGTCATGATAACTGCTGTAAGGGAATTCCGTCAGGAGCACATGGCAACCATTCTCCCAATAAAAAGACTTGGAGTAAATCATCTCTATGAGGATTATTTCAGTTTATGAGGAATGAAATCACATCTCGAGTGAATGTGGCCTTTTCTGGTTTACTTTGAACATAAGTTTTGATATGATTGGGAAGAATGATGTTTAAAACACTCAGTGCTCATCAACACCAAGCCACTGACAATGGTTTCCAGCTTACAAAGCAAGACACGGAATATGAGGAAGAAATTAAATGAATAAAATTAAAATGTCAGCGGAGAAAGTAACTAATCTCCATCAAGTCTCTTATGTAATCCAGACCGTTTTGCTGCTGTTATTATTCAAAACCCTTAGGGAACCAAGGATCTAGGTCATCTGCAGGATAAAGAATGTACTATCCAGGAATCAATATTCACAGGAGTAAATTAAATTATAGTCCTCTCCATGCAAAGAGTTTTATTATTACAAGGAGCGTTGACAATTTAAACTCGACAGGAAAAAATAAATCTAAGCCATCAGACAACTTTTTCACTATGGCATCTCTCTATATACCATGCTGTCACTTGAACTGTCAATAATTCTTTAACTTTCTGTGAAATAGGATACTGCACTTTCCCAGTAAGCATATGGCTACTATAATGATAGGCTTAGATAAGCCACTGCATCTGTTAATACTGACAAAGCTACACTGCCATTAGCACTAAAGCAACATCAGCACCATGGATGGGCAACTGAGACACCCTACAACATGCAATTGCCATTTGCAATGGGAATTTTAACCACAGCGGTGTGATAACACAATTTCTAATGCCTAAAATACGACAGAGAAGTTGATTTACAGGAATGCTGGTAAAACAGCAGCTTTAGGAGCTGACATTAGTGGCAATGTCTCGGCGTAGTCTCCTACTGTTTCTTCCACATTTCGGTGGTCAGATTGTATCTACCTGTGACCAACACCCCAATTTAAGACACTGCCCAGATGCAACAGTCAAATCTTATGATAGTTTTCAACCTAATTGAAGTTGATAGCATATGATTCGGAACTGAAGGCAATTGTATAGCGTTTATCTAAGCAGTCACATTTCTGTTTCTAAACCTCCATAGAAAAGCTTCTCATTTCATGGTACATTATGAATCTCATTCATTGCATTAACTGATGAGGAAGGCAGAGTGGTTTGATTGATTGCTTAAACTGGCAGAGCTCAACTCATCTTAACTGCACACGCCAGGGCGCTCATGTGCTGCTCTGCACTGCACCCGGGGCTGGCACAAGCCTTGCGGCCTCCTTTGGGCCAAACCAAAGCATAAGATCTAGAGTTTCCACCTTCTCTCCCTAACAACATGCTGTTTCCTTGTCTAGCAAAGGCCACAACTTTTTTGACTCAATTTCCCTTTGTAATCTGGTGACAAAAAATGAAAGGTGTAGATCAAGGGGAAATGTTGCTAAAGAAATGGAGCACTATTCATTTATGAGAATCCGCTGATTCCTTTTCTCAAATGTATATAATCCCACACAAAAGCCTCTATTAAGCCACATAACAATGCTACTTTGGGGATACTTCAGAAACCTGAAATTCAGAAAACTGTGAAAATAAAGTGTTAAGATCTGACTTAAGGAAGGAAAGAATCGCTTCATTTTTAGCTCAGCAGTCACGCAAGGTTCCAATACACCCAAGCGCCAAAGTCACAGTTTGCTGGTTTATTACTGAACACTCAGCTTGCACTGAAAATTAGGAAGGTTTTCCTTAATTGTTTCCCGAGTGTACAGACGACAACACATAACTACAATTAATATATTCTTCTGCTTAACTTGGGAGGTGGAAGACATTACTATGAACCACTGCTTCTCTTGCCAAATGAACCAGCAGATGCAGCAGGCCCAAGAGATGCTGAACCTTCTGATCCCAAAGACAGCCAAGTTGTCATGATGCTTTAGCAGCATCAGATGCCTTTGAGGAACATGAAAGCAGCAGGCACTGCACATCAACATGTGAAATGGGCTTTCACGTGCCACTCCAGCCGAAAGCATTTAGGAAATAAACACATGCCTCTCCTTCCAAGTGTGCGTTATCATCTTGCTCTTGTTTCTGTAGTGCTTCTCCCACCATTCCCAGACAGAGGAGTGCTGAAACCGCAGGACCCACCACACCTGTCAGAACAAAGAGCTTCTATCAAGTGCTTCTGCTGATCATAATTAAAGTGTCATAAAAGAAATATTTAGAAAAATGGAGAAAGGAGGGAGCAGATGGATGGAAGTAGGAGCGGGTGGTTCACTTCTGGCTGCTTCTCCTCAGCAGTCAGATTGCAGCCGTAACAATGGCCTTTCTTTCCAGATCTGATCCTAGCCAGATGATTAAATACCCCTTTTGGCCGCTGCAATCTCCTGGTGACTGAGATCTGCTCTGGTTATAGATGAACTATTCCTTAATCACAGTGGAAAAAAACCTCCAAAGCTGCTGCATTCTGTAGCACTCTCCATTCACCTATTTGCTGAGAGCAACATAAAAAAAAAGAGTAAAAATAAAAAGCTCTTGCACATTAGCCTACCTGGCCCATGAAACACATGTTTAAAAGACCATTGTAAAAGACCATTATTATGTTTGAGCAAGCAGCACAATGTATTGCCAGAAGACAACTGATGGAAAAAGCTGAAGAGCAGCCAGAGCTGTCCAGAATCCAAATCCTACTCCTGTTTTATCCTTTCTTTATCAAACCCAAATCACACTCCCTCCAGCTCTCTCCCTCCCTGTCTCTACACACATTGAGTTAACAAAAAATTTCTTGTAGCTGTTAATGAAAGCTTATAGCCTGCAATATACTGTTGAGCTGCCCTGATTCTATCTAATACACATTTTATTATTTCAGGATTAATAACACGAACAACCGACAACACTACAATATACTTACACGGCACCTTAATTTGAAGATTGCAAAGGATATTACAAAAGACTGAATAAGTATTAATATGTCTTTGTCCCTGGCTAGCAGAGAACACTGATACACACACAAACAAAATTCATTTGGGATCTGAACAAAGAATCCTCAGCTCTGAGTGAGCAGGGTGTCCATAAGCCTACCCGCATGCATAACTTTAATTATGTATTAAACACACCTCTGCCTCATGGCTGAGATCAGCGTGCCAGGCAAGAGCTAAGCAGGCTTAAAGTCAGTCTGGGGTGGCTGCAGTGGGTCGTGCCTCACAGCAGCAGTCCTGTGCTCTACAGCACCGTGAGCTACTGCCAGGCTCACCTTTACTGCAGTCACCCTGGTTTGCATGTTTCTTGTATATTTTATGGGTTATACAGTTGAAACCGAGGTTAGACTATGGCTTTACAGTCAAGAGTTAAATGCATGGCATTCATTTATTCTTCTGTGCTTTAGGTTTCATCAGAAAGATCTGATTACTTATCAGTGCTGATGCCATGTGAATTACATCAAGATGAAGAATTTACATGAAAATAAGTCATCAGCACTTTGTGCTGAGTTCCATATGACTTCACATAAAATTATAACCTTTCTATATAATTTAAAATTTTGCCTTTAAAATCTCTTTACAGTATTCTATAGGACGGATGAAAACCTTTCCCTTTCCTCTTCTCACTCCCCCACCACAAAACCACAGAAAAGGATGTTATTCTCTCTTAAACTAGGTAACCAGGTAAGTTTACAAAAGCACATATACTTTTAAAAGAGACTCATAATTCTTATAATCCAGTTGGACTACAATAATGTAGAATTTTACAGGCTCTATCTATATGATCTTATTCATTAGTTTAAATGTGCAAATACTTGCAAGCTAAAAATGACCATTTTGAGCACACAAATTGTGAGATATTAGCATAAACTCAGATCATAATATGGCTGAACTGCAGTTTCCTTTTTTATGCGTAAAAGAGAAATGTAACTTATGTTCAGAATTTGAGTGAAATGATCCAATACTGAATTGTACGTGTGCATAAAAATACAGCATTTCATTATTTTTACACTGAATTTTTTCATCTTTAACAGCATTTATATGAGATTTAAACCCAGGTAATTTCTGAATATTTGGAAACAGTCTCCCAGGATGATGAGACTCAAATATGTATTTAATTGCGCACATTGCAGCCCACTTTAAGTGAGCATTTCAAGTTACTGTCACCAGCAGATCTCTCATTTCCAATGGAAGGCAGTCCCACAAAGCACAGACTCCATGCCCACTGGCTGCTCTATGGACACATTAAATAGCTGCATAAATCATTGCAGGATTAAGGTCCAAGTCAGTTTGGAGTTTAATTACTGACTGAAGCTTTCCTTTCTGCGATAAAATAACGCTCATCTCATTGAAAATGAACCCCAAACCAGACCAACATAATTTGGAAAAAAATTCAGCTGGTCTAAACCTGTTGTACCATAGTATGATAATTCTAAAATGGCCATAGGGAATATGGCACATTTGAAAATGCATCACCATAAAGCAAGCAAGCACCCACTCTTACAAGCCAAAGCCCTGAAGGGAGGTAGTTTTTTCCTGAAACAATTATAAATAACTTAAGAAAAAAAAGGATTTGGTATGAAAATGCCTCCTACACAGCCATCCCCACAGCACTGCTAATGTGCTGTTGTAATGCTTTCTGTGAATGGTTATAATTTCATCTTTCGCATACCCACCAAGTTCAGTCATTTACTTTGATTAATTTAAAAGTGGTTACAAATAAACATTTGAAAAATACAGGTAAGACACTACTTTATTTTATTTTTCAATTTTATGTTTTAATTTTGCCTTTATGCATATCTTCCTGTTCTTCCCCCAGAGAGACACATCTCCCTCTCCTCAATTTTCTATGAGACTTGTCACTCTATAACTCTTAGGCTGGACTTGGGAGATAATAGGGCAAATTTGACAAAACCTGTGCAGGAAATGAACACTCATTCATTTATTAGTGAGTCTCACTGGGCACTGTTAAACTTGTAATAAAAAAGTTATTGAAAAGAAGAGAACAAACCTACTGAATTAGAAACACTGATATTGGTGATGTCTTCAGCTTTTTCACTAATTCCCCACAGGTTGTTAATGGACAGCATTGCTCCGAGACACAAGGAATTACGGAGTTAACACTTAAGGCTGACAGGGAGAAATTATGATCCCACTGTACAATATTATTTGCTCAGTATTGCTGCCAAGGGGCAGCAAAGGTTGGGGACCAGTGCACCAGTCTTACTGCATAATTATAATATTGCTTTTCAACCCATTTCTGGGAAATCCTGAGGCTCCACACAAGGTGTAGGTGACTGTAGCAATCTGGAGATAAGCACCCCTGACTTTGGGAGTCTCATTTCCCTAGCCCAGGAGTGATTACACAGTGTAATTGGAGATGGTTAGTGAAGGTGTGTGGATCTCCAGTAAATTCCTGGTGTAGTACTTTGCATCCTGCATTTTCAATTTACAGGATGAGTACATGAAATACTGAGACTGAGTATCTTGGGAGATTTTATCAATATAAATAAACAAAACATAGTTTGGAAAGCAAATTTGAAAATAGTTTTCATATTCAATAATAAATTACTTTTTAAATATTCATGCATTTTATGATTAATGCTATTAGCTGTTAATTAGCTAAATAAATATGATTAACTGTGTGAATTTCTCAACCTTCCTGTGGTTGCTTAGACAAACAGTTACATAGTGAATGCTTTATTTCATACATAAAAATGTCCCGTGTTATAATGCATAAGTACATATTGATGTTACATTTCTTTGCTGTGATATATGCATTAAGTTCCAGGCCACTTTGAAAAGAAACTACAGATCTTAATAATTTATGTTCCAAGTTTTAGCCAGGATTATCAATGGTAGGTTTTGAGCTTTTTCTTTTAGTAACATAATATATCATAGTAAAAATGCACAGACAAGCGATGTGTCAGTTTGATTTTTTCCACCTGATTCAGCAACCCAAAATTCAGACACAGCAGTTTAAGCGGAGTTGCACACTGAAGAATTTAACTCTAAGCATTTAATCTGTTCTTTCCATAAATTTCTGCTGCTTGTGCTATTATAATGATGTTACCAGAGGAAGTTTATTTATATCACAGATTTTCAGCATCAGCACATTCAGAATACAACAGCAATCATTCATTCAATAGCTAACAGCAATGTAATAATATCATCACTAACACTCTAAATATCAAAAGAACATTTAGAGAAAAGACAACGGAAAATAAAGTCACTTTGGACAATCAGTAACACGGGATTCACTAAATCCAAAATGTATGTTTTAAATACATGTACAGAGAAGCCAGCCCAGAAATAAATAGCAATTATGTGCAGCTATTTTGGAGCAACAGGTTGCATATAATTAAACAATAATAAATAAGGAGATCTTTAAGGGCCCATTAATAGGAACACACACTCTAGAGAGCAGCATTTAAAGATCTTAAGCCTTGTGCATCCCAAAACACCTAAAGAGATTTTGTTCATGAGCAAACTATAGCCAGCACGACCGTAAAGCAGCAGGGGCAAACCTGACACCACTCCGTCTAGACTGTGCACAACAGGATCACCCTATGCAAACATGAAATGCCAAGCCCAATGGTGACAGATTTGAACCAACCCCCCCTTCTTTTTTTGAGACTATGCACCATAGCTTCTTTTTTTAACAGTCTCAGATCTGCCATGAAAGCTCTTCTCCCCGCTGTTCCTAATGTATATTGTAAAGAGCTACCCAGAACAGCACTTTAAGAAGACACTTGTCATTCTCTCTTCCCTCCCCTGCCTGCTTCCCCAAGTATTTAGATAATAATGGACCTGGTTAAAATCATGAAGTCCAAGAACACACTGCTGAGGGTTCAAAAGGCTAGACCTGTAAAAGCACAGATAAAGACTTCTATTGAAAATGATGTTAACAAAGCGATACTCTCAAGAGGTGAAGAAGTGATCAATCCTACACGTTGCCATGTTTTAAAAGAAAAAGTAAATTTTTTCTCCTTATTTTTTGCAGCTTGTGTGGGAGGGAAGTGCTGCTTCAGAAAATGAATGGGTGAGCACTGAGAAGGACAATGCAAGTCAGAATAAAGTTTGTTCAAGCATCAGGAAACATGAACACCAACCTTGTAATGGAGTCCTACAGAGCTTCAGTTAAAACTGAAGTGTGGATAAGGACCCCTGCATACGGACAAAAGGCTGCCTGGCTCGAGGGCAGATGTGCCTACGATGGGACTCTTCCAAGGGGACAGGCAGCCCAAAGGACGTGTGTGTTAGCCATGGGCATGGAGGTGTCCCTATGGGAATGTAGCTTGTTTCTAAGTACAAATCTAGAGGTGCCTGTGAGCCTCTGCTAAACATGAAGGAGGAGAGATTTCCAGATGAATGGGCAGGACAACTGTGTGGTGCTCTTAGGGGTGTTTAGTTTCCAGGGGCAAGAAGGAGCATGAGAAAAGGCAGTGATGGGTTGAAAGTAAAAGAGATGGTGTCTCATATACAATGTCTGAGCACAGTAGCTTCTTCAGTGACCAAAAACTGGTAGACAGGAAAGACACATACTTTTAAGGACCTTTATTGTGAATGCAGGTGACATTTGATGAAGCAGAATTAGTGAGGGCAATAGAGAGATTCATTAAGTTGGGCAACCTAATGACAAATCTACAGTCTTTCCAGTTAGCTTCATGAAAGCTCTGAAAGGAACAAGGCTGGCCATGTCCAAGTCAAAGAATATGAAACTTCAGTGGCTGAGATATAAGATGAAGAGAGATAGGAAAAGAGCCCAGGCTGTGAGAATGACCTGGAAAGCCTGTATCATGGAAGGGCAGAAAAAGCAGCAAGACTGTGAATTCAACCAGACTGCAAAGAAGGCGGCACACATGTTGGACATGATACCTGGAAAGGGCAGGTGAGATGATTTTATCGCTCACAGCAACAAAATAAAGGAGGTAGTAAATCACTATTTTTGAGTACAAGTGTCTTGAACTGATGGTAAGACATCTGTAGAGGTAAAGACCAAGATTTTAGTAGGACATACAGGCTGTGACCCATCTGACTTGGTGTAGATATCTCAAGCTGGGCTCTCAACAGACAGAGGAGATGCAGTCAACAGAGCCAAAGGAGCCACGTACAGTCCGCATTTTGTGGATCAGACTAATTGTCACAAACTCCCTTAATGCTTTCGTCTAGATCTCCACTGATGGAAAAAAGAGCCTCAGTAAAATACTTCAAATGTTAACATCCACCCTGTAGACTGCCTTAAGTGAGGTGAGATGAATCTTACCCCAGGAAACATGTCTATAGACAGGAGAGATCAAAAAAATTACTAGACTAGATACACCTCTTTACAGCTTTTCAATCTTGCTGCAATGTCTTCTTGGGAATCTGGGGATCAAGTGGATAGTTACACATGGATCCATTATTGTAGATAGCAAGGATGATAATATATGACAGAACATGAGATTCAATATATTATGTGTTATGTCTACTTAAATAACATGAATAAATCAACCTAGCCTAGCCTAGGTACTTAAAACTATAGAACAAAATAAATATAATTGTGTCCAGAGAAAGCAAACTGCCTGGAAGGTGCAGGCACAGTCACATTGAAAAATGCCACCTCATAAAGGCAGTAATCTCTCTCAGACAGATCTTCATTATAGCTAATCACTATTTTGCCAAAGGCACTTATGGCAACATATTTCTAGGGGAAGGAAGAGGAAAGCAGCAGGGAAAAGGAAGAAATTTCTCAAGCCCCTGCCCTCTCACCCCAAAATTGAAGCCCAATGAGAAAGTCAAATATTTCACTTCAGCTGGAAAATTCTAAGAAAGAGTTCAAATGGAATATTGTAGCAGGTGAAATTGAAAACGGGGCAGATAAGTGGTTGCAAGGCATATACTCCCCTCTTCAATTTTTAATCAGGAATACAGGACTCTTAGGTGGAGGCAATATCATATACTTACACTGGGTTATATGGTCCAAGTAATAACCTTGCATTGGTAATAAATTAATTTTTTTCCTATAAAAGTTGGTTTCATTTTAACACAGATATCTCCGCTGAGGGGTATGGGTGGATGTTTCCACATCAGCACACATGCTTAATGCAAAATGAACAACTGTGGTCTCCCACTCCCTCCCGATGAAGCACAGATAGCCCAAGACAAAGCCTGGTTAATAAACCAGTTGTAAACAATCAGGAGAGACAGGCAGTGCACTGAGCTGTGAATTGCCTTCACACAAACGAGGGGATTGCAAGGTAGATACGGTGTGAGAGCCATCTTAGAACCAAGATAAAAGAGACAATAAAAGCGAAAAAGATAGAAGACAGCAGACAGACAGAAAGGAACAGGAATATAATTTCCTTAAAAAATAATTGCATTCAATTTATGCTCTTACCTTACACTCCCAGTACTAAGTAATCTAATCAGATGCATATGGTTTTATTCTACAAGGAACACATGAAGCATGCAATAAAATCCTCATAAAACATGACCTGTGGTGACTTACTGCAGATTTCAGAGGATATATCTATTTTTTTTTCTCCTCCTGTTACCCTTAGCAAAGATCTTTCACAGCCTTGTGGTCTCCTTCCACACCCCATCTTCCATGTAAATCTCTTCCCTTTTTTTTAAATATAGTTTTGCTTACTTGCTCTTTTAGGCTTTTTTTGTTTCGAGGCACTGGAGTTGTATCTATTTGCTTCAGGCTAGAAGGTCTAGCTGAAGGACCTTTGCTCAGGGCTGTGAAGTAGCCATCCTTTCTGAACCTTAATTTTGCACAACTTCCTAAGACCAGCTTTTTACAATACTGACAATTCCCTTTGATTCTTCCCTAATCCAGTCTTAATGTGGGAGAACACACAGGCTTTCATAAGGGTCCAGCAGCACCTGTAAAACTTTCTTGCCCTTTGCTTTGCCAGTATGACCAGGACAGTTTCTTCAGTAGCAACAGTAAAATCTGAAGTGAATGTTTTCCTGCAGGAAAGCTGGACATGTATTTCATACATTTGATTTAGAAACAAAGCTTGGAAGTAGCCAGGGCACGATTGACACTCTGTGAAATAAAGGCAACAATACTGTGAATTTACTAATTTATTTATCTCAGTTGTGTATTATATATTATTAACAGATTTTGAAACTTAACAAGTTTAAACTACAAAAATCTCTTTAGCAGAAAGTATGCAGATTAGGCTGTATTTCCCAAACTGATTTATAGTTGTTCTCAGATTGCCTGCAGTTGTTCAAAAAGCTTTGTACCAGACCCGTATTAGGAGGCAGGACCTGAAAGCAGCCCAAGTACAACCCCATCACACAGAGATGTGACATTTTGATCTCATTTCCAGCCAATATGTTCCAGAAGGCAACGCTTGAGGCAACCTCCAGTGTGCCAGTTTTCTGCCTCCGAAATCTTCACCAGAGCTGCTTCCTCTAATTTCAGCTGTGATGCCCACACATAAAAGAAGGGTCTCCTTTAGACCTGCAGACCACAAATCAAGTAGGGCATCACAGATCACTATGAATGTTTTAACTCACCCCTATGACCAAATCTTTTTCAGGGAATTCACAAAATCTGATTCTTCCAACTGCGCTTGCTGAAAGCTGCAGCCCCCTCCTTGTGCTGCTTAGCAGTTCTCTTTAAGAGTAGCCCCATGTGTTTATTTATTACTTTAGGTTATCTATTAACTTATACAAGACCCCAGACACCCTACCACTATTAAATATATACATATCTCACTCTACCTTAATTATACAATATATATAATTAAAGTAAATCTTGGCAGCCTTAAAATTGTCAGTTTGACAGGATCTCAGACAGTCACCTAGGAGCCTGTTTCATCTTCAAGGAATGATAGCCTTAGCCTTTCCATCAAATATTTCTTGCACAGATACTGAGAATATCACCAAGAAGTTCAGATAAAAGAGCAGGAGAGTGATACCCAGACTCCTCACAGATGGTCCTGCCAGCCGGATTTATGACAGGGGGACTTAACTGGGCGCACATCCAGCACACAGCACAGCATGCCCTGAGGGGTCAGATCGTTAGCGAGGGTAAAAAAGGGAAATGGCACCACAGTCACAATCATTAATGGGAACCAGCAGGATGAGGATGCCTAGATCTACCCTTAAGCATAGTTCCTGGATGGCCAGTGGAAAGGGCCCCTGGCTAAAGGGCCTGCTGCTTCCCCATAGCCATACACTGTCCCACATCTCTGTACTTCTTGCCTTCTTGTCTCACTCCTCCAGGAGACCCCTTGTGATCTGCACTTAAACTGAATTCCTGCGCTTTTCTCCTTTGCTGCCAGCTGTGCAACTTTCCTGTTTGCTTCTGCCACAAGGGAGGTCCTAAGGGTGCAGCTTATTTGTAACATCTGTTTTCTACAAAACAAGTCCAACAGCTCAAAAGAGGGCTCTCTCCAACCCTCACAGATGGTTTAGTGGGCCACAATGGATCTTCCTACTTGATCTTCAAGCTCCATGACTGCCACACACAACAATCTAACATCAAGAAAGAGTGTCCATCCCAAGACTACTGAGGCCGGCTGCTCTTCTGAGAGGTGGGAGACATGAGTCTCTAACCCAGAGGAGGGGACTGACTCTGGGTTTCCTATTTTTCAGGCAAAGTGTCTACCCAACAGACTGCTCTTCCTTGTCACCTCCCCTCTACTTGGTCATACATGAATTAAAGGTCTCAGTGTGGAGCTTGAGGGTGTGAATCCATGTTTCCAAAAGGAATCCAGGTCTTCAAAAGAGGTGAGATTTTAGATGTATCAATTTTTTGTTCTCTCCTATTACCTGTCCTATGTGTGACACCCTGCTGTGCCAGCTGCCTCTTGTGATCTCTGTCCCCAAAGCCCAGCCCAGAACTGCTAACTGCAGCCCAGAGCCTGACTCCAGTGCATTGGTGTGCTAATGCCTAAGCCCCTCTGGGGACAGGAGGATGGAGAATGGTCAGGGTAAAAGAAAACGAACACAAGCAGAGAGAATTGCAGTGCCAGGGCTGGAGGGCAGCAGTGAGACACACTGAGGCTGGGAGGAAGCCACAGCAGCTCAAAGGGATTGCACAGAAGTGTCACTGTGAAAAGAGGAGGCAAGGCTCTATAGGGATTCAGGGAACAAAGGAATGGGCAGAAGGGTCTGCTTCAATATCTAGACCGTGCAGAGGTACTATAATCTCTTTTTTTTGCTGCTGCATACTCAGTGGCTCTCTCAAGTTGTGTATTTTCTTTCTAGGCTGCCTGATAAAGCCCATTTCAGAGGTAAATATTTTTTTCTCTTTAAGTAAAAACTCACTTTTTAGAAAACCTCATTCACACACCTTTGTAAGGATTTTGATCCCTTTTTGGTGTGCTCTTGTAACAATTTTGATCCCTCTTTGAAATGAAAAAATGTGAGGGAAATGTAATACAATATCATTCTTATTTTGAATTTAATAAATGGTTTATTTTAAATATGCAGAATTTCCAAGTTTTTTCTTCTACGTTGTTTTACTCACACACATGATTAAATCCATTGCACTCTTGGCAACAGCAAAAGTTAGAGGAACCAGAGGAAAGGGTTTTCATAATGAAAACATGGACACAACTCCACAGACTTGTGAGTGTGGCTATTACAATACCCAACTGCTGGAAAATACAGAATGGCACATGCTTCATTTCTATCTCCAGTCTGGGATGTAAGAGAAAGCAATTACTGAATACCTTAAAGAGAGCTCTCTGCAAAGCACGCTCTGGTAATGGGTCTGGAATTCCTGAGCAGTTCATAATTCAGTTCTTACATTAAACAAAAGGAGACAGCAAGACATAATGAAAGGGAAAGCCCATGGGGAGAGCTGACATGCCACGGACACGACTGGCCACTTTGTACTCCTGCTGCCCTCCAGTAAGAGAAGGCTGAATCCATTGTTTTAAATTTCTAAGTAAATATTGGTACTTGTAGAGGTTAAACAAGATGCTGTACTAGAACCTGCCAAGCCTTTATTTATACCTAGCCAGGGGACAGGATGAGCATACACTGACAACCTCTTTTAATCCAATCACAGAGAAACCACCACAGGAAAGGAAAGTAATTTAGCAGGCAGGCTTGTCTGACATGTCCTCATTCTCTACACTGAAGATTTTTTATTTATTGTCATTTTAGAATAAGAATATAAGCACATGGTAACAACATAATACACTAGCATCACAGACCAACAGAAATTGTGGTATCAAACCTCAGAGAAAACATTTTCAGAGACAGAATAATGAGCACTCATTCCACATTCAAGATTACTCAAACTAACACAGCCTCCAGAAAAATGCAGCAGGATCCTGATGGGTAGTTTGCAAAGGCAGCTTGAATCATTCGGTCACTAAAATCATGAAGTGCCACCTACTTCAAGTCCCTAATCCTCCACAAACATACATTCTCTGCAGAACTCCCACGTGCCGAGCTAAATGCCTGCAGAGCTGTTAGGGGGTGACGGTAGTTACTCTGTCCTAAGTGGGGGAAAAAACAGAGCATGTGTGGGAAGAATGTGAGGAGAAGTTAAAACCCTGTTGGTAAATCAACATTAGGGACTGTGATCTAAATGAGTGTGTGTGTGAGCATGTGTTACTCTCATTTCAGAAAGAGGAGCAGACTGCCAAGACCAAGCACTGTGATTCAAAGCTGTGTGACAGATCTGCTCTGTGAACCTCAGCAAGCCACCACAACTTTGTGTCTTGGCCTCCTTGTCTAAGGAATGGGGGACTGAGCGGGAAGGGACATGTTCCAGCCAGCAAGTGCGGGGCCAGGCACAGTGTCAGCCCTGTCAAACTGTTTGCCACCTTAAAATCTGAATGTCCAAACTATGGTAAAATATTTCCTCTGCAGATACTTAACTTCAAGAAGCTGCAATGCTCTTCCTTAACTAAGGTTTCTTGAACCCTTGCAATTAATTGTATTTTATGCTTAGTAGTCAACAAGCCAAATGCTTCACTCAGTATATCAGTGTAATGAAGGGGGGAGCAACATTTGACCACTAGATATTCAGCCAAGAAAAACGTGCTGGTCTGGGAGTATGCAAGGATGGATTTCTAGGGACAGAGTCTTGTGGTTGCATTTTCCAGTTTTCAAGAAGACTCTCATGGAAGTGAGGCTTTCCTAATTCTCCTGACATGTTCCACATTTCCTCAGTGGAACACATGAAGCAATGTAGAATCCTCTCTCACCAGGTATTCAATAAAATTGGGAGAAAAATTACAGTCTTTGAGAACAGGAAGTCTTTGCAAACTTTGGCTTATATGGGCTAATCAAATTAAAAAACAGTGGAACAACTGATAGTGATAGTGAGACCCACTGATAGTGTAAGTTTCAGACCTTATAGAAGTCTTAGAAATCTCTTTCAGTTCTCAATACAAAATGAACTGATTTTGGATGAAAGTGAACATGCTGAAATGACAATAACATAGAAAACCTTTATAAAAAAATCAATCAAATCCTCCCTACTCCCAGAGAAACTCTACTTACCTTTCCAGCTACCTTGCATAAAAAGTAAACAAAGAGAAAATCCTGTTATTCTCATCCTTCTGCCATAAGGATTTCTTTCTACTCTGAAATTATGAAATATTAATAGAAGGAGATTTCAAATGAAACCAATAAGCTATATAAGCCTAGGAAAGGTCCTACAAGTGCCTCCTGCAGAATTTCTTCTACTTTTTTTCCAAAAATCAGATCTAACTACAGTACAAGACACGATGACAAGGGAGACAGATCAGAGCACTGTTTCAATTTAGCTATTTTTACTCTCCTTTAACTTTTTATGTGTAACACAGGTTGATGAAATAGAATGTTTGTTTAAAGAGATGAGAGAATCGCAGAATCACAGAACAGTAGAACCTTACATTTGCCCCTAAGGATATAAATTCCACAAGGATGGCAGTTAATCTGGTCACATCATAGTGTGAAAACTGGGTCCAAAGAATCAGTAGATAATTTTCCATATGCAAGCTACCCCTTAGGTCTTTAGTCATCTGCCACATGCATTACTATCAAGTTTACATACGTAACTCCTGTAAATCATGCATACATTTTTGTGCACATCTTATTTTGAGACTTATACCCCTATATGCCTTGCTTCCTTCAGCTAAACAGAAATAAAACCTTTGTGTCTGTAGGCTTTTTCTCCACCTCTCATAATCATAAATGAGATCACCTGCAGAATTAGGTAGGACTATAATAGCTCTATGCCTTATAACATAATTTTTCCAGTAAAATGCTCCCTGACTTTCAAGAACCATAAATAATTTGACAGAAAGACAGTATATTTATTCACTCAGCTGAATTTCCAGTGTTACACGCCGAATTCCTACCACTTCTTTGTGATCTGCTTATATCCCACTGGCATTCCTGAGCCTCTGGTATCCCGACAGACTGGGGCCTTCCAGAATTCTGCCCCCATTAGTCTATTTCTGGAGACATTTATTGCAACCTTTGATGAACAATGACATGGAAACTGTAATCTGAGAGCTATGTCTTCCAAATCTGTTTGTAGCTGGTGGCATGATGGGTTCTAACAAAGTAAGAATGATAGTAGGGAAGAAGGAGGAGGAGGAGGAGGAGGAGAAGGACAAGGAGGATAAGGATAAGGAATCCACAGTCAAAACTCTTCATATTAAGTCAGGAAATATTCTAGCACTCCTCTGCTGCTTCAGGAACCTCTGTCAGGTTGGGGGAATATTATTATCCCAGGCCCTACAAGAGGCATTCAGGGCTGGTAACATCAGGCAGATCTGCCTGTAGGGCTTTTCATCCAACGTAATGGCAAACTAAAGCAGCAGCAGTAGCAGAACAGTCTCTCCATGACAGTATACTTGGATTTCTAGGGCTAAACCAGATGGCAGATGTACCACATTTCACCATTTACCTGCACTTTACCTGCCACTGCAATCCGATAATAAATGCTCATAACTGGTGCTGATACACGTCCATTTCTCTCCAGTCCTTTGCATGTTGGCCCACAAGAGAAAAGCTCTTTGTGTTTTAAATGCTTTCACGTTTGCTTTCTCATACTGGAGCATCCTCAGATGGTCCAGCCTTCTCTGAAGTTCTTTGTAATTTTCCCAGTTGGAAACAGATGTTTATTTTAGACTAATGGCTGTCTTGAAAGCTTAGTGGATGGGGAGAGAAACCTGTTTGGGCACACACACAGATCACAATTAGTTTTTCACAGAGTTTTCACAGAGTATTTTGATTGTAGATCATTTTAAACTTATGTTCATTAAAAAAGAAGCTTTGTTCATGTTTTTCCCATGTACCCATAGACCAATCTGTGCAAAACGCAGTGATTTGTCTAATAACAGCTAACTGCTATAGAAGTACCCATGGATTTACTTCTAAAACCATAGCCTTAATTCAAAGACATAGAAGGTTCTTGATTTTAACAAGGAAAAATTGTTCTTATTAAACCTTTCATTTGTCTAATATGAGGTAGAAGACTGTCACACTGACACTAAAGAAAACTGAAGATGTTCTTTAGGGAAATTTTTAGAATCAAGATAAAGCAATGATAAGAATTATTTTTTTGGTTCAAGTGAAAAGTCAAGTTAACCATAGGAAGGGAAATAGCAGGAGCTGTCAGAAATTGCTCACATTCTGAAGTTTAGGGATAATCCTCTAATGACCTTTGTAAGTATAAAGGTAATAAAAGAAGAAACTTTAATAGAAAACAAAAATGAGAGTTAACCCAGAGATTCAAAGGAATAGTCACTAAAGGGGTTCTGAATCTATACTGAGAAATTCCAAGATATGTTGGATCTCTCTTTCAGATGTAGAAAGATATAAAGGTCTTTAAGGCTGTATGATAAAACCTCTTTGTGAAGATGAAAGAAGTGTACTTTATATTACATTTTGGTTTGCACATGCATCATCATGGGCCATGCTGCGAAGCTGAGAGCCCTCAGAAACCCCACCACACTTTCAAATGGCTGCTTCAAGTTTTAATGAACTGGGAGGACTTTTAAAATTTGTTTATTATCCATTTGCCTCAAATAACTTGGGACTAACAAATCACAACCCAAGCTTGCAGACTTTTTATCTATCACTAGCACTAGCCCAGGGGAAGCAAGAGAATGTCTTTGAACAAGGATTGATAAGATGTCTATTGACTGAGGATAAAGCCGAGCCACGCTGCGAAAGCAAAGTAGTTCATGGTGATTTTGTACAGCTAATGTCTGATTGGTGAAAAGGCACTTCTGAAACACTCTAAAATTAAATCTGTCTCAGTGGCATAGATGGATGCAAAGTACCATTAAACACAAGATCCAGGCAAAGCAATGTACCCTCACAATGGCTTCTATAACAGAAATCACAGAGTAAATACACAAATGCTTTGTCTTAGGTCAAAATTATTTTGCCTCCAAGACCTGGATTTTGATGATAAGTAATGTAATGAGATTGGACTGGGATCACCAAATTGTTTTCACTCAACATTTTTTGCTCTTGAATACTCATGTACTCTACTGCTACAAAGCTCTGGCAACTTGAGTATTTGCTTTATTGAATAAACAAGTTTCCATCTACATATTTAAATTTTATTTTCACTGGTGATGACAAACAGAAAGAGGCCAAGTGTTATTTTTGCTTTTAGTATACGACAGGCAGTAGGAAACAAAAGATAAATGGAAAAAACGAGGCATTCAGGACATGCTCTGCAGCTAGAATGCATATAACTTCCTGACTTCAGGCTGTCAGTAACCCATTAACTAAGAGAAAACTGAGTTTGACACAGACATGAGACAGACTTAACTTGAGGGACTTTCACATTTAAAACTGTAACTTATTTAATTTCTGGGAACAAAGAAAGCCCAAAGGAACAAGGCCCTGAGAGTGGTCACCAACGTACTCATGCTGAAAATAGGTGTTGAGGACGAAAAGAGGCATTTTAACATCTTTCCAAAGATACAATAAATCATTAAAGACTTTTTAGGAAGTCTAATAAAGCATGCTGGAAAAATCAAATGAGATATTAAGATGCATGCATATTTTCTTGGGGAAAAATCCCCTCAATCTATTTTCTCTAATGACTTTGTCCCACTTCCTCAGGGTTGGTGCCACAGTACTGTCAGCAACTCCACAGCTGGGGAAGGAGAGGAGGACTAAGCACAGACTGTGCCTGTTTTTTTCCTGAGGTAGGCACTGAAGAACATGCTGCACCGGACAAAGCTACCTGAACTTTGGGTCTCTCAACCCCAGGGGCAAATCTGGCTGTGCACTTGATACCAGCTCCCATGTCCAGCTAGGGTTTCACTCAAGGAATGGTGAGAAGGCTGATGAAAACCAGCTTCAGCCATTTGCCAGTTTTAAAAACAAAAAAATAAACTCAACGAGACCAGCAGGAGTGAGCCAAGTCAGTCCCCATTCTGGCCTTTTACTGCGAGGTTTATTGCCTTGGTTGCTCATGAAACACTTTTGAAAGTGGTGCACTTTAACGTATAGCAAAATAAAAATGCTAATCGATAGTCTCTCTATAGGAGCAACTACCTTATGCCAATTAAAGTTCCTCAGAGAAAAAGAGACTTCTAAAACCCAATTTTATATCTTACAGTGGGGTTTGAGGCTGGGAGAGGGGCTGAAATCCAATTTCCCCTAAGGGAAGATTAGCCAAACACGATTTAACAGCAAGGTCTGCATGTAAAAGGATGCAGCTAATATGCCTGTCTAGCTGCCATGTTGTAAGCCAGGCTAACAGCATTATAGCATCTATTAGGGTGTTGCACACAAATGTTATGGTTTGATCAATTCCCAGTGCTGGCAGTGGATTTTTAGTTTTGAAAGCAGGAAAAAAAACCCCCTTATGTGAAATAACATGCCATTGCAATGTTTGACTGCCTGGTTTTGCAGTGCTTAATGCTATGGAGGAGGAATGGTTGGAGACTTTTGGCTGAAATGAACCCCAAATTTCATACCACACTCAAATGCAATATATTCTGCAAACACGGTGACAGTTTACTAGGTGCCCCATAAAAACAAAGCCATGAGACAGCATCTGTGATGAACAGCCCATAACCAATGTCCCAGTAAGGATGCAACAAGTAAGGGTTGTATAAAAACTGCCCTTAGTTTATGGAAAAGGACTACAAAAACTGGATGTTAAAGTATATAAAATTTTGTACAGTACAAAGTCTGTAAAAATAAAATAAGCTGTCTTTCCTGCCTCCCTCTAGCGGTTGATTCACAGAAACCATGGTGGTCAGTCTACACTTAATTTGGGCAAAGAGCCAGGATTGGAAGTGAAAGGTTCAGCTTCTCTACTGGTAGATGGTATTACAGAGGATGTTGTCCATCTGATGCTGTCCATATGTGGGCTGAAGGAACAGCATGCTGTCACTCCTGGTCCTAAAGAATTAGGGAGATTTGATGGAAAGCATCATAGAGACCTTATGAAATAAGGGGTCAGAATTTGCAACAGAAAAAAAGATAAAACATTTTAAGAGTGAGCATGGGAGAAAAACAAACTACGAACGAATGAAACAACCCACAAAAGCATCCACAGAGAAGAGGGAAGACTGTGCCCCTATTTGGAGCTCATGAATAGGCATTTGTAAGCTTGGGCTCCCTGAAGATACATCTGTACGAGCAATTTCAACGTTGCCAGGGAACACTCTTCTGCACTAGAACTCAGTTGTCCCTGCCACTCATGTGGTTTTGGTCTGGGCCAAATAACATTCTCCTAACAGGACAGGGATCATTTCCAAGAGACCATTTACACTCAGGCACCCTCTCTCTTTGAGTACATGATTTTAAGAAGGAGGATGCAAGCTGTTCTGTGCCATCTGGATGTCTGTACCAAGGACCCATCACATACATCCTTAATTTATTAGTGTAGATATGGTCTGAGGGGTTTAATTAACCCAAAATATCCAGGTAGTACTGACTTCATCATCAAACATACCAGCTACATATAGAAACATATAGGAAGTCTAATGGGCTTTCACACAGGAAGACAGCATCTATTAGATTTGTGACCTGGGTAGCAGACCCCCCCTGCCAAAAGAAAAAAAAATATTCCCAGCATTTTTTCATCTCTAAGAACCTGATTTGCAGGAGAGAGCAAATGGGTCCTGAAGGGCAAACTGTGCACAATTCAGAGAGCAGCCAAAGGGAAACTTTCAAAGAAGAGATTTAAAGTAGCTCTGTGACTAGTTGAAAGTTATGCTTTTCCCCACCTAATTTTATTTTTAAGGAACTCTTCAAAAATTTAGACTCATAGAACTGCAGAATAATTTAGGTTTGAAGGGACCTCTGAACTGTTCAAATAGCTTCTAACAGAAATACAGAAGCCCAAGTCTTGCATTTCGAAAGAAGAACTTGAAATCTAAAATAACCATAAAGCACCTCTTCCCCTTAACTATGGATAAGATAAGGAAACAGATCTGCAAGGCAGTTTGCAAGAAGTACCAGGCTTGTAGCTCAGCATCCAAATGACACACCTCTATCCCAAGCCGGATGCTAAAATTTGCTGTACAATCAACAGAGAAGATGGCCAGTCCTGTAGCAATGCTTTTGTCCACTGATGATAGATGGAGACCAGTTGGTGAGCTACTCAAGAGGTAACAGTGTATCTGGAAAAGCTAGGACCAGCACTTAGAAACGGATTCAAGGACTAATCATAATTTTCCCTGCTGTAGCTGAAGTAGTTGAAGTCTCATGTAACTGTGGGTCCTGGCTCTGCAAACGCTTTTGATCAGGTACAGCAATTTAGGAAGGATATAGTCCACCAACTTTAGTGAAAAGCACTATTTCTGGCTGCAGGACCAGAGAAGCACTCATAATTCACAGACTGCTTGCTGCAGCCACCTTTTACTTTCTCTTTTTATGTTATAAATGCTATCTGTAAATTATTTGTATGTAGGCAAAAATAATGCAACAACAGTATAAAAGAGCAGCTGTACAAAATAAACAAGGTAACTTGCAGGCAAGGTGTAAAAGTAGGTAGAGGCTGCAATTTTGATGGCCCTGCTAGGGATTATTACATGGAAGTTTCTCTGAGTGGCTTTATATAAAAGCTCCTAAAATACCATGGTTTACTGAAGTCCTCCTTCCTTTCCTTATACCTGGCTCAACAAATAAAGTTCACAGAATCACAGAATATGCTGTGTTGAAAGGGACCCACAAGGATCATCGAGTCCAGCTCCCTGTTTTGCACAGGACCATCCCCAAAGGTTACACCATGTGCCATAAAATTGTAATATAACTTTTTTACATTGTTCATGGGGTCTCTGAGATTGTTACGCTGGAAAAAATGGAAAAATCCCACAAATATCAGAGTTAGAACTCTTTTACCATTTTGCAGGCCAGCATCCCAGATATCAGAAGACTAAAAACTGTATTAAAAATACATTTAAAAATGTATTTTTAAAAAGTCTTCTCTTAGGCAAATTTAGGAGAAAGATAGTGAAAAGCCATTCTGAGGAAGAATTTTACGCATTCTGAAAATCAAGCTGACGAATCAAGCTTGCAAAAGCAAGCAAACCTCAACTGGGTTTATTTAAGCTTCCAAGCAGACAGACACATGCAGGTGCATCTGCCTTTGGAGGAACAACAAACCAGAGATTACTACTATTTGCATATGGCAGTGCCTTGAGGTTCAGTCAAGGATCAGATGCCCACTGTGGGAACTGCTGTCAGGACATGCGGCAGGAGGTGGTCCTTTCCTCCCAACATTTGTGATTTATTGGCCCAAACTTGCAGCAGATGCTGAGGTTATGAACGGAGAACATGATGCTTGCTCAGCACTGCTCGTTCCTGGGCCTGGATTATGCTCCACAGCAAGGTCAATCCAGGGAATGACGTAAAGTGAGACGGTTGCTGTATAGTAAGACGAGGAATCTTTATGTCCATCTAGGTGCTTTCCTTGAAATGGAAAGGAACGCTTCTCTTGAGCTCTGGATGGCTGAATGGCCAAGAAGCAGTTAGCGAAACCCTGTATGGAGACAAGGGATCTGTGCAGGCTTGTGGAGCTCCTGTCACCTCAGACCCTTTGTGTTCAACCGAACCCTAAGGCACCTTTAGGACCACACCTACTACTCCCTCTCCTTGCATGGTGTTTCACACCTAGTCCATTTTTCCCTCTTTCTCAGCTTCCTTTTTTGTCTCCTGTCTAACTAATTCCAAGCATGACCAGCTTTGGAATTAATTTAGCTGCATGATATCACCACCACGACAGGCTCAGCCAGCTTGAGCTGCTGCAGCGCAGTGTGAAGGAGAAAGGGTGGGAGGAGAGGAATGAGTGCTGGCCAGATGTCTTCCTGGAACGGGGAGGGACACCAGGGCCAGGGGCTGCGGATACTTGTTTGCCCTGAGCCTCTCTCTTGTATACACGTGCAGCAGGTGAATAAAGCAAAACAGGAGTGTTCCTCCCTGTTCCTCTTACCTTCTTTTGTTCATCTGAAGAATAGGGATAATCTTCCAATCTGCAGCTGAGCCTCCTCAGCTTCACACTTTTGTCTTTCTCCGTGAGGATATCTGGCACCACCTTGAAGGTTGGCTAAGCAAAGAGGTTTGCTTTTCTGCTTCTTTTTAACAGTCCTTCAGCTAAAGCAAAAGGAACACTCAGACTCTTCAATAAGGGGCCATGTAAACGCCTTGGTGAAATTAAAGTACTGCAGATTATCACAATGAAAAATATTATCTTTCAGGTTGTCCTTCCTTTTGCTTTACTTGCTGATCTCAGTTGAAGATTAGAGAAGGTTGAATGTCCTTTTCAAACTCCATCTGTGCTAAATCTGTATAGCTTCATATTTAAGCTTTTCACAGCATTTTGGCTATTAAAAGTGCTACAAAGAATCAAGTCAAATTAAGGACAACATATCTCAGCAACTACATGTGACTTGCAGCGAGAGACAGGGCCCTCACATGCTCCTTCAAAACATTTCAGAAATGACACTCATTAATACAGTCAGTGCCAAACTATGTTGGGCATTCTCTGAGGCAGATGTAGCGTGTGAGTGTAGGTGCAGTCACAGACAAGAGAGAAAACAGAGGGTGTAAATGCTTCCATTCCTGATCACTGCAGGCCCTCCTCACCACTAAGAATTTTCAGTGCTGCTAGATTAGTGTCTCACTCTTTCCAGCTGGATGTGGCATTCTTTATTTCCTATATTTAACTACTGCTGCCCAGCAGCTGCTGCCTTTTCCCCAGGAGCTGGTCAGCTGTGTGGATTCTAAGAAAAGTGTTTAGTGCCCAACAGGTGCTGGATCTGGACTTGCATCCTTCAGTGCCAAATGGCTGCAGGCTGCTACCCAGTTGTCTAGGACAGGCACTTGCAGAGCCACTTTGATTTACAATTCTCTGGTTTGGGTGAGTAATTCAACAAAACTGAACAAGTTCCCGAACAGAAAACTCTGAGGATCTAAGCTGCCGGTGATGATCTTGAGTTTTCTCCCTGTCTTCCCTTGGCACAGTACAGCTGTGCGTTTCCATCTTTCACTACAGGTGACAGATTTCAGAGAGGAAGGATTCTGTGGCCCCTGGTATGCACTGGAACGTAAGGCAAGTGACCCTTGGACTCTCCTAAGAGACGTTTCACACAAGGTTATCCATGACTGTAGAAGATGGGACACGACTACCCAGGAGGGCCCTTCTAGCCTTGCATTTCTAAAAGCAACTGCAATCCAAACAAATAAATAAGAATTATAAGTCATCAACTTTCCAGCTTCCTCCAAAAGAAAACAACACCTTCTCTCCTATTCTTCCTGGTTTGACTGGATCCCTATTTCTACACCTGTGTATTTTAACATATATACAGTGTTTTAATGAAGACTCTGTCCTTCAGACTATTTCTGGCATTGCATGATGCTTCCCACACTGCCACTAGCTGCTTCCCCAGCTGCTTAAAAGCATACAGACTTGGGGCCACTGCAGCTATGATCCTTCCAGCCATTCCCAGGATCCACTACAGGAAGGCAGTGGCTTCGAGTATCTGCTGGTTTTTGAGATGCTACGTAAGAAATAAAAGAAACTATGTTTGTATATAAGGGTGAGTTGTATGAACGTAAGTGAATCAGCACACGTGGCTCAGAAGAAACTGAGGCCAGATAGAAGCAGTTTCACAATGGATTCCTGGAAGGCAAACTAGGGAAAAGGAATTCCAAGTAAGATAAGCTATTTTTTCATTATTAAACAAGTTAACAATAAAGCATAGACGTAAGAAGGCATATGTTTGAACAATTTGGAGCAGGCAAGATTCTCAGTGCAAATCAGTGAAGGTTCATTGCTTTCATTACACTGCTGATGGTTTACACCAACTGAAGAGCTGCCCACTGTGCATAATTTCTCTGGACAGGGGTGGAAAAACCATTAGGTTACATGCTCTTTTAATTGCTAATGAAACTGCAATCAAGACTACTTCCAACCGGATTTCAAAATTACCTCGTTCCTTTTCCAGCAAGGAGCTGGACTCTTCTACCACCACCAAGTCAAGTTTTAATAGCACTAGGAGGTAGGTTGCAACAGATATTACACTGCCAAACACAGCAAAGATTTAGCGTAGGAGAAATGCTAATAGGTCTATAATTCTTTGAAGTAAAAGTCTACCATCATTTAATAAGGAGGTTATGTTATTGTACATACTGAGTGCAGCTCCTTCTGCATTGCTACAGATAGCTACTCTACTTAAAGTGGACATTAATGCAAATTTACAATGAAATGCTGGCTGAATTACATATCACATCCCCATGAGACTATAATGAATTCCCCATAATTAATATTATTAATCATGGGCCTAGCACAGAGGGCACATATCATGCATTTCATGTCAAAGGTTCTTATTAATAAACATTCCCATTTTCCCAGATGGTGAGAGCTAACAGCCTGCCAGAACTCCTTCTATCATTCAAACCTGTCCCAGCTTTAAAACCCATAATAGAGCTCGGCTCTGTGCAGGTATCTCTTCCCTCAGACTTGGGGTGGCCAGAACTTCGTGGGAGTCACCAGGCAACCTGCATGATGCTTCAAAGCTCTGTTTTCACCGAAACAATTCCACAATAAATCTGCATGGGGTCAATGGGGCCCGAGAAGCGACCTCTACAACCCCACGTGGCGAGACATGAAACGCTGAAGATCTGACTCAAATGCTGCAAAAAAAGGAAGTTCAAAACAGAGGTTCTACTTTGATTTTAACTCTCGCTGGTATGCAGGGGTCTGTGCAGTAAGTCAGCAGCCCAAAGCTATCATGTCATCATAGTCATACTCATTTCTGAGGTGCAGTTTTGCTGCAACAGATAACTTTTAAACTGCTCCTATCAAAATCTTTCACTGCCAAGAACTGAAAAAACTCCAGATTCTTTTCTCCTAGCTGCCTCTAGTTTCCATCAGAGGTGAACAATATTTTTCATGTAAAGCTTTTTGTACTTTATCTTTCTTCTGGCTTCCTCTTTACTTTTCAACGGTGATGTGATGTCAAATAATAAAAATGTCACTAAATTCCATGTTCTCTTATGAAAAATCATAGTAACTTCTGCTAAAGACAGCTCTGCACTCTGTATCACTGACAAGATAATGGTTTCATTAATGTGTACTTTGGGACCCTATACTTACGTATCTATCTGCATGCATCCCTGAAGTTACTATGGCCTGTGTCAATGCCTCCTTGAGGAGCTTGGAATCTGTGGAATCCAGAACAGCTCTGTGCATCAAGGCTTACTTACATAAATATTTCTTTTGCTAGATATTTTTTTACCCCCAAGTTATTATTCCACTGTGGTCATACTATCACTCTCAATTTTTCTTCTTTATTCCTCTGACAGTGTGCTTCCTCCCTTCCCCCAGCCTGCCCTTTATTTCCCATAATTCTCTCCAAGTGAAAACCACTAATGGAGTCATCATGGATGTGTCTGGTCATGGTGGTTGTATCTGGCTCAAAGTGGACATAGATAACGACACAACAGCCAAGGGCTAATCTGAGCAGTGCACCCACCTAACCACAGTGCTGAACCAGGTCTGACTCAAGGAAAATTTGGGAGAAGTTAACATGTGTGGTTGGTATGCAAATATGACTACGAGTCAATTATCTTGCTCCATAAATAGTGGAAAGCCAAGGGCCTGCTGAGCTCCCCTGCCTGGCACCAGGCTGCACACCATGATCTCCCCTTGAGCAGGGACACTTCTCAAGGTTACTCCTCAAAACTGAAAGATGTCTTGCCACAAGAGGTTCTTGGTAAGTGATTAATAGCAAGCTAAACTTTGAAATCTTAGCTACATGATAGAAAGGATTGATTGCACACAGATAATTCTTTAAGACATCAACTGTTGGGACTAAGGCTGGGACTAAGGCTGGATCCATCAGCACTTAAACTCCTCTCTGAAAAGGAGTTTAGAATGCACGGGGGTCCTTTCTGACCCTCATGACTGAATGACAGGGTCTCCCTGACAATTTTGTCTCACCCCATCCTCTCTACAGTAAATAATCAAGTGTACTTTGCCACTGGATTTTGTTAAACCACTGCTGCATTTACTATCAAACTTTCTAAAATCACTGTTTTATATCAACAAACATATTGCTGCTTCACTCTTATGAGTGAAGCATGTCACTCATCCACAAGAAGTCACTGTAAGTACCTTTGTAACATCAGAATTGCATCGATGCTGAGGAGCTGTGCTCTTACCACACAAATGCAATTAATCCAAAACTTTCAGAAGACAGGTCCTAACAGCCCTTCTCAATACTTGAATACCAGAGATGGAAGAAGTGTCTTTTTTTCAGTGCACAGTCAGGGAAAGATCAGCCTGGCTCTTACCTAAGCTGCAATAAACAAATCAACAATTTCACTTCAGAGCCCGTTTTGTGTCTGCTATCCATCTTTAAGATGCCATTTTTTCAGAAGCTGAGAAAAGAAGGCGGGCTTTGCTTCCCAGTCCTGGTTTTAAATGAAGAGGGGCCTGCTGCCGAGAAACTGGAGAGTTCTGATCTCACACCAGCTCTATCTGAGGAATCTGTGACGGTTGTTAACTGCTGGGACTCCTGCATCAGTGCTGAAAATGATCTGGCAGGATAAAAAAGCAGTTGGGACCAAGGAAGTACAGTCAGCCAGGATCAGACTTCATCTCAGGCATGCATTCACTCATGGTGTTAAAAATGGCAGCAACCCAACACGTGGCGAGCTAAACTGCCTCTATAAGGACCATTGCTGACAGCTGCTGTCACCCTCCTCAAGCACAAAACTTCTGGCCAGCATCTGCTTGCCTGTTCCTGCTGACCAACACAGTTTGCTTGAGAGTTTTTGGGGCTATCTGCAGAGTTTCAAGAGTTCAAACTGACCATTTTCTCTACTCTCTGACATACTTCCAAGAAGCCAACTGGGAGAATAACCTAAAATCTGCCAGAATATACAGAGAGTTTTCTAATCTGTCCTACATCTCCCAAAATGCCTCTCTGAAATGAAAACCTGTTTACAGGAAGGGAAAAAAAAAAAAAAGAAATCCAATGTTGGCAAAGGGAAGTGTGAGAAAAGGGAGGGAGAGAGGGAAGTGGATGAAGACAAGCTGCCTCTTAGAGAGTACAACTGTTATTCCCTTTTGCTGCCTTCCTTTATCCTGTCCTGTGGGCATGTGGGCTAATTACCATGACTTGTACATGCCTGCTGCTGTATTACATGGGATTTATCACACACAACTCTTTGTTGAGAATTCTGCCTGTGTGGGAAGTAGTTGGATAAAAAAGCCAAACAAAAGTCAGAACTTTCAAAATCTAACTTTTTCTGCTTTACTAGCAGCTAGCACCAGCTGCACAAGTCAATGAAAATTAACCTTCCCCCCTACCCCTTGGATATCCAGTAAACTCAGATTTGATCCGGATGTTCTGATTTCCACACAGCTAAAATGCAATCAAATGCTTGATTTTGGGGGATAGATTTGCTTAAATTGTATTAATTCACAAGGATAAACACAATTAGTAGAGCTCATTAGCTTGCAAAATGTAATTTATTTTCTTGAATATACCCATTTCCTTGGATGAAGAGCTCCATTAGGTTTATTATATTTGCAAAGCTTATATAAAAATCCAAACCATGGCAACAAAGAGAAAATTGTTACTACACAGTCACAGCAGTCACTTTTCCATGTTAAATAAGTTTGGCATTTATTTATATTTAAATGAGAATATCTACCACTATCAAGGCCAGGATATGGGGCAAGTACTTATATAGAATATAATTAAAACTAATTCAAGCAACAAATGTGGCCTGAAATTAAAATACCCACCAACTTCTTTAACTGAAAAATGATTCACTGTTCTCCCTCAAAACCCTTGTTTGCAATTGCTTAATTATCATAACCAGCAATAGCAAAGGGACGCTGGCCGTTTACAGGCTCATCAGATGGGTCTGCATTTAGGCACGTCTGGTCTGCTTAGTGCTGTGCTTTAATTTTGCTGTAATATAAAGGCTAGAGAGTGGAGAAAATGAATACATGGCAAAGTACCTGTCATTACTTGTATCATATTACTGAGGTATTCTACATGCACAATATGAAGGCGGCCGGCCCAATTTTCACACTGTTATCATTTTTGATATTATACTGTCTAAAAGCAGTGACACACAAAAGAAATGCTTTTATCATTCTCAATGCGGGGATGATACTAATTACATCATCTGTCATCATTACACAGCTAAACAAAACTTTTCTTTCATAGAAAACTGCCATTTAGCAAATTAACGGGTAATGACCCATAATATACAGAAGATTGAAATTTGGGAATTACACTCACATTAGTTTGTTTTCTGCTTTCCCCTCAATTTTATTCCCTGATACATCATGAAAAGGAAGAGAGATGGAGAATTTCTTCAACTATTTAATTTGCCAATAGCCCTGCCGTCCTTTTGGAAATTGATGCAGGATCATCTCCGTCCATATCAATGAATAGTTTCGTTCTACTTAATGATACAGACAGTCTGCCAAGCCAGTAAAAGCCAGATGTTAGTACAGTGATGCACAGAAAACTGCTGCTGGGGCCAGATTTTCAAAATCAGACACGAAACAATGAGCCTACATTTGCTGCCAGATAATGGGTGGATGCTTGGTAACCAGGTACTGGGATGTGAGTTGCCTCCTGAAGCCAGTCCAGGTCACACAAGATGATAGCATGGAGGAGGCACCAGAGGTGCCCCAGCCAGGAGCCCCACAGCAAGGTCAGGGAGGGTGAACATCCCTGCAAGAGCCCTCCTGCTGCCTGGACTCTGCTTTGTGCTTGGTGTAACACTGCAGTGAGCTGTGTTTGGGAAATATTCAAGTGCCACTACTGAAACAGAGATCCATAGGGATTACAAGAAGCACAAACCATTGTGGATGAGTCCTTAGTGCAAACTCCCATGCTTTTGGGAAAGAAGAAGAATAAAGAGACTTTGCCTGTCATTGTATCTGATCATGCTACATTCTTCAACATAGAAGCAAAAATAAACACAGGGTAGCAGGTGGGTAACAGTGCAGATTTTAGGTGGGAGGTACTTACTACCAAGATAAGGTAGCAAATCCATCTAAATCCAGAAAGCACATTTTAGACAGATCTTTGCTCAATCTGAAATTGTGTGGCCCAGATCAGTTATTTTCTTTCATCATGCACCAGCTACTATGTGGGGAAAATAAAAAGGGAAATTCCAGGGTGAATTAAGAATAAAAATAATGGCAAAGACTAGTGAATTTTATATGAACCAGCCGTGTCAGTGGAAGTTTCAGTCATCAGTAGGTGCTTCAGGTTCAGTAAGAGCAATTAAACATTTGGCCTTTCATTCCCATCGTCCACATCAGGGTGTTTAGGACTTTTCTCTTGCCCATAAAATGATTTCCTGACTTAAGTGAAATTCTGAACTGAACGTATCTGTAAAGTAAGAGGAGTTCTCAGTTCCAATTTATCATTGTTAAAGTGGATTAAAGGATTTTTTATTAGTAACACTTAGAGCTCACTTGTTCATGCACTTGGAGACTTCTACTAGAGGAAACCTTCCCCAGCAGACAGCCAGGCCAAATCAAAAGCTGAAAATGAGCATGTGACGAGCACATTACACAGGCTGATGAGGACTGTGATGAGCTGGGAATTAGTGAGGAAGCCTTTGAGAAAAGACCAAGCACTGGTGGAAACTGCGAACACGGCATTCGTCCTTTTCTGAGTCACTGCTGAACGAAAAGCTTAAGCCCCCTGCGGGACACCGCGCTACTGCAAGTGATGTCTCCTGAATGAGGTATATAAGCCTCTCTCTCAGCCTTAACCCTCTTAGCGGGCCTTAATATTTTAAACAGCATAAGACAGCACTGGAGATTGCGTGAGATAACAGTGTAAGCAGAAGTTTAACAAACTCGGAATCAAAACTGTTGGCAATATATGCCCAAATTGGCTTTAGTGGTGCCAATGAAATGAGATGCCTGGTAGATGACTGGATGTATCACATTCTGAAGTAGCTCTCCATGGGCAGAAGAGGAAAGCCATCTTGATTGTAAAAGGGGACTAGATGTGTTTGCTCACCCCATCCAAGAGGCAAATACTGTATTAATTTTAGGTGATAGCCAACATTATCAAAATGCTCTCTTAAACACAATGACAGTAAAATAAATCAAAAATTGTACTTTGTTATATTGCCAGCTCCTCTGACAGAGGAGCTATGTTCACAGTGAGCTGTCCATCTGCTGAGAGTCTTGACCCTATTTCTGAAATTTAAAATGGGATTGATGTTACAACAAGATATTTTAATACAAGTGCATTCAGGTTGGTTAAGTGTATAAGTAAATTCAAGATTCAAGGGAGGTTCCTTCAACTTTCCTGGTACTCAGGCCATGGCTGATAAGACAGCTACCAACCCAGCCAAACACTATCTCATCTTTCTTCCCTCCAAACTTGAAATACTAATTTCAGTGTCTTGGTATAGGTCCAGACTATGTACTTATAATCTAGATCCAGTCTGGATAATTATAAATTATATCCTTAAAACCATCTCTCTTATTTCACTTGGAGGAAATATGGGTATCCCTTTTTTGGGGGGTACCTATGTGGTCCCACTCCACTCCAGGGCTGGCCACATCCTAACCCAGTGAGAAGTTATATTAAAACCCCAACATTCTCAGTTCATTTGAAGGGGTAGAAATCAGACAATGTTACCAACTCAATACATGCAAAATGACTTCACATTTTTAAAATAGGCCCCTTCTTTTATTAAAACATATTTTGGTATTTAGAATTTGTCTTCTAAATATGTTAACACATTATTTCTAGACAGTCATATAGATCTTCAATATATAAACAACCCTTCTCTATTTTCTTTACAACACAAAAAGAAGACTTAAGTCTCAGGAAATACCGAATCTTATTGAAATACTGAATCTACCACCTCAATATCCAAAAATTTGGACAAAAATACATGATAAAATACTTTCCTGGCTTTAGTAAAATTCCTGATTGAGTTTACCCTTAAAGCCAAGAGGTGTTCTCAGCACCACTTTATCTCCCTAGAAGTGAATTAAGGCAGCCCTTACTGATAGCACTGAGACTCACTGCACAAGGTTTGCCTATATGGCAGTTTTGAGAGAAAGAGAAAAAAAAAGAATAAAGTAATGATAGCTTATCCAAAGACATAAGGGCACTTCCAGCAAAGGGCTGTGGAACTCATTTAAGTTCTCAAAGAAGAAATTCTTACTGGTGTGGGGTTTTCACAGACAGGCTCTTGGAACATAGTGGATTTCTGCTTGTGAGCAGATTTGACTGTCCTGGAGCAGCTGATCCTTGGACAAGATGTCAAATCTGCTTGTACTGTTCCAGCAAGTAAAATATATGAAGAACTTGTTATTCTGGAGCTGAAGGAATATGAATCCCTGTTCTTGATACATTTCTACAAATAAAAGAGAGATTCATGTATTTCTTCAGAGTGCAACGGTTCTTTACATACTGATGGTTAAATATCAGCATCTGTCTAAACCTGAAACAAACCACTTGAATGATTCCTGCTGGAGATACCTGCTATCCATTTAGCAAAAGTTCTTCTGAAATGCTCCTAAAAAGTGCTTCTCTATTTGGATGTTCAACATGGCTTCCGAATCAGAGCTCTAACCATCCTACAGAAGAACAAACAAAACCCTCAAAGAAAAGGATTGTTCTTAAAATGGCACAGTACGGCCATGATATGAGAATATCTAGCAGAAAAACATCTTAACACAGCAAATTGAGCCGTCTAGAGAATCCACATCTGTAACAAAGTTCACACAGCATGCTGGAAAAGGCAAAGAGTAGAATCTTGTATTTCCTAGGTTACAGGCAATGGGAATCTACTACCACTGCTCCTCCATCTGTTTTCCACAGGATGGTAGTATTTTGTGCAAAATGATCCTTATTTTAAAAGATCCACAGCTTGGGGATGCAAGGAACATTTCCCTCTTCCTTCACAAGGAAAAGGTCACACAGAGGAGTTGGGTTTTATATTGGATTTGGATACTCTATAAATCAGTCAGACTGAACAGGAGTGTCAGCCCACATTGCTCTTAAGACTACTTCCATTTTAGCCAATTTTGTCTTTTTTTGTACCATCTTCCTCATCTTCACCCAAATACTTCAATGTGCAGACTGATGACCAAAACAACTTTTGTCTCCCTCTGAAACATCAGAGGAATCATGAATAAAAACCATAATGTTCTCTTTAATCCTACATTCTTATATTTTTCTTTATTTTGTGTAATGCCAATGAGCACTGTGCAAAATATAATGTACAAAGTCTTAAGGCAAACCCTCCAATCTGTTGTAGCATCTTGGAAAGTATTGAACAGTCATATTGTGCAAACTTGACTAAGCATCTTGGCCCCTTCTCTAAGCAAATATTTCTGACTTTAATAGTCCTGGTCAAGCATTTCTCTTCAACCTCCTGATTTTTTAGCAGCCCAGAGAGATTTTTCCAGTACATTAGTAAGTACATAAAACACTTAATGTTGTAATTTTCTGAATTTAACCTGACAAAACTTCATGTCACTTTTATTTGCACATCTAGATGGTGGAAGTTTTGTCTATGAGTAATCATTTCTGCAAGCTTATGTACCCCCTTCCTCATGAAGATTTCATCCCCTGATGACACTTTCCAGAATATCTAGCCTGGGAACCTAATGTAGTAATTTGTAAATATTAAGGTGGAACTATACACAAATACCTTTTAACCCTCGCTTGGTACTACTAGAAACCTGTATTTACATGTAACACTAACCAGACTGAGTGGAAGAAGCTTAAACAATCCTCCTGTGCAGAATGAACATAATGACATAAGTTTTATGTCCTCAAAAGCACTTTGAAGACTCGAGGTGTTATGTAATCCCATATTAATATTGTTATTATTATTGTGGTTATTATTGACCACAGCCCAAAGCCCGCCTCACTGTGGGACAGTGGAGCTTATCATCAGCAATCTCAAGGCACAGCAGGGTAAGAAAAGTCACTGTTTGTAAATCTTTCCATTTCACAAATCTGTTTAGATTTTTTAATTTAACAGGGGACAGAATAATTCTCATTCTGAATGCAATGAGACAGAAATTCGTCTTCTTCATTCAGAACTTAGACACTGCTCCATGGAGGACTGCTGATCAGAAAAAAAAAAAAAAAAGCATTTCCACTTTCTTGTAAAGAAACCAAAACCCATTTGCAATTTAATAAATCTGCTTGTCTGGAGATCTTCAGAGGTCACAGAATAGCCCATTTTGGGAACATTTAGGTATATACATAAATGCATAGTCTGGCTCTGGATGGACCCAGATTGATCAGTTTGCACTGAGCGTGAAGTCCTCAGTCTCTGCTGATACTGTAGTAGCTATAACTTAACTGTCCACGTTTTATGTCATGATATCAAAAGAAGTGGAATTATGCTGCTGTGTAGAAGAAAAAATCTTAGTAGGAAATTTTGGGAAAAGCCAAACCTATGGAGCAAATTGAATGCTCAGGAAAGATAGCTTTAAAGTGGCTCCAGGCATAGGAGGACAGGGTGAAAGGGAATTTGTACGTTTCCCATTGCACCCGAAGGGATGGATGCAGACAAGGGTTGCACCCAAATACGTGTCAGGAGTGGAACAAGACAGAGGACCAAGGGAAGACGAGGTCAGCGAAACCAGATATTAAACATGAGTTCTGAAAGGAGAATGGCAACTCTGCAAGTGTTTTGGACAATTAATAACTTTTAGAACATCCAAATGCAGTTCCAGCTACCTGCAAGGGATTGTTGGAACAGTATTTGGATGGACGGGTGGATGGATGGATGGAAGGATGGATGGACGGATATATGGATGGATAGCCAGCCTGCCTGCAAATCTGATCTGTATTTATAGAGTTGCAACTTATGTACTCTCTGCCAAAAGAGAGCCTAGATTTTGGTTATCATCCAGCCCCTGAGAAATTTTGCACTTTGTGAATACAGCGTTGGGTGGACGGGAGAGAAAATAGTAATTCAACAGAACTGTGCCGCCTCTCAGACTTATGTTGAATGCATTTGATGGTCACTATCATGGGCAAAATGTTTGTTAAGAAACCACATTCTAAGCAAACCATATCTTAAGACTATAGAGTGGGAAGGAATTCAAGACAACTTCAAATGTATCAATGTCTAATTAAAGAGGTGGACCTGCAAACAATGACATAATATCATACAACAGTAGAATCAAAGGTCTTCAGCTCTCTATTTTCAACAGATGAACTACAGTTGCAAATCTGACATTTATTTGAAAAACAGAAGTATAAAAACCAGCAGCATGGACCATGTGACTTTTAAAAGCAGTTTCAGAGAGTTTTGACTCACTTCAGCAATTCCCTAATTTTTTTTTTACGATAACCCATGTAAAATATTGGTGGTGCTGAAAATATTGGTGGTGCTCCTCCAGTTAAAATGTGGAAATCTCAAGTCACTGACATAGAGAGATGTCAATCAAAAGGGAATTCAAGCACCTTTTTTACGCTTTATGTTTAGCAAAGCAATGTTCTAGGACTATTACAAGTCCTTTTTGACTCTTCAGTGCACTAAATCACTGTCTGTCATGACCTGACTGACAGTGACATTAAAAGGACAGAAGTTACAGAAAACACCCTGCCTGGACCACAGAAAGGTGAAATGTATTTCATTCTCACTCAAGTGAGGGCTTAGATACCCTCATCAACTTTGAAATCCTGTTAGGATTGTATTAATGAAAGAAGACAGTAACTAATCTTGATAAAAATTTCATTTTAGAGGACTTGTTTGCTTTTAGTTCATTACTGTGCATGAGCAAGCTAAAACATGAGTCAGCAGTGTGCTCTTGCAGCTAAGAAGGCTGGTGTTATTCTGGGCTGCATTAGGCCAAGTATTGCCATGAGAGCACAGGAGGTGACGCTGTCCCTCTGTTCAGCACTGGTGGGGCCTCACTTCAAGGGGCATGTCCAGTTCTGGGCTTCTCAACACAAGAGAGACTGGAAAGTCCAGCAAAAGACCATGAAGATGACGAACCTCTCCTGGGAGGAGAGGTTGAGACAGTTGGGGCTGTTCAGTCTGGAAAAGAGAAGTAGGCTCAGTGGGATCTCTTCGGTGTATATAAATTGAAATTATATGAATGTATATAAATTGCACCTCAAGGGAAGGTGCAAAGAGGCTGCAGCCAGGCTTTTTTCCACGGCGCTCAGTGTCAGAACCAGAGTTACTGGGCACAAACTGAAACACAGAAAGCTGCCTCTGAACATGAGGAAACATGTTTCCGTTGTGGGGGTGACTGACGCTTGCTCAGGGAGTTTGTGCAATCTCCATCCTTGCAGACATTCAGAAGTCATCTGGACATGGTCTTGGGCAAACAGTTCTAGACTGCCCTGCTTGGCAAGGGGCCTGGACCAGACAACCTCCAGAGGACCCTTCCAGCCTCAACCATTCTGTGATTCTGTGAAGTCTTGCGCATCATTACCAAGTTGAGCTTACTAATGACCACTACATATCTGTATCTTGGAACCATTTAGGCCATCCCAGGAAATCACCACTGTCCTAAGGAAAACACACTAAGAGGCACGCACGATGCTTACACTTCCATTCTAACTTAACTCTCCTACAAAAAATAGAAGAGACTGCAATTATTTCTATTTTAGATTTCCTTCCCTAAAACTGTATGCATACATATCCATATCTATGTATACACATGTGCACAGACACACTATACAATTTTTATGTATAATTTTGTATCTATAATTTTTATAATCTGTTTGTCTCTCTACCTTTCTAGACAAAAGGGAGATTTTCCTATGGTTACACAGGCCAGGTAGTCTGGTAAGGGGTAGAGAATGGAAAAGAAGCTTTCTAGAGTCTTCACCACACAATATTCTTCAAATAATGTTACTAGAATTCCAAACGTTAGGTTACATGAAGAATTTAAACACTCCCCACCCCCTAGCATTCATGTCTAGAACTAGATACACTCACAAAAATGCAGGTCAAGCTGAAATCCCTTTGAAAATTCAGCCTTTTTTGAAGAAAAAGTTGATAGTTATTGACAAAATGTTGTACTCTGCCTTGTTACTATTCATGATTAAGGAAAGTAAATATTGTCTGAGGCCTAATGAGAATTCCAATGCAATAAAGTCAAGTGTGAAAGGTGTAATCAATAAGTGATGATGCAACAGTATTTGTTTGCAGTTTTGTTATTGTTTAGTTCATGCTATTTGCTGATGCTTGAAAATGAAGTGTTAAGAAATTAGTGCTACAAGGATTAACATTCAGATTTTATTTCTGATATTGTTATGTTTCTACAGTCATTACACTCTGAACGCTAATTAGCATCTGCTTTCTTTTCCCACTAGTTAAGGACTGCAAACCAAAGAATTATGGAACAAAAATACTATGGAAACAAACATCAGTATTATCTGTGAACATCCACAAATTAAACCCCATGATGTCCATGGTTAATTTTACGCTGCAGGAATAAGTACTGCAATAAAGTACTGTATTTTCCTCATTTTTTGTGTTAGCAACTATGCTTCAAAGTATATCAAGTTTATGAAGAGAGGATATCTTCAAATGTGTAAAAGATCTCAGAGTCCAAGCTGGAACATTTATGTTCTACATATGTCAGAGCTATCCACCAAGGGTTCAGTTTTGGATTTACAAGTCTTGACTATAAGGAAGCACACCGCCCTAGGAAACAGTCAAGGACCAAATCTCAGTTACTCCGTTCCTGCAAGGAAACCAATCTCTTTAGACTGATTAATTCCTCTCTGTTTTGAGCTCAGATGGATTGGCAGGCACATAGAAATTGGTCTCTGTCACTGTGCCATGGCAGGGGACACTGGTATCTCGTGTCAGATACTGAAGGGAGGATTTTCTCTCTTCCCTGCAGGCACATTGTACAAGTGACAATTTGTGCTGGCCACATCACGTAGCCTGAAGATCCTGAAAATATGTTTGAATATTCTTTGCAACTCTGTATTTTCTGAAGAAGCCACGTAAAAATTTGGCTATGAGAACTTCAGTGGATCTTCACTGAATACATTCACAAGGAACATCTTTATGTTTCTGAATATTCTGCTTTATTAATTGTTTTGGCACTTTGGCTTATAGAGCAAGATTTAGGACATGGATAGAAAACAAGGGCTGGTTCTGCCATAAAATATTTGGTTACATGTCTGTGTTAAGGTGTCATGGCTTTTGAAGTAAGCTAGGGGTATTTGGCATATAACCTATCCAAAGGGAAACTACAGGCCAAACCAGAGGCCTCCCAAAACTCCTGCTGATTGTGTATGGTAAAAGACCCCATGCATTTCACAAAGCATCTCTACAGTTCTTCATACACTGCTAAAAGCAATAATTACTTTGAAACTTTATTTATGTCTCTTGTAATGTAACAACTTTACAAATTTGCTAAGCAAATGGATCATGTAGCTAAAGTTAACTCGTATTTAAAGAATATAACTCATCCTGACCAAGAAGATTCTCTATCCATGCACACTTTTTCTTACAAATAGTTTCAATGGAATTAGGTAGAAATTATCTGGAACACTGGAGAATGACATACCTGTTTTATACCATAGTTCTTGTTATCAAAATGCATTTTTTCGCAGAGCCATAGAAATGACTCTTTCAGTCATATAAGTGAGATCTCTTGACCTATTGCAAATGAGACATCACACCTGCAGTGCCTTTAACTTTTGGCGACTTCTTTGTTTATGTGTATTTAGAAACAGCTGAGTAAGAAACCTAGTTCTGCATGAACAGGGTATAAAATGGCCCAAACATGTACATAGCCGAATATAAGATAATTATGGGAAACAAAACATGATGTTTCAAATCAGCTCCCTAAGAAAATCTAAAAATGTAAGAAACTCTATAATATTAACCAGCAAGAACTGCTCTTTCACTTAAGGGATAGTTGGGTAATTATTCAAACCTGGACAAGACTGGATTGTCAAGTGAAATAATAATTCAGGCTTCCACAGGATAATGAGATAGATCTCAAGGCCATTAGCAGTGGCCCCTATTATAATACTGGCCAAGGTTCCCCAAGAAAGAGAGAGAATATTTAAATAAAACTTGTAGGGAACTAGTTTGAACTTGTATATTTGAACAGCTTAGCACTGTCTCCTAGTTTCCATTCATTACTGGAGAGAAAGGTATCTATCATGTAAGACTGTGAAACCAGTCAGGCTTTCGAAACTGAAATCCCTGAGGGCAGAAATTAAAATATAAAATAATTAGAAAATCAAGCCACATTGAAACTCATGGAGTTTATATTAAGAATCTTATTCTAGTGAGATTTTAAGGTCTAGTTCAGCACCCAGTTGTCTCCCCTTTCCTGATTGTTTCTCTCTCATTCAAAACAAGCAAATCCAACATATATCTTCTCTGACTTCAGGTGTGTCATGAAGAATTATGGCTTTAGATGCAAGTGCTTTTTAGATTGGAAACAGAGGAAGGGATTACTTTATCTCTATAAAATAGGCCCTGCTTACAAGACATTTGTATATGCATGCTTCATTCTGTTCTGTTTGTTTTTAACCGCTGTGGGAATAACTCAATAGCTTATGGTCACAGAGAAGCTCCCTAATCCCTGGAAAAACAGTTGTTTAGCCTGCAGTTTATAAGGTACAGTACGGCTAATGTGTCAGCAGTTGCCATGGATTAGAAATAATGCTTGTTTTAATATTCTCCTTATGATGCTTCTCCTAGGTACAGGGGTTTCCAAATACAGGAGCAGAGCTAGGGCTGGCATGCCTGGCATCCTCCAGTGAGGAACTCTGCTCTGCACCTTAATGAACATCTCCTGGGCTGACTGGTCTCTGCAGTGCTCGGACTATTAGCCTAGACTGGGGTTTACAGCAGCTTAAGCAAGAGGGCTGACTAAGAATTTGTAAATCAAATATTAAAGACTGATTAAATATTTTACGATCTTTTTACTTAGGCTTTGATTTGAAGTTTACTTCATCTGCTAGCCAGTGATCTGCTGAAGGTTAATTGATGGAGGAAGAGTAAATAATAGCTGATGCTGCTGGCCCTAAGTATGCGAGGCATTTAGGAGTTTTCCTAACCTCAAGTGTGCAGGCACTGACGTGCTCATTTGTCTCACTAGGTTAGTGTCACTAGGGCTCAGATATGTGATCAAATTACTGCCGTGAAAGTGGTTTAAGCTTATGTGTTTTCCCTTGTATTGTATATTTGCACATGTCTCCAGTGACACCAAGTAATCCTTTAAATTGCGTTAATTTGATCATGCATCCGAGTACCCAGTGCAGCAAATTGGGATAGGTGGCTATGGAAAGTGGAGATGATGCCCCTTGGAAGACAAATAGCTCCTATGGAGGAGAGAGACATCCAGCAGAACTCAGTCTACCAGGATTAGAGTATAAATCTTTCCCCTTTCTCCTACAAAATCAATGGTTTGTAACATAGAAACGTGACCTGACAAATTGCTCTTGTGGACTTCGGGCTTTTTTTCTTTTTTTTAAAGTGAAAGAATTAACAATACTCTTATAATTGTTGGTTAATTTTTGGCTATCTGATTAGCCCAGTATCACTTAAGAGCCCATCCAGAGAGAGTTCAAAGAACAATTCAGAAGCTCACCATCCAGCAAGAGCCCCCATCATATCTGGGGTTTGGAGCTGAAAACTTAAAAGAAATCCAAATATTGAAAAGTACTGCTGAGATTGTATCTGAGCTCCTTTTCAAGGGAACTTTGGTAAGGGTTTACACATACCAAAGTACAATTTATGTAAAGAGCAGGAAGAGTTGTTGGACTAATCATTTTTAATAGAGATTCCTTGTCTTTAATACAGAGCTACACAACAGAACTTAATAGCTTGTGGCAAATAAATAATTTACACACGGATTGTGTCTGAATACAAATGCATACATAAAATATCACAGACTTAATGAAGGTGCTGGTTTTTTAGAAAATCAATTAAATTGATTTTGCTGATAGGTCTGCATTAATATTTTCGTAAGCTCCATTTTGCTTTACCTGTACATGTGGCCCAGTCGTGATTTGTAAGGGAGGAAGGGAAAACTCTGCAAATGCAATTAGAAACTCAGCACACAGAGCATACGTAGTTTTGAAGTGTCTGGGGTAAGACACTCAGAAATAACACTCCACCATGACCCAGTGGAGGGGCTCACTTACAAAGTACTCCTCGGAAAAGGTCAACCTCTCAGAACGCTCATGACTATTCAGGGTGTTTTGCAGCATTCAAGCCCAATGAAGCCGGTAATGAAGAGTTTTTTGCTTAACGCTGAATGTGTTGGGTCATTCAGCTGCAGTCAGCTTGACTTGTGTTTGGCTTGGGGTCCAAGAGTGGGGAGAAGACAAGGGCTGAAGAAGGTGGTCGTTGTGGCAGATGCACAACTGCAGCCAGGAGAAGAGTGGTCTCATCTCAGCTGGATGGAAACATGGGATATATTTCACAGGGAGAGGCATGGGATGATGGCTGCTTTACCCGTGGGAACACTGGCTTATCTGATGGGCCTGAAAGCTGCTTTTCACTACTTTTCACCCAGAGCTTGTCCTACCTCCTGTTGACACACTGTTTTTTATTGTCAGTAAGTCACAAAAGCTCTGCCTTTTAGAAAAGCGCGTAGGCAGCCACTGGGGCTGGGCTGGCAGGCCCACAGAGAGCGGCGGGGATGCCAAGGGTCAGCCACCGCCCGCCCCTGCTGCGTGCCCCACAGGGCCGAGCCGGCCCGCCTTACCTTTGGGGTGCCAGGGGTCCGTGAACTCGTACTTCCCCACGCCGATCGTCCGCAGCATCTGCACCCCGTTGGTGTTGTCCGGGCCGCCCGCCGCCGCGCTGGGGGGCAGCGGGGCGGCCGCCTGCCCGTTGGTGGCGGGTGCGCTGCTGGGCAGGGCGGCCGAGGGCAGGGCTGGCGGCGGCGGCGGCAGCATGGGGCAGGCCAGGTGGCCATTTCCCACCGCCCCGGGGCCCGGGTGGGCTACCGGGCCCACGCCGCTCATGGAGGACATGCTGAGGGGCTGGCTGTTGGTGTACAAGGGCTGGCTCTGGAGGTTGACCACCATGTTGCTGAGGGGCTGGGAGGGCTGCGGCTGGAGCTGGTAGTGGCCTGGCATCAGCGGGAGCTGGGGGGTGACGTGCGGCGGGAGGGAGGGTGTGACGCCGATGACGGGGGCCTGGACGTTGGCGGCCGGGCTGAAGGTGGGCGGCTGTGTCATCCCGTAGGAGTGCGTGATGAGGGCGGGCTGGCTGCCCGCTGCCACCGTGGTGACCCAGGGCGCTGCACCTGCGGCACGAAGGAAGGCCGGCAATGGCGGTGGGCTCGGCATGGGGGAGAACAGACATCAACACCCTCATCCTCGCCCTCCCGCACCCATGGATGGCGCCGACACGCCCTGCTGCACAATACCTAAAGCAGTTCGGGATCTGGAGCCGTTCCCAAGCAGTAAGTGCATAAAATTGCTGCAGCGATGTGAGCGCAATTGTTAAAATAGTCGTGAGGTGACATGCGGCATGTTTGCGGTTTTATGTATTTTGCACTTTATGCAGCTTAAGCGCACGCTTCCAAGAAAATTAACCTCTTTCCCTGCTGCGCTTTCACGGCTTCCTGACAAACACTCTGTGTGTATAATAATGGTGCTCCAGCCACTACAAAGACATTGTAATTAGGCGTCTGGCATAGTAGCACAATGTATGATATGTGTCTGGAAGCTGGAAATCATTTCAGGTAGTTCTGGACATAAAAGAAGTCTTAAAGTATTACAGAGTGCCTTTTCCTCTAGTGAAGGCAGAGAAGGAGAAAAAAAACCCCGCTCTAATGAAGTTGCAGCATCTTAATACATTCATATCAGCCCTGGCATAGAAGAAACTTGAGGGGTCTTTACAATGAGGGAAAACCCCTGCTAAAGAATAAAGAAAGGGCTCACAATGAAGTCTAATTTACAGAGGTAAGTGGAGATAGTGCATTGAATTTGCTTTGAACGATTTTCCCCGGTAGAATTACAAATAAGATTAGAGACATACCTGGGTTTTCATTCTCCCTCATCTGTTTAGATGGAGGCTCATCAGTGTCCCAGGGCGTGGACTGATTGATGGGTGTCTGTCCCCACCTGACGCTTGTTGCAAGTCCTTGAGGCTGATTTTCAGTCTTGGAAATGCAAGGTGCCTACCAGAGAGAAGGAAAAATACAGAATAAAAATGTTTTGACTACTGGGATTAATTACAGTTCCTCATAACTAGTAGCTTGCTTGTTTGTTACAGTCCGAGAGGATATCCTAAGATCTTTAAATATCATTCATTTAGGGGTTGCACTACATGCTCTCCAGAGGTCCCTTCCAACCCTAACAGTTCTCTGATTGTCCTCCAGGCTTGCATGACATCTCTGTATGGAAATACAATATATTTGAAAAAAAATACTCCTGGAAATTTAATAGATCCACCTTAAAAAAAAAAAAATCCACAACAAACTAGCATTTTCAGAAATAAGTCACATCATTTGTCATGAAAATAAAAATCTCCAACAAACAACAACCCAGATATGGTAATATCGACTCAGTGGCAGCTACATAAAATGGGACAATCTTCTGTTTGCTCAATCTCCTCCAAAAATAGTGAGTTTTGTTTAGCAGGAGGCAGAACAAGAGAGACTTATTTACAACTGTAGGACAAATTACTGTAGAACAGTAAAGAGAAGTCTTCGTATTTACTATCTGTCAACCCTTAAAATTGAATGCCAATAAAAAAAAAGCAGCATAACATCACTGGCTGCTAAAGTGGGTATGTTGGCAGGTCTTCAGAGAGGTTAAAATAACTGTAAAGTAGAGGCTGAATAATCATCAAAGCAGACATGATCTGAAAGAGATCTCTTGATGAAGAAACTATCACATGGATTTAAATGCTACACCAGACCCATGCTGCAATTTTAGGGGACCTTCCCAAACAATCATGCCTTTGCTGAGAAAAGGCTTGTAGAAAACAAAGGTGCTCCAACAGGTCTCATTTATTTAAGTCTGCTGCGTATTTCATTGCTGGAAGATTAAAAGTTTTTTGTTTTGTTTTGTTTTGTTTTTACTGGTGTCAGAACCTCTAAACCAAGCAAACGGAACCAGCTGCCTATTGCTGAATGAGTGTTTAAGAGTGAAGCCATAAAGAACAGGAGACCAGTCTGAGCGATTGCTTGTTTGCCTCACATCTGGGAAGTAATTTACTTCAGAGATGGGGGTACAGCAGCTCCATAAATGCCCCGGGTCGCACTGTACCAATGAAATCTCTGTCAACACCAGCAGCCTGTTCACCCATCACGAGTACCTCAATCACCCCATGAAGGGAAGTCATTAGCAGACCCATTTACGCCCTCTGCAAATACATGCACACCTTCCCCAAGCCCATCAGTCATTCCTCCTGTCTTTAAATCCACCGGAGGAGCCTGCTTCCTCTTGCCCTCCCTTCTTCCACACCAGCACCCCCACTAGCACCTGCCCTGCTCCAATGCTCCCTCCTTCACCCAAGAGCCTCTGAAATCTCCTAACATCCACTCCCTTTTCTACCTGAGCTTTATCTTCGGTGGGCTCTTGGAGCCAGGAGTTGTGTGTACAGACCTTTGCAGAGGACATGGGTTTTGCTGCGCTGCTCTCTTTGCTCTCAGAAGCCACAATGGGAATATTTCCCCAAGAGAAATGCTACACTTTGTTAAATGTAGATGTTCACAGGGAAATGTGATTCTTAACATCTTTTTTCCTATGATTGTTATTTTTTAAAACTCATCAATTTTTTCTTTTCTATAGTTTGGGGGTTGAGGTTTTGGCTTATTTTAATGTAATTTCTCTGGATTTTTTTTTTTCTTCTCTATTTGCACCAAGGACAATGATATTCTGGTTTTAGATTCACATTTACTTCTGTCCCCGCCATTTCGACTACCTCTATAACTTTTGCAATTGAAATAAAAATGAGCCAGAAAAGACATAAAGAGAGGACATGCAGACAGTCAAGAGCTTTAAGAGCTCTGCTCTATTCATGGTGAAGAAAGGGAAGGAGGGGAAGAAATAAGTCTCAGTTTTGAAATGCTTTCTATTTATAAATTGTCCTGAGAAAAGGATTAATCTGAATACCTTTAGCTTTTACATTGTATAAGGTCTTTGACATAGGAGGATATAACACTGCTGGTGGTTTAGCAATTCCTGTTAGCAGTATCCTTTTGGATCTAGCTAAACTGTTTAACAGCAGCCAAAGCACTCTGCAGGAGAAAAATATATAAATAAATAAAAAACCCACCAGCATTCTCTGCCTATATATCAGCTAAAATACTTCCCCCAGAAACACCAATATTCATTCTAAAGTAAAGCTTTAAAAGTCATAAATGCAATACAGAGAAATGGGCATTTTTAGGATCTGAAAGGAGGATTCATGACTCAAATCATGCCCTATGTGTTCCACATGTGGCATCTGTGTGTTGCATTTCTTTGTAGTATGAACTGGGTCTTACCAGTGGGTTTGCAATACACACTTCTCATCATTGTGTGGCATTGTCAAGACAGGCAGCATCTTGTTTAACTTTGTTACATCCCCCAGCTCCTTTAAAATGGTGTTGACCCAAATTAAGGACAAAAAAATACTCCTCTACCTTAAATAATACAGAACCACACACACATGCTACAACTTTAGAAGAACCCATATGTTTTGTCCAGAATGGGTAAAGAAGGGAGTATGTGATACAGCTCTTCTAAATCCTATAAAAATCCAGTTGCCTATTTTGGAACTTGTTTTCCAAAAAACCTAGAGCACCAGACCAAACACATGTGAAAGTGGTGGAGTCTGCAGCCACATCTAGTTCTAAATTCCATACTTTGAGCATTAAAAAAGAGGAAAAAGGTTATCAGGTTTGCTATCAATAAACACTTCACTTTCACTAAATGCCAGATTTTTCATTAAACATGCTCACAAACACTGCTTCTTAGAGGCTCAGTGGATTTAAATGCACAAATCCAGTAGCTTGCTTTCAAACTGTACTCCTGAACTTGTGTTTGTTTGATCAGAAAGTGCTAGAGATCAGCTGGTATGAAATCACGACACATGTCCATGAAACACAGACAGTAATGGTGGTGGAAACAGAGCAACAGCTTACTGAACTTCCTTTTAAAATGTATACATACTTCTGGTCTCTGATCTAATTTATGCTTTATTTTTCTTAATACATGAAGGGTTACATTACAAGTGTTATATGTCTCTGATCTGATTGCAGCAATTACCCATTTGCGTCCCTGGAAAGTGAAATTATTTCCAGCGTTATCAAACAAAGGAACTTTCTGTCCATTCGCTCAGGCCCACGACAGCGCTCTATTTGATGCTTTTAATGTACAACACAAATGACCAAAAAATGGCCTGTATTATCCTAGTTGTGCAGGGGGAAGAGCTGTGTTCCATTAGTGATCCACAGACTTCACAGAAACTAATTGTACTATGTTACACTTTTATCTTTAGCTTTCATGTCAGATGCTTGTTTGAATTAAACATGGAACACATGAAAAAAGGAAATGCATTACAAAATCTACTGGGTATACATCTCAAAATCCTGCAAAAAGTCTATTTACATGAAAAGACCAAAAGGTTTCTAAAAGGTCTGTTGAAGCCTGGCTAGTCAACAGCAGCATTGGCTAGTTAATTGCCTGAAATTCCTGGCAGACTACAAAGACTACTTAAGGAATCATCAGCATCTTTCTAGCACCCGTAAAATGTTCAATTTGTGCTCTTTGTCATGGATAGAGTACCCCAAAACCAAATCTGAGGATTTTTTACCTCTTTAGTTTGAAGCCACCATTAAGAACCAATAAAATCTTCAGCTGAAGTCTGTATTTCACCACCTGCCACTTTGAACTCCAGCAGGGAGCAGTCTCCCAGTTTTAAGGAAATTAACCGCAATACAGATGTACAGGCAGAAGAGAGAAAGATGGAACAATTCTGGAATTACATGAGACTAACACAGACAAGCTGCCAGACTGTCAATTTTTTGTAGCTCAAGCAGTCATAATTGTTGTACAGCTGGTCCACTGAACCTTATTATATTAAAACACTAAAACCTTCAGATTCATGGGGCTTTTCAGATAATCCACAAGAAAGTTCATGAGTTCACAGCCATCAGCTGGTGCTAAAGATTGAGAATTAGTCATTTGGTCTATACAGCATCAGTTTACACGGCTACTATTAGGTGTTGAGTAGGCATAGCTACCACTAGGTCTGACTTTAAGTCGTAAGCTTTACAAATCTTTAATGAAATAAGACCTAAACTTTTAGTAAGACCTTCTTTACATCAATGGAAACATAAAATTTATTGTACTACTTACAGCATCAAAGAGTATGTTAGTGGACTTAAAAACCCCAACGCAACAACCACAAAAATCCAACAACAAAAATTCCAGTACAATCTTCCCAAGGCTCAACATCACCAAGCACTTCCTGGGATGTCCTTATAAACACATTTGAGCAACTTCCTCAGAGCTTGTGGAACCACTGACATACATCCTGCTATGGCTCAGAGTGCTAAGACCTATTCTAACAGTTTCATGAGCAAAAAAGACCTAATCTGGAAATAGGGATCCTATTTGTGGTTCCCAGCAATCAAAATTGTTTTACTGAGGCCTTCATTTAAAGTGATGGATGAGAAGTAGTGAATCTCTGTTCCAATTTTCCGAAAAGAGATTGGGAATGGCAGCTTAATACCAAGATAATGTATCCAATATGCAACCCAGTCTATTTTCTCTCCCCATTGAAAATAAAAAGGTTAAGATGCATGCATGCACAGAGACAAACATTCCCTCCCACAGATTCAGGTTTTATGGCCTGTCATGGGCAAAAGCAACTTCAGTTTAATGAGGGAATTCCTTTTAAAGCTGTTCTCTATGCCTCTAACTGGTAACGACTGGTGGCCCTTGTCGGGTTTAAAGTCTGAATGTATCTGATGCTCTAAAAAGTTTAGTAGTGTCTGCACCCAAGAGTTTATGGTCTAATTTGTAGTTCACACTGTTAAATATTGCATGAAACAGGTACTATTTCTGTGCATGAGGCATGCATGTAAAATCTGAACTGTACAGGGGTAAATCTTCATCTGGAGTAAATTCCTATACGGCTCTGGACAGGACCCAAATATATTTCTGAGTTTAGTCCACGGCCAAAGAAGCTCTTAAGGATGGAAGCAGAGCTTTTAAAGACGCAGTGATGATAGCAATATTTCCATAACACTGGCTGTGTGGCTGGGCTACAGAAATTAAACTGCTGTTTTAAGAGATGGATGTACTGCAATGTATTAAAAACCTAAGAGGTATTGACAAGCCAATGTGCAAGAGGAACAGAAAGAACAGTCCTGCAGTAAAACTTCACTCAAGAACTTGCTCATGGGTGGAGAGAAGAACTCATCTACCTTACAGTTCCCATCACCAGGCAATTCTGCAATGACACAGCATTGTTTTTCTCTTCCCAAAACTAATGTGGGAGCCGCAAGAAAGAGACTAATACAGTTAACTCATAGGAAAAATGTTACTACCCTGCATAAAAGACAAAAGAAGTCTTAGTTCCCTCTTGAGCAGAGAGAATAATTCAATACTTAAACTCCTTAAACACCATCCAGGAAGGAGCCATCAGTCAGTGTGAGCTCTGGAGCACCATGGCACAGCCTGCAGAGACACATGGCTTAGCAGTGGGGTAAAGTCTGCACCTGTTCTTGCTTTGCAGCGATTTAAGGACACACCCCATCTCAGGGTTAATGACACAGGCTTGGAGAACCCCATGAGTGCAGTGGGCCCACATCCCTGTGATGGATGCACTCCACTCCTTAACCAAACTGCGGTAGTTTGGTACAGGCTGCAAAGGAAGTAAAGGTCTGATCCGTGTCGAGGACAAGAACTTCTCTAGTTTCAGCTTGTTCTTTGAAAAACCATGAAGGAAACAGTGACATAAGTGAGTATCGATGCACATGAGCTTGGAACACTGATCATGCGATTAACACATGAATAGCTGGTGGCTTTTGCAAGACTCATTAATCAAGGAGCAAAGAAATTTGGGGGTACAAGGTGACTGATGCATACTTTTCCCATTGCATGCAATTTGACTATAAGCCAACTACTTTATTCCACAAATACGGTAGCCTAAATGAGCCTTCTTGAGCTCTTCTGGCCAGGCAGCCTGGTTGCACGGTGGTGATCTTTCCTTGAGCTGGGACACCTCTCAAGGAGGCTCCTTGAGACAGAGAGACCTTTAACCAACGGCAGATCTGTCAGAAACCTAAATTAATACTAATGAAATATTACTAATTCATGTAGCTGCTCAATATTAATTATTATAAACTTATTATAGATAACTCCATTAGATATAAGCCCTTGTCCAAGTCTGAGACTAAGATTGGACCTAACTGCACCAAGGCTCCATAAGGAGTTTACAAAGCAAGTGGGTCCACTCTGAACCTTGTGACTCAACATGAGGCTCTTCCTCACTCTTTTAATTTCTTTCATTAGGTATAGACCTTTGTCTAAGTCTGAGACTCAGATTGGACCTGGCTGCCCCTAAGTTCCACCACTCTGTACCTCATGACTCATTGGGAGAGTCTTCCTCACCATTTTGCATCTCCGGTCTCTGTGCAAAACATTCTAACTTGATTCTAACTCTGCATCTGTGCACTTCTTTCATGCAGTAATTAGTAAGGTGAACCTCACCATTAGACTTACTTAACCTTTGTAAACGACTGTTAAACTTTGTTAAATTCCGCTGAACTTACTGAACTAACTCAGCAGAACATATTGCTGCTTCTCTCTTGAGTGAGGTGCATTCCACCCATTCACAGGAGTCGCAGACCAGCACAACATCAGTATCTTTACCCAGCTGTGATCCTGGCTCCATGCAGAGCAGAGCTTCTAACCACTCAGTCTGTGGAGCTGGTAAGAAGGCACATGTACGAGCATGTCCAGCTTCTTCCCACCACCAAAATCAACCCCAACTTTCCTGGACTGAGCCTTGGCTACTCTCGTTAATAAGACAGCCCAAATTCCCAAGCTCTGACAATGCAATGGAAGATAACTCCAAACTGGGAAAGGGTCAACTGCTTCTGTCTCATAAACCCTTTCTAAGGCTCACCATCCACATTAGGTGCAGGTTCATGAAGGAAAGAGAAGGAATGAGATTATGACAAAGGAGAGAGAAAGATGGTATAGAAAAAGGTTGTGAATTGACTACAGGTGGTATCTTATTTCTTTCTGGTGGCTGACTGCCCAGTACAACCACCGCTCTCACACCAGTGCTCCAGTCATTAGCTAAGAATGAATGCAGGACCATGGAATGACAAGAAGTGCTTCATAAATGCTACTTTGTATTCTGTCTTGGCAAATTGCACCAGCAGAGGCTCAGGTACTCACCCAGCCGCCTTCGTTTCTCAGCGAGAACATCAGGGAACGGAGCTGAGGTATCGAACCAAGGTCCCGGCTGCGACACTTGCTGCTCCAGGACACCAGGGACATCAGCGCACGACACTGGGTTCGAGCACAGAAGCCCCACTTTAGCCTGAGCAGAACTTCCTCTGCTAACACGGTCTGCATGCAGATCAACCCCAAATCAGAGCAAAGCTACGAATGCAAAATCATCTCACGACGGAGGAGAAAACACGCGGCGTCGGGAACAACGCGGCAGCTACAGAGAACATGCACTGAGCAACGCGAGAGGGCTCTCAGAGATCCTGCAGGTATCCCATGGCACGGGCAGATAAATACAGTTCATCATAAGTGCTTTTTGTCAGAGGGCTTAAGGAAATATGGGCAATAATGGAGTAAGTGCTTGTCAGACCAGAATCCCAAGGGTGCACAAAGAATGCTGCCCTTGTGTACTGGCAAAGCTACTGCACAACAACCTAAAGGCAGACTTCTTGAAAACTAAACATCCCTCTTGAATGCAAATGCTGGCCATTGCTAGGTTCAGAAGTCGCTCCATATAGCATTTTCATGCCAAATTTCCCATGGAATTCTTTTAATTATCCAAACAGGACCCCAAATTTCATTCTGGATCAGGGCTGAAGCATTAGAAAGAGAGGAATACTTAGGAAGCAAAAGGCTCCAATCCCAATATTAAGTTACTGCTATGAAAGTTCCTTTTTGTTGTATTGGATGACGACATTTTACATTCAAGCCCTCTGAACTCAGTGTTTCAATTGTAGTACACACTCCGTGGCAGGAAAGTGCATGTTCTCTGCCTACACGGCAGGCACATAAAAAGAAAGGGAAAAAAAAAGAAAACCCATATAAGCCTGTGAGTGTTGAACAGTGCTGCGTGATATTACTGATTTATTAACTTGGCTTGATCAATAAGGCTATCATCAAGGGCACATTTAGTTTGCACATAAATTTCACTTTCTAACAAGCACTTTTGTGTGCTCACTTTAGTTTCCATAATCTGATCCAGGTCTCAGGAAGCTTTCTTTAAGGGAGAACAGAGAATTCTTTTTCTAAAAAAAGGATCAAAGTATACTCAGTCAACTCTCAAACAAAAGGACAGTCAGTACTGTAGAAACAGCATGCTTACCTTTCACAGCAAAAAGAAAAATAAGCCTATAGGTCCGGATTTATCACTGCCTTAAGTTCATCAACATCAACTGAGCTATTAAATCGTGGCTGAATTTGGCTCACAGCAATTAAAATTTTTCAACTTTCTTTGAATGCCTTCCATCAGTAACATGCTAATTTAATGCATAATTTAAACTCTGCTGTCCTTTAATTCAGCATTTGTAAATAATTAAAAAAGAACTAAAAATCCTTTTGCATTTATAAAGCTGACCCTCTCCCCCTTTTTCTACTGCAAAACAAAAATGACTTTTCAATCAAGAATTTATTTATTCTTTATATCTGAAAGTAAAAGCCACAGAAAAGATGAGAAACTGATTTACAAGATAAAACAATTAGCTCTGGGATATGTACATTAAGACTAATAAATTTCACATCATATTTTAAGGAGTGGAGGAGGAATCCCAGATATATTAGACTTTATTCAAATTCTATTGAAATGTTCAATTAAGAGCATCTTATGAAGGTAAGTTATGCAGTCACTAAAATGAAGATGTAAAAAACAGCATTAGAGTGCTATTTCTCTCAGAGACTATACACTTTAATAATCCATCCCCTTTTCTACACCCAAGATAACATCTAAAATCTGGGTATTCCTGTAATTGCTCTGGTCTTGTTAAAGTTTTTGGTTGTGTAGGAGAAACACAAATGTATTCCACAGTAAAAATACTACAATAATATACTGCATTCCCTTTTAATCCAAAATCACATATTTCAATGATTCTTATTAAAACCTTTCTTCCTCTGCTATTAAAACCACTTTCTCTGTGCAGACAGATGAAAATGCCTTTTAAGACTCAAACAAGTTTGTGCAAAACCAGCTCGAACTCATCAATCTCCCAGTTGGTTCCTAAAAGAAGGTAAACATTCCCCAAGCTGTTCTGACCAGACATGACTGGCAGATCCTTTTTGGGAAGGAGGTCTCCAGATACAACCCTGTTTCCATTCAGATTCAGAGCTTTAATAACACAAGAAGTTCAGTGCAGGATCAGGCAGTGAGGCAGTAGTTTAATTTGATTTACAGTAGAGTGCTAATATATGGTTTTGCTGGAAACACAGTCACTGTTTTCTCCAATTTTTCTGCTCTGTAGGTTTTACATCAAAGCATTCCTGCTCGTTTTGCTTCCGCATCTCCATGCTACCAGTAGGAAGCTGCCCAGTTCTCCCGTTTTCTTCCAGCAGAATGGATTCGTGGACTAGCATGACTGCCTCAGGTGCCTCAACCACCATCCTTCTAAAAGATTTATGGCAAACACACTGCATCCCAAGATATAAATCTACCAAATGGCTATTAGACATACTTTGCTGTCCACAGCCACATGATTTAAAGCAAAACTGATAATGTTATAGCTTGGGCTAGTGTTACTAGGCATGCCTGTCAGAATTGTGCTACATTACCACACGTTTTTTCCAGGCACCTCATTCTCATTTTGGGTGTGAATCCTTCAGTATTACTCTGTTCATGGCAACTTGTGATGCTAAACAGTCCTTCGTCATCCAAGGATAAATGGGTACCATGAAGATTAAGCTCTACTTACATTTCCTTCATTGCTTTACATTCCTTTTTATTCTTTTAAGATTAAATTCTTCTAGGCATCCAGTTTGAACCACTGGACTAACTAAGAAGAGGAAATCCAGCACAGATGGGGAATTTTGCCAAAGACTTTTCTGTTTTGGAAAATCCCTTGTTATGTATCTTTTAAAGAAAATTCATGTTACAAAAACCGTAAAACCTCACACTCTCTTTGCTCCTGGGAAGTTAACACAAAGTAAAACCACCTCTAAAAATAATCTCCCACTCAAGAAACTTCAAGGTGACAGGGAGAGAGAGAGGGGTTGTTGTGAGCACTAAATAACTCAGGTTGGTTCTGTAAGCCATGAAGGGAAGGACAAGCTAAAATTAAATGACCTTTGGTAGGGACACCTCACCTACAACAGCAAGTCAATCTCATCTTCCTAATTCTCCTCCTCCACTGTTGCAGGTCATGGTCCATCAGAAGCTGCTATTCCTGCTAGGATGGGTGCAGAGCAGACAGTGCCCTTGTATCCCCCCAGGGTGAACTGTCAGGGAGGTCAGCCTGGGTCACTGCAGGTAATATCCCTTAAGAGGCAGCGTGTCCCCTTGCCGTACCTTTCAGAAGAGGCAAGGGGAGTTCTAGCTGTTCCTGTGCAACCATTGCCTCCAGAAGACAAACTGAGCCTTGGTTTGTTGTAATAAAGCTTCAGTTATAACACCAATCTATAAATATCTAACAGTGCAGATCAAAATGGCCAACTCTGGTCACGAGTATTGACCAGCATGAGAGAAGAAGCAAAACGGGACCACACACCTACTCTGAAAAAAACCCAAGAAGGGTGCTTTCCACACAACAGGTAGAGATCAAGATAATCTTTGTTGTGGACCCAAAATTTCCCTTCCACCCATGGCACAGTTTTTGGAGTGACTGTTAGCTTCAGACAAGCACTGATTATACCAACTTATCCAGATGTTATTAGAACAAAGCACAGAGCCATGTCTTGTTTTTTGTGCTTATTGATGATTCTGTGTCAAATTCAAACATAGATCATGTTGAGTTTCTTAAAATCACTGAGTTAGCAAGAAAGTTGAGCCATTAAGCAAGATCTTCCACCAAACACGCCTGTCTCAGAAAGGGTAACAGCGTTTGTGACATTAAGATGCTTTGAGAGGAGATATAAAGTTGGACTGAATGATAGCCATAGGTCCCTTCCCACTGAACTACTTCTCTTCTCTTCTCTTCTCTTCTCTTCTCTTCTCTTCTCTTCTCTTCTCTTCTCTTCTCTTCTCTTCTCTTCTCTTCTCTTCTCTTCTCTTCTCTTCTCTTCTCTTCTCTTCTCTTCTCGTCTAGTCTATCAATTAAATAAGCATATGCATATAGATGTATATGTATCTCTTTCCCCTTCTATTACTGAGCTGTGGATGCTATAAAATGTTCATCTTCTTTTTCTAAAAGTAGTCCAAGCTTCATGTACCAGAGAAGAAAAACAAGAGGTAAAAGCTAACAGACTTGCTGAGGGCCTGCTTTTCTAATGCTGCATTTGATTAATTATATGATTTATTTTCAATGACTGGTTCAATCAATCCTGATCAAATTAACAAAGACAATGATCAGAAATACCAGACTAAAACACAATACAAATTATTTGGTTCCAGGGGATCCAATCAAAGGAAACAGGATTAAATTAACCAGTGATCGGATTAAGGAGAAGTTGCTGTATAAAGTCAGAAATGCATTAGTACTTTGGGCCATTTGCTGTGTCTATAGGTTGCCATTTCCCTCTCTTCCTAGAGTTCTCAATATGCCTTAAACAAAATTGAGTTTTTCTGGGTATTACAAAGGTAATGTGGAAGAAAATAATAATAATGATAATAATAATAATAATAATAGTAATGCCATTACTATTATTTCACAGTACCACAGTATATGGAGCTCTGCCACAGTAGGCACCCTCTAAAAAAAAAATACACCCCCATACACCCTCCTTCCCCAGCAGTCTGTACCTCAAGGAGTTTACAGTCTATGTGCACTACACGGAGATCAAAAGGTGACAGAATATCAGGATACAATCAAAAAGACAGAAAAACCCATTTAATTCTACAACGCTAGTAAAGCACAAAGATGAAAAAGCTACTGTTCAACAAGGAGCATTAATAAAAGTTGCCAGTGATACAGCTGAAAATGTAGTTCTTACCTAAAAATGAAAGTAAATACAGGTATCACAGGAGAAGTATTTCTATTTGCTATGTACTAATCTAAACCTTGAGCAGCTGGCAAGGTCCTACAGCACTGAACAGAGATTTGCCTTCAAATGCCTTGGGCTCATGCTGGTTCTAGTGGACACATCAGTGACCAGTGGCAAAGGGACTTTGTGTCCAATGGGAGGCAAAAGAAAGGCTGGGGACATCAGGAGCCAGCTCATTTGGAAGTAATTTGGAAAACATAAATGCTGAGTTAGATTGAAACCAAACTCAATTCCTGCCCTCTTTTTTGTGCTAAGAGTTTAATTTAAAAGATAAATGAGGGATGTGGAGAGGGTATTCCCTAAGGACTGTTAACAAAGCTGCTTTAGAATGCTGGCACACTGTGCTGCTTGTGAATCCTGGCCCCACATGCTACATGGGATGAGGAAGGACACTGGACAGGATGTGCCGCTCTCATGGCAGCAGTACTCAGCAGCACAGGGAGAGACGAAATCTACACTGCCACTGATCCCACTGTGCACACTGGGGCTAAAGCAGAGGGTTTACCCAGCTTTCAAAACCAGTAGGAAAAGGAGCTGCTGTAACATGAACAAAAGCCAAAGCATGTGTAAGCCGGTCAGATCCAAATCAACAAATCCAAATCTTTGTCTCTCACAGAAGCATTCAGGAGGTGTACAGGAAGACTCCTCCACTATCACTTGGTACAGTGTCTCTTCCATCTCTACGATGCTCTCTTGGTAACTGCCAGCAGACATCATGCCCATCCCGTCACCGAAGAGGATTCAGGCACTTGTGATAGCCCCAGGACTTTCCTTGCATGCAGGGAACAGACCAGGCTAAGTGTTGTGGGGAGTGGTAGGCAACCTCTGGAGCGTGAGATGGTCTTTGTACCAAATGAAACCACTGGAGACATGAGGCAACCACTGCTGGTCAGCAAGGTCGATGTTCACCCACGGGATCTGGTTTGTATGGCTGTGGCCATGTGGCCTTTCCTTGCAGCTCACTGTTTGCACCAGGTATTGATGCTGAAGGACTGTCCTAGCAAGACTGAACATTTGATGAGCTGCTTTACTTAGTGAGGTTGAGAAGGTATTCAGAGAAACATCCATCTCTCCCTTCCCACAACTTAAAGACTTAATATTTTATCTTTGTTTTCAGCTATGACAGTCAGTAAATTTTAAAGCATTGGCTCTTCTCAGCCAAAAGACATTTGGCACTATGATTAAGAATGTATTATTTTGTCTCTTCTGCCCCCTTAAAGCGTAACTTATTTGTATGTACAGGCTTTTTCTCACACTCTGCCATGCTACATTCTTTTTTCAATCTCACTGCAATTTTTTTTCATGAGTATTCTCAGTTTCATTTTCTTACTTTATTTTCCCCACGTCTCTGTCTCTCTCTTCACCCTTTCTATCACGCTCTCTCCTAAGCGAAATGAGAACCCAATTATACTCCTGTTAGAACTGAACTTTCAAATCCATCATGTGCTAGTAGGCTCAAAATTAGGCAAATAAATTCCCTCAACCCTACAAATTAAATTGAGTCTTTGCATATGTTCTTTTAAGAGCACAAAGATGTCAAGTATTCACCCAGCTGTCACAAAACATGATGAGCAGGCTCTTTGAATTCATATAGATTTTCTAAATCATTTGTCAGATTTAACAGAAATGCTAATGGATCCAAAAGTAAATTCTAATCTATCCTAAATATCTGGTTATTATTTGTATTACAGTAGGACTTGGAATTGTCAGTTGAGGATCAGGGAAAAATCTCTATGCATTTCACACACAAAGATCATTTGGATAACGTGCAGGTATTATTTTGCACTTTCTCAAGTTTTATCTCATTATTTTAACCAACAGCCTCCTCATAGGTATACTCAATTTCATTTAAGAACAGAAGTGCCAGCAGCTTGTAAGTATCACTACCTAATGTGCTAGCTGTTGAAACACGGGTCTCACATTTGGTAAAGCCAGCAACTGTCTCCCAAAGGCAGAGTTTGAAGGAAAAATCTGTCACGCAGGTCAGGCCTTGCTCATGTTTCATTTTGGTCAAAGCTCATGAAGGAAAGGGAGCAGAGCCAGATCAGCCTCAGCAAAAGGATGGGCACCTGCAGAGAGCTGCCGATGCCAGCGGGTTGGATGTTCCACAGCGCACCTGTACCTGGTCTGCGTGGGGCCAGCACCTCCCAAATGCGTAGGACTCGCTGCCCTGGCACTGAACACCGGTACAGGACTTCTCCAGGGGCCAACCCAACACACTCAGGGAATCTGTGATGGGGTGAACATATACTGGGAGTTGTTCTCTACGTACTGCCCTGGCTGCTTTTCTAAAAACCTATCAGGGCACTGCTTTAAGCAGGAGGGCAGCAGATCCTGGCTGTCAGTGATAATCCACTGCCAAAATCAATATGGTTGGCAAGCTTGCTTCACAGATATTTATGATCAAAGAGCTCATTTCCCAAGAATGTGTTGTCAGTCCCATTGTCTTGGCCCAATTTCAACTCCAGTAATTACATTTCTGCCTGCCTAATACTCCCCTCTCTCTTTGAGGAGATGCGGGAGCCCTCTCATCCAGTCCCACGTTGTTTCACTGCATCACAGCCACATTCAGCACCAAGCTGGACACATGGAAGCAGCTTTCCCTGATCGCATTTTACACAGCAGTTGCTGCCTAAAAAGCTTTGTGATTCTTAAAGAGGTGAAAAGTATAAGATACTTTTGTTGCTGTTATTCAAAAATGATTTATTTGCCTCTGGAACTAGTCATCTAGAGACGTATTTTAATTTCCTTCTCTTTCATGAGTAAATTTGTACATTGAAATTATTTACCAAAGGTTGAACTAGGGTAGGTCTCGGTTTTTTGGTTTTTTTTTTGTTTGGTTTTTTTTTTTTTTTTTTTAATTTCACTAATAAAAGTAAAATAGCTATAAAATGTGACTGTCTACAGCTTTTCAATACCAAGCTTGAGGGAGTTCAAGCCCTTTCAGAACTAGCCAGGAGAGCTAACTCCACCGGCAAACTAAAAATCTGTCCTTCTCAGCGGAATAAAATTCCTGTTTACAGCTGCATAGGGCATAAAACGGGAGGTTTTAAACTTGTGACATTTCCATGTCTGGAAAAGCTGTCACAGACCCAGCACAGCATCTTACCTCAAGCTCTAAGCCCAGGGACATCAGTAGCATTATCTGAACCGGAAGAGTACCAGAGGGAAAGAATGGTGTATCTAAAACACTTTAAAAACCTCCCAAAATCTTTCCTATATTCAGAAAACAGACATTTCCCTGATGGGAAGAGAGCTCTATTTCCAGCTGTATGTGTTTGCAATCTTGCTTCTCAGAAACATCTCAGTAGTGCTCAACTGACCGACTCCTGCCCATTGGAATTTTTCTTGGATAAGATCTCTGAACACACAAAGTGAGAGAAAGCACTGGGGTTTAACATTTTAAAAAAATATTTTAAAGACTAAGCAACTGTTGGAAGCTGCTCTGAGCCAGAAACCGGTCAGGTCAGTGCTGTAAACATGGTTTTGTGGGCAAAGGAAGATGTGCTACATACAAGCCATCATCAGTTGCCTTTGTCTGCATTCCCAGCACTCCTCTGCCTTCCCAAAGGGACCATTTGGAGTGTTTAAACAACTGCAGTTTTAAATAGACACCCTGAAGCATATTTTGCATTGAAATGTAAAAAGAATGCCAAACAAAACAAGCCCAGCAAAAAATAAAAACCAGAAAAGTACGCATATGAGAAAAGACTAATAAAGTACGAGTGCATGAGTGTATTCTGGAGCATTTGCATGTGTCAGAGGGAGCAGAAGGGAGGTGAACAGATGATGAGAAAACAAGAGATGAAACACAAAGTGACAGAAAAAAAGCACCAGTTCAGGAAAAAAGAAGCAGGGAAGGAAAAGATTTTCTTGCAGATAGGCAAACCCTCTGTACAACATGAGGGGAATTTTTTAACACTGAGCTTTTATCCACTAGCATCAACAGGGTTATTATAACTAACTTGGTAAGATCTAGGGGCGGCAGCTAAACAGTGTAATACAGGTACCTCATTTTGCTGTCATGCCTACTTCTCTCTGTCAGCTCTGTTAGAAGCTGGAGTCTGGCAGCCCTGGATAACAAGTGGTCTAAATTACTCATCACTCTCCGGATGGTAGGAGCCATTGTAAACTCTCTGACTATGCCCCCGTGTGCACTGCAGCAGAACCAGAGGGAAAAAGGGAAAAAAAATGACAAAGAACATCATCCAGCTATATTACAAGCAGAAGAAAGAAATTCAGGAACTCTATGAAGAGAATGATGACCTAAACCAAAGAAGATGGGATATTGGAAGTTAAATTATCTGTGCAGAAAAACTGAATGTAAAAAGATTCAAAGGAAAATACAGTCTATGTAGCTGCAGCCTAGTGCATCTACAGGGAAAAAAGCCAACATCCTCCCCCTGCAAAACACCCTAAACTAAACTAAAGGGAGTACATAGGAAGGAGGGATATTTTTTGTTTTTAAGTATCTAGTTCCTAACTTAATCTTAATCCACTCTGACATTTATCCTCATGGATAATTCAGTATACAAATTTAAGGCAGAAAAAGAATCTATAAAAATAATAAAATAAGAGCTACTTGCAAGGGCAGTATCAGCAAAAAAACTGCCCTTGGGTAAAAATAGTTCCTACTGCTTTGTGTCCCTTTCAGCTTCAGGCAATGTACCAAGATCCCAGGAACTACTTTTTTTCCCCTTGTGCAATCATTTGTGGCTCTCATCCAGCCTCTGATTATGCTAATTGTATTTGATGGAATTTGTATGTACTCTCCTTCGCTCTCGTCTCAGCTGAACATACACAAGATGCATTTTTAATTCTTAACTCTTCAAAAATAAATATATAACGCAACTTTCTCCCCAAGGTTGTGTAAAAGTCAACCTTATTACTACTTCTAAACAGCAAATATACAGCCTTTATTACTAGCAAAACAAATAACCCTTTCTATATTAATATGTTACAACAAAGCTTTTAGTTAGTGTGAGAGGAATGTCATAATGTAGGAGTTTGCATAACACAGTCTGATCATGTCACCTAGACACAATTCTGTTTGCATTAAATTAAATCCACCATCATAAGAAGTGCAACTTTAATATAAAGATACAGGCAAGTTGGCTAGATCAAGAGCTTACATCATTTTGAGAGACACTCAACACTAGAGAGACGGTGAGCTGTTGTAAAACCATTCCCAAGGGTTAGCAATAAAGCCCAGGACTTAAATTCCTGAATAAATGACTTTTTTTTCCTTTTTTCCTTTAAAAAGCGTTCTTTACCAAGTTGCTAAATATCAAAACCCACAGGATTATACTGAGACAAAGCCAGATGACCTCAATGGCCTCAATCCTAGTTCCTTGACTGTCTTCAAGGTCCCCAAATGCAGCAGTGACTGGGTTATTTCGGACTTCACGGAGATCCTCTCAACCTCTAAATTATTCTTTCATTTTACTAACTGGAAGCTAAAGAAAATATAACTGCAAGTGTAAAGGACTTCCTTCCTTTTGTAAATCAAAACAGGACTGGCTTTTCATCCTTTATTTAAGTGAATTTTAGTGTAAAATGCTCAGTGGACCACCCTGTGCACCAGAGCTCCACTCTGCCACAGCTAAAGCCTCCCGTTCCCTGAGGGACAGGACACTCACCTCCCAGAGCACCTCAGCATGGGACCATCCAGGCTGACCACTACAGCTGGCCATGCCTCCTAAGGTCACATTTCAGGGATAGTCAGGTGTCTTTAATAACACAGGGAGGCACTGCAGGGATTTCCGTAATTGCTGAGGCAGAGAGGGCTACTGATTTCTCCCAAGTCCAGAGAGATGCAGTTAGGGTGGCCAAACCTGAAACTTGAAAATCCAGAGGCACCTAAAGGCCTTTGAAAGCCAGACTTGGAGAGCTTGCCACCTCCAAAAATGGGAGATGGGTGCACTGAAATGTCAGCAGAAACGAGGCAGGGGATGCAGGTTGGACAGGGGGTTTGGCACATTCCCTTTTGCCTCCCAGCCCCAGTATCTGTGCATGTCCACAAGATTTGGTGTTGATGTCTGAAGGAAGCAGTGGTCAGACATCACCCTACTCGTACTAGAGCTTTGACCAAATCTTTTTGTTATTGTCCAGGCATCTGATGTGCCTGTGCACATTACTGGTGTAAATATTAGTTCTGGAGGCTGGGTCCCCAGCCACCCACAGTCATAGACCCTCACAGGAGTAGTCAGCCCTTCTGAGACGGGTTCCTTGTTTGATAGGAATGAGAGCTCTCTGCATGTCGGAATCTGCCACGTGAATCTACATGTGGTGGAATTTGCTCTTTTCCTCAGTCTCTGTTTCTTCATTCTCCATCCTTGTACAACAAACTGGCTGCCAACCACTTCTCTTGCAAGGGTGGCTGCACTTCACTGGTAAAATGCATATCATTTATTTGGAGATCAGTCTAAAAGTAACTCTATTAAACAAAAAAAAAAAAAAAAGAAAAAGAAAACAGAGATTCTTCAGAACTCTTGCTATCCCTGACATACTCTTAGAACACAATACAGCAGCTAAAAAACATAAATCACCCAAAAAACCAGAAACACTTCTCTCCACCTCATGTCTGTTACTACCTAAAGTCTTTGTGATTCTTCAGGCACAGTTGTTATATACATACAAATTTTAATTAAGGGAAAACTTGGCTGAATACTAGATAAAATTATTTGTTGTATCGTATATTTGAAAAGCAATGCATCACTCTAATAGATTATTCAACGGATATTTGCAAACTTCTATAGAAGCGTTTAGCTAATGCAGAAAAAGAAAGATTAATTGAATAATTTATTTGATGGACAACAGCATCATTCATTAAATACATTATTCAACCAGTAGTATTCAACCAGTACTTATTAATTAAAAGCAGAGAGACAATTGCTTTCAAGTGCAACTCATTCAGATCCCAGTTTTGGCTCCATTAAAAAAAGGGCTTTGCAGAGCCGTGTCTCAGTGAGAGCACAGATGGTGCAGATATTCTTTGTGCTAAAGGAACCATGTCCTAAACCACAGTGTCCTTGACCAAATATATCTCCATGAGTGTGGTAGGATTTGCACCTCTTAACGAATTGCCTGGCTGTACTGGGGCTGGATTTGAGCATCCTCAGCTGTGGAGGTATTTTAGCACATGGAACAGATTAAATGAGACTATTTAATTTGCAACCTGCAGGGCAGGTCCAACTTGCTAACTGCTTCAGCTATGCTCTTCTTGGGGAGCTTTCAGATATGAGAAAGAAGTAATCTGTCATCCCCTTTGCTACTTGGTTTCCCAAGTGTTTTGCAAACACTCTTCCATCCCGTGACTAAGACCTGCAATTACCTGATAAAGGCACAACAGTGTCCTTACCCAGCCTGGTGACACGCCATGCCTACGTCCCATCCTGCTACAGGACTGCAGAGCATTCCAAGCATCACCCACCCAAGCTGCTGTGTCCCCAGCCGTGTCCCCAGCAGAGCCCAGGCTGCTTTGCCCTGCCAACAGGGCACCACTGGGATGAGCCAGCGAAAACACCTGTGCTTCAAACACATCAGCTTCTTCTGACACATCAGCACAAACATTTTAGAAATTGTTATTCAGCAAGGAACAATGAAGAACATCAGTCCTTAAGAGCAAAAGGCTGACAAAAGACGAGCCCACCCCATTGAGGGAAAAGGCAAAGACCATATCTTAAATTCCGAGTAATTACCTCCTAGAAGCACACAAAAGTGGAGAAATTCTCATTCCCCACAGATGGGAAAACCACCATCTGAATAAAACCAGCCTCATGATCGTGACAGAAGGCACATTTAACATAACCTGCACATGAGAAGGAATAAATATCGTGCTAGGACTTTATAGACATAATAAACCCTTGTTAAGTGCCCACCAAATATACCGTGGAGAAGGCAGCCATAAAAATTGGCAAATAAAGACCCTCTTAAAGTTTAGCAAGCATCTAAAAATATTTTACTATTTAACCAAGTATTTCCCCTATTATGAGGGGGTTCTAGGACAATTTTCACGGAACAAGGCTCAGAACAGTACAAGAAAAGTTTGGATCACACGGACTAAGTATTAACTGAAACAAGTTTGCTAGCTTAATTTACCCTACTATTCTAAGCAGAGTTTCTTTTAATGATTCAAGACACATTTCCACTCTAATCCCCTACTCCCGTTTGGAAGGAAACAGATGAATGTGATGAAATGCAATGAAGATGATAAATTCATGCCACTCGAAAAGTGGCAAATGACATTTACTGGGCTCTCAGTTCCCATTTCATGATTGATATGGAACTATAAACAAGAAAATAAGTACTGTTAAAAATCTTTCTATACAGTGGCAAGTAGGGTTTTAATGGTGGTTTGCCTGTGCTTATTAACAAGCCATGGCAGTTGCTGCACACTGATCAGTAACCGCATGAGAGCTCAGCCTACTGTGGAAGTCCTGAGTCTATGTACTTTCAATTTTAGAGCATAACCATCATACGCTCCACAAACCAATGAAATTTCTAATAATACAAACCAATGATGTGTTAAATTGAGACACTTCTAGCTTGAATGCCAAAAACTTCACTATGATTTAAAGGATCTGTGCTTACCTTTCTCTATCAATTTACTGTTAATTTGCTACCGTTGGAGCAATTTACAAAAAGGAAAAAAAAAGTAATATTTTATTTAATTTCTAATACAAATCCTGGTCATTTCCAATACACGCTCAAATGCCATTTATTGTACAAAATGCAATATAGTCATTCAAGAGGAATAAGAGATGCAATGAGAAGTGTTGGGGGGAAGTAGGCAAAAAGAAATCACTCTGCAAAATATCTGCATTTAGAAATAAGTGGCAATCCTCACCAGAAGGATTCCCCTTAGAAGAGGCAGAGGCATTAACAAAAGTTTAGGTCATAAATGTTTGCCTGTTTCAATTATACCTATACCAAGCACTCTATATTTCGTTTATTATTTATTACAAAGTTTTGCTACTGTGCTCGTTATCATCAAATTGTAGCTTTACAGAGAATCTGTACCAAACAAGATGACAATGGCCTACAAAAATATGGGGTTTTCTAAATGTGCCTTCCACCTTATTTCACCCCAGCTTCTCAAGACAGAACCTAACCATTTATTTATGATTCTGTTTGTACTTTATACCAAAACCAGACACATAACAGGTTTTTTTCCCCCAGTATCTTGTTCCCACTTTCAAGTCAGATACTAAGATATATTGTAATGACCTTGCATGAATCACACTGACGTCATGCAGACTAGTCCGTGGAATAATTATGAAAATACTCCTCAATCTCTGTCTCCAGAGGCTCTCTAACAGTCCCTTAAAATCTTGGCCACATCTTTTAACAGGTGGATAGGGGAATGGCTTTAAACTAAAAGAGGAGAGATTTAGATTAGATGTTAGGAAGAAATTCTTCACTGTGAGGATGGCGAGACATTGGAACAGGCTGCCCAGAGAAGCTGCAGATGCCTTATCCCTGGAAGTGTTCAAGGCCAGGCTTGATGGGACTTTGAGCAACCTGGTCTAGTAGAAGGTGCCCCTGCCCACAGCAGGGGGGCTGGAACTAGATGTTCTTTAAGGTCCCTTCCAGCCCAACCCATTCTATGATTCTATGATCTTTCCCCTCTCCAATTGGCTTCTGGAGCAGATAAAAGGTGACAGCTTCAAAAAGAATGGAAACTGGTCAGGGTGAATTCAGGCACCTTTAATACAGAGCATTTAAAATTGGCTTTGCCATTAAACTATTGTTTGGCCAGGTGAGATGTGGCCTTCAGCAAAGCAGGATACACTGAAACCACTGTAATTCTCTGTGCAGCAGCTGCACTGCTGAGCAATTCCAGAAATTTCAAGCTTTGCTGCTAGACAACAGCAGAGCATAGCTCAGGTCAAACCAATCCCTAGCAGAAACCTAGTGAAGGCAGCAGCTCTACCAAGTATAGATCTGACCCTTGGGGCTCAGGTACAAGGTTAGAAATTGATGAGATAATTGTCCAACATCAGAGCCTGCAGTAAAAGCAGTTGCAACAATTAAATGTTAACTTTTTATATCAAGGGACAGCAGGAAAGATACTTCACCCGTCAGCATCTCCTCCTGCCCTCCAGCTGCCTTGGTATCATCACACTCAGACTACCTTGTAAAGTGCCAAATTCAGTACACAGTGAAGAGAAAGGGCAACCAAAGATCTTGGACCTCATTTGTGAAAAGAAGGCTCTAAGCACTCAGGTTGTCTTATGGACACGGTATTTAATGAGCTGCCCTGGAACGCTGCTCCGTCTGTCCTTGGTTCAACACCCAGTGCCTGCACTGCTGGGAAGTCCATTAAAGCAGCATAGTTTACTGCAAGAAGGTATCTGCAGGCACTGTGGCCCCAGACACAAAAGAACAGAAGAGACTTTAGAATAGACCCTGCTCTGCCCCAAAGTCAGCGTTAAGCGTTCTACATTGAAATGAGAATCCGGGCTACTGGACATGTTGTTCTTAAATGTGATTTTTGTCCTGTGGTTTATAAAATCATAGCACAATTCAAGATGGAAGGGTCACTTTAAGGCTGTTTGGTCCAACCTCCTGCTCAAAGCAGGGCCAGCCTCAAAGACAGATCAGGTTGCTCAGGGCTTTGCCCAGAGGAGTCTGGAATATCTCCAAGGATGGAGATGCTACACCTGCTCCAGTATTTGACCACCTGATTTTGGTTTAAATGTCTAATTGAAATTTTCCTTGCTGCAGCTTGTGACTGTTGCCTCTTCTCCTCCTGCTGTGCTGCTCTGAGAAGAGTCTGCCTCTGCCAGACCCCTGAGGACCCCCCAGGAACCAGTCCCCAACTTCATGCCATGATCACAACCATACAAGACTCGTACTGCAGTCAATTTTTCACTCACCTTACAACACACTATCCAAAATCTGGAAATTGCAGCTCCAATTTGTATACAAGGGTACTGTGGGAAACCTGTCAAAAGCCTTGCTTAGGTCACAAGTGACTGTCACTGCTCTCTCCTTGTCTGGTCCCTCGGGCTTGTATATGTCCGGGTGACTGAGTGACTCCGAAGCCAATGTTCTTCTACCGTGGATACTAATTTAGTTCTCCTGTCTCTGGCATTAGGAATGGAGCTGGGGAACCCAAGAGCACACCTTCCTCGGATGTAGTGCCAGGTGCTCTACTACTCATGCTCTGAGAGTGTGTCCTTGTGAGAGAGTTTCTTGGGGAAAAATCTGAGATTAGTCTGGGCTTGATGAGTTCCCTGATTTCTAAGAACATAACACCCATCTACAGAGACAAAACTACTGGTGTTTGTAACTAAGGAAAGGCACTATTCACTGCCTGCTGAAGAGAAATAAGCACTATGGGACACACAGAGCCTGAAATCTTTCAGCAAGATCACTTGAGTATGACGTAATTTGGTGAAAGCCCTGTATCACTCGGTCAGAATCTATGCCATGGGAAATGTGGGCACTAAGGCATAAAGATCCCTTATGTTTTTCAATCATACTGTGCCATTCCTTTGGCAATGCTACGGTGCAACCCCTGTGGGATCCTTGGGGAAAGCAGGCCCAGGACTGAGTGAGGGAAGTCAGAACAGGAAAAAAATGGGTAACAGGTTCTTAAAAGAAAGATAATTTATGGCTGTGAATGACAGGGAAGAGTTTAGGTGACCTTAGCTGATTTTTCATGGATTTTAGATGCTCCACAGTCTAATCAAAGGCTCCCCTACTCCTTTCAAGAGGAGATCCCTTTCGGTTCCCAGTGCTGTTTGCCACTCTGCTTCTTGCACACACATCTGTATTTATACACACAAATGAACCCTGGTAAACTACACTTTTCTACAGCACATATTCCTTCTTTGTCCCTTACAAACTTGCAACTTCCTAAACATTAATTCCCGACCAATTTCTCAGTATTAAACACAACAGTTGTGCTGCCTGTATAGCTTTTGCCAGCTGCCAAACTTTTCTCTGGAAACAAAAGGACTTAGTGAAGCAAATAATAGTCACCGGCTGCAAAGTCTTAACTGTACCTAATATTTGCTTGTCTTTTTTTTTTTTTAATTATTGAACACCAACAAACTACTTCTTACAGGGAGGGAGGTGATGCTGATTGCCTACTGTAAACTTTGATTCAACAAGTTTAACTGTATGCTCTGCCTCCAGCTAAATGGTGAGATTTTTCATGAGCTTCAGCATTCCAGATGTCAATGTTTGTGTTTTGACACATTCTGGCAGATGAAAGTTTAGTCACAGAAGAATAAACTTCTAAATGGCTTTAGTTATGTCATAAGCTACAAGATTTCCCACTAAAAAAGGTTCTCTTCTATAAAAATAATATCAATAAAAATGGTGAAAAACAAACTTTTGGTTGCAATACAAGTCAACATTTCTTTCAATTTTTTTTTAAACTTAAAAGTTCTTTTCATTTGCAATGAATTTTTCATCCATCATATACCCCTCTAAAGTCATGCAATCACTAAGGTTGGAAAAGACCTGGAAGATCGAGTCCAACAGTTAACCCAGCTGTGTTTACCACTAAACCACATCCCCAAGTGCCACATCCACACACTTTCGGAATCCCAGGGACAGTGATTTCACTACTTCTGTGGGCAGACTATTCCAATCCCTGACCACATTTTCAGGGAAATACCCAACCTTAACCTCCTCTGGCGCAACTTGAGGCTATTTCCTCTCATTCTGTCACTTGTTACCTGGGAGAAGAGACCGACCCACACCTGACTATGACCTCCTTTTAGATAAGGTCCCCTCTGAGCCTCCTTTTCTCCAAAATTTCAAAGTGACTTTGAAATAAGATCAGCCAGACATATTAATGGAAAAAAAAATCTTAACATTTTTTAAAAGAGGAAAGAAAAGTCCTTATTTCCAATGTCTTTTCGTGTGTTATCTTTTTTTTTAACCCCCTCTAAAGAAAGCTATGGAGGAACATGGGTGTCTTGCTCAGCAGTGATGACTGTGATGCAGAAAGAGAGAAAATATCCAGCACTTCAGCAGAAATACCCTGGGATGTTTCTTTGAAAGCCTTTCACACCTCTTCCATCAAACACTTTTCACCCCATTTAAAACAGTAAGCTGCTTTATAGCAGGTCTTGCTCCCTGCAGACAACCCAACCAGTTGCCCTGCCATCCCTCCACTCTTCCAGAAAATGACCTGGAGCTAAAAATTCTCTTGTTTTCTCATGGAGGTGAGAAGACTTCAGATACATGACAAGTTCATAAATACCTTTAAGCTACCTTTGAAGTAACCAGTCCTTACTTAACTTGTCTGTTCTACAAGGTAAAAGCAAAAGCAAACACCAGCTCTGCACTATTGAGCTACATAAATTCTTTTAATGACTGTAAATACAACCTACTTTCTAATACACTTTGTCCTTCTATACTGCCATCCCATCCTCCTCTCCATCAGCACTTACACCCCTCTAGATGCTCTTCTTACCTTGATATACACCTCCTGAGCTCTTTAATATCAGTGTCCACTGACTGCCCCATCTTGCCAATATATTTATGGAAAATTTCAGAACATTCCAGCAATGCTATTTTTGGACGCTTTGCTTGAATGTTTTCTTACCACTCATCATCTCTTGGTTTTATTGTGCATAAATCACATTTTCAGTTGGGTCAAGGCAGAATTGTACCAAGAACCACTGAGACGACTGAGCATTACTGGGTGCCACGGACCCAGATTGAGTCTGCTCACTGACACTGCTTAACTTAATGGCAAACACGCCACCTGCACTTACTAAAGAAGTACATTTACAAGCTTTAGTCTCTACACACAGTTTTTACCATGAGACTGTTTTTTTCCACCACAGATACTCAATTGCAGCATCACTGTCATTTTCCAAAACGTAAGCTCTCAGAATGTTAGCTGCTGTTAAATTCTAAAAACGGTCTAAATAATAGCTGTGTTTGTAGAAGTTCATCTTCATTTATGGATTCTGAAAAACGATGTGTAGGCTTACAGCTGTCTGAAGTGACAAAAACCAAAACCTTGAAACAAACAGATCTGTGGATTCTCATTAGAGCCCTAAAAAGTGAAAACACTGTGGTGTTGGCACATCTGAGGTCAGGGAAGACACAAAGAAAACACTCTATGAACACAAAGACTGTTCAGACTCTCTAGAAGAACCCCAGTGCTGAAGAAGTTGAAAGAGTTTTAATACAAGCAGCTAAAGACACTTCCTGCACTGAGTGTGGCAGTGTCTTCCTAAGCTGGAAAGACATAAGGGCAGGCAGCTTATGCAGTGTGCAGCCAAAGACTAATTCAATGCCCCAAATTCTTCCCCACAGCCATTTCGATGACTCCAAGGGAGCTATTTTGCCAGAAGTATTATGAGAATATTTTTATTTCGATAAAATGGCTACCTTGCCAGAATTAATTCCAGCAGATGTTTCAGCAATTACAAAATCACTTAACTAATTATCTCAAATACCTTTTTGGCCATCTCCACTATGATAAACACCTCAAACTAAATTATACTGAATAAACTGCAGTGGGATTGTACAAAACCTCGGCTTTGGGAGAGACAGGATGGAAGTTAGTGCTTGGCATTTAATGTCATCAGCATTATAACAATTCAGTTAAAGTATATATAATTTTGTTGCTGACCTTACATTATTACATAATTAAGGTAATTTAAGTAATTACTTGCTAAAAAGACTAATTTTGTTCATCAACGTAAAGACTCTCAAAGCACAGCAATATGAGGGAATTAGATTCCAATACAGCAATTTGGGAAGAATTAGAACCTCAAGTGAATAAAGTGAAATGGGAGTAAGCAGTAAAAGGGGAGAAAGGACAGTAAAAGTTCAGGAAACTTGGTTACTGCTCTGTGTTTTGACACAGACATCACCTGAAACTCTCAAGTACTCTAAACATAGTAAAAATTTTCTTGTCACATATAAAATATCCACTGTGAGACTTGAAACTGTAAACTTAAATTTAATAAGGCACTAAAACTTTCCCAAGCCAGACAAGCAAAAATCTTTCCTTAGGGATGTCTATAATCAGAATGATTCCATGACTCTACTGAAGACAATTTTGTCTCTCCCCTCCAAAATAAGATTATCCTAAAAGAGCCCAACAAATTAACTCTTTAATTGAGTGCGCTGAGAATGCAGCAACCTCAGTTATTTCAAGCCATAAGCTCATCCATAAAAATATCCCACCTAATTCCTACACAACAGTGTAATTTTAAACCACAGAGTTTTTCCTCTGAAGAAATGTCTTATAATAAATTATCATATGAATGACATACTGGTGTCTTTTGCAAACTTCCAAGAATTAAGAGGACGTCAAAGAATGCTACATTTGAGAAACTTCAAGTGAAATTTTTTTGATTACTATCAATTCATTATCTCTTTTAGAGGTGATGACCTCCTTGCTTACCTGTGTTCAGACTCTTCTCAAACTTTTTTCTGTCTCTAAACTCTGTACAAAAAAATCCTGTAACAGAAAATAATTCATCCAGCTTTAAACCTTGCTTGTGTTTTAACTTTGATTTTATTTTGAACTGGATGATGACAGGTACCTGCTTTTATGACCGGAGGAAGATTCTGTTACAAGTAATCAATATTTTGTTTGTTTAATAACTAAGGGATTGCTTGAGTATATAACTGAGGAGTTAAATATTTGGCAGGGCTACGGAACATGTTAATTAAAATTTTAAGTTGCACGAATCCTACAGAAGGATTTAATAGAAGAAGCTACACTTGAAGAGACTATTTTAGTACTTCAAGCAAGTGTGCCATGCTAATAATATAAACTTTCAGAGTACTTTATCTATAAAGCCAGGAGACTTTGATATATACAATCTATATTTCTAATACAAGTGAGAGAACTTTCAAGCACATCAAGCTTAAGAATTCATGGGACTGCCATGATATTGCAAAGGATACAGTTTTTCAAAACAGAATTTCAAAGGCCTTACAGAACCTGGCAAACTAGGAATGGAAACTACTACCCAATTCAAACAGAGAAATTCGCCACTGACCATATATTTAAGAGAGAAGAGGCAAAAGGAGCATCTCAAACAGCCCCCAAATTATTCAACTGCATTTTTGAAAACAAGCTGCCACCCCATCTCAGAGTGAAGAAATGACAGCACTTGCAGAGTTTTACCTGTAATTGATACTGGTTTTAGTTGAGCATTAAAATGTTGTTGTAACTTAAGATTTTTTAAAGGCTTCTTGCATTAGCCCCCCAAAACAGCCAGACAGTGTGACCCAACAAGGGTAATACAGAGTCTATGCAGGATCTAACTTAAGATGCTTAATTTTCATTAAATTTTCTGTCTCAAGTAATTCTTTAAACAAACTGAAGGTTAAATGATATCGAGGTTTTAAGATGGAAGAGGTGTGAAAACTTTCAGAGCTGCTTCATCAAGTCATAGAATTAAAGCTTTCCTCTCATTACAAAGCTTCCTGGGATTTACTCTGTCTTCTCCAAACATTTTTAGTTTTGCTAGGTCAGAAAAAAGACCTTTTTAAACAGACTTATCATTAGAACTAGAGGGATTATCTATGATAATTATCTGTGCTCCATTTTAGGATTTAATACCTTTTCCTCCACAATAATCATAGGTACAATTTGCGTGGGTGATGCAGTTTGCATCTTTCCCGGGGAATAATGGAACAAATGAGGAGTTATATTGCTTATTTTTTGACACCTTTTTTATATGAAGAAAGAAAAAAACCCCCAGATTTGTGATTAATAACTTTGTTTGCTTACTTCTGTCAGGTATTCCTCCAGGGCATAGTAAGAATCTTTACAGTATGACACTAAAAGGACGTTCATGTCCCTGAAATTGCATCGCATAAACAATTACATGTAATTCAGCTCATGGCTTCCTCTGAGGCTTCCTCAAAGGCTACATTATTTGGTTTCTGACTCCAAAATATCTTCTCTGTCATATCTACCAATACTAAAAATATTAAGAGCAGACTTTATCGAAGCCTAGTGCTACCTTACAATGGGAAAAGCCTTTTAATTCTTTAACATAGGGGACAAAGGCTAAAGGGATCCAGTTGTTGGGAGCTGTAGAAGGGTACATTCAGAGGGGAAATGAGGTGAAGGTTTTGATGTTAGCTAACCACTGGAACATACTGTCAAGGAACAAGGAGGATTGCCCATCATGAATCAGACTAAGAATGAAGGATATTTTCAAGCCATGTTCTTTCTCCATCATGAAGTATGGGATCTGTTCCAGCATCACTGGATCAAGCTCTATCGTCTTTCAGAAGGTAATCACAGGCATCATCTGTGGCCCCAAACTCTACAAATACATGGAGGAACTAAATCTCTTAGATCTTGGCTGAAGTAGTTGTGAGGAAATAAAACATGTCACAGGCTACAGAGACAGCCAGTGGTAAAAGGAAAACAACAGACTACTAACAAACACCATTGCCTGGCTTGAAAAGGATTCATCTCCAAGTGCTTTTTATTGGAAAAAATGGAGGATAAGTTTGGCTTTGGGCTAATAAAATACACTAGAAAGTTGTGATAGGTCTGAGGAGTAAAAGGTCTGGAGAGCTGTATTAAAGCAACAGAATGAGGTATGAACTTCTGCTGTGGAAATAGTACCTTTCCTTTGACCCCCAAATAATTTTTAGCAATTTTAACATCTATGTGAAATAGAACTTAGGTTATTTTCCATAAGCTAGAGAAGAAAATGTTTTTTTTTTTGTTGTCTTCTTGTGAAGTAGCGTTGCTCAAGTATTTCCTTGTGTATCAGTGTCATCACCTAAAGAACATGCAAAGATCCTATCTGAAAGATTCAGTCTTTTCATGCACGACTGAAGAATTGAAGTGGTTTGAGAAGTACAGCCAGGTCTTATGACTCCAAGTTCCATGTCAGTCATCTACAAATACCTGTACGCAAGTAAATTATAGGTAGTATTAAAGAGAAAATGAAAAAAATTGTGTAAAACTCATGCAGTCCAGGTTTTCAATGGGAGCATTAATGTGCTCATCATTCTTCAGAATTGAGCCACTTCTCAAGAAGTTCAAAAATAAAATATAGTAAGCAGGATGAAATATTTTCAGTCATGAAATATTTCCATTGCATCTTACAGCTTGGGAATCCGCTGGATGAAAAATGCATTTCCAGGAGTAAAATAAAATAATATGACAATGTGAGAAAATGATTGTTGTAAAGTAGTTACTCCCATCCCTGAGCATGTAAGCTCCTGCTGTCCTTGGTGGGGATAAATTTGACAACCACTCTAACAAGTAATGTGAACAAAAGGTGTATCATATCCACCAGTGTGAAGAAACTGTCTTCACGACACACAGCCAGAATGTCTGCTGATGCTGATTTTTTCAGCTAATTCTGTCTTCTCCAATTGACCTGCAACTTCCTTATTTCCGGAACTGTTAGCATCCTCTCTACAGCTTCAAGGCTATTTCCTGAAATTGTCCTTCTTATAATATTAGTCCAGGAAGACTGGCATGAAATAAAATCCTGACAAGAAATCAAAGGGTAAGTTATTTTCTAAAGGAGTTTCCCTGGAGAATCAGGTCAAAAGCCTACTTCCAGCCTAGAATACTTGGAAGACATGAAAGCAAGCTTTGTTTTAGAAGCTCAGATGTCTACACACAAAGATGATAATTGTTTTCTCTTTTTTTCTGTTTATTGCTTTTGAAGAAATTCAGTTCGAGACCTGGGATGCATCAAAGAAAAATGTGTATTTGGATGAGCTTTGTTTGATGGCAGGAGCTTTTCCTTGTTAAGTCATCAAAACAGCCTGGAGTGAGAAGGTAGCAGAAGCTCTTCTAGAAAAAGAGTACCGAGCATCACTGAGGACAATTACAGGCACAGAAACTCGACAGCTTTTATGTTCTCTCCTTTTATGTGCACACAATCAGGGAGCTGGATGCCACATGTGTGAGGAGCCAAGGTGTCTGATCCAAAACTCATCAAGTCAGTATAAACATGACCTTTGACTTCAGATGATCTTAGGATAAGCCCTCAAGGATTTTAGCACCAATGAGTCACAGCTTTTCTGACATCATTTGGAAAATCTTCCAGGTGGGGGTGGTGGAGGGTGGTTTCAAAAGCAGAGCTGAATTTCATGTATTGGTCGTGACTTTGATGAAACAGGGATGGCTTTTCTTGCATTCTTTATTGCAGTGCAAAGCCCTTTATGGGAATACCAGCATGTACACACCTACCAAACTTCTTGTTCCAACAGTCTAGAACACTGATAATGTGTTTCTATGTTAGAACACACTCTTATGGCTTTTGTTCCTTAACAGCCTATGCATATTGCCTATGGAGCAAACAGGGACATGCTGCCTATGACTTCACTGCCAATATACAGAAGGATTGGGCTGGATTCTCCCAATTCTCTTTAGTCTTACGTGCCGCGTGCATTTAGGAAAAAAAAAAAGTAACTGTGTAACCCAAACCACTAACTCACAGTTACACCAGAACATTTCTTTCTGTTACATTCAAACCTAAGGCAGCTCAGCTTGTACCAGTCCATTTTAGGGACACGTAATGAAAATGCAAGGATGTCCTGTGAGACTGTGCAGGCAGAAGGTCCAGGTCAGACCTTGTGTGTGTCTTCCTCGTGAAGCCTTCATAGGCATGGTGTCACAGAGCTTTGTTTTGCACTCAAAGTTCTTATTTTTATTTTCTGAGTTTGTTTTTGCTTTTGAGAGATAATCTCCATTATCACATTCATTCCTGTTCAGTGCTTTTTAATGCATGTATTATTTATCTTTGGAAGATCCTTTATGCTCTTGTGTGAATTCCAATTGTTATGGCTTATTTTAATTTCCTTTAAGGCCCTTGGCCACTTTTTCTGTTGAAGCATGGCGGGTTCCACTTAATAGAAGCTTTGTTATGCAGATACATGAAGCTTCTGTGCCCCACCTTTGAACTTCTGAATAAACAGCACCACTCCATCTGATATATTTTACACAGTCAAACACAAAAGAGATGACAGAGCCTAAAGCATGAGCAAAGTCATGCTTAACTCTAACATGTACAACAAACAAAAGAATTTAATTTGGGATAGGTGACAAGCAATTTAATTTTCAATTTATTTTCCTTTTGTCTGGTTTGGATGCTTATCTGTATTGGTGGTGAGGTATATACATCTATCACGTGGCCATGTATTTGGCCCAGATAAATTTTGTTATGCCCAAAAACCTTCATCAGAGGCACATTATAAATAACAAAATTCTCTAGCAAAGGAAGATGCTTCTCACACTCAAGTCAGCCTCAGAGGATTTGATCTCAACACTGCTTCTGACGAATACTGATGTCTGAACATTAGATATTCAAGCAAATGGTACTGTTTGACAATACCAGTAGTAATTTCAAGTGTTTTCTCCTGCGTAATTTCTTTTTCCGCAGTTTATCATATCAAAACAGTTTGAAGAGAGAAAATAGCCATGACTTTTCTATTTAACCAAACCCCTGTTTTCTCTCATTTATTTGTTGTCTCTAATCATGACACAACAAAGTCAAGTATTTGGGTAAAGGCCCTTCCTTTCATTGTGTGTAACATCATTAGGGACTGTGTGATTTGGATTTCCATGTCTGAATAGAAATAATTAGAAAATATGATTTATGCTTCTTTTTTTTTTTTTTGTCTGGAAAAGCTGTTGGGATAAATTCTCCCTTGCTCTGTGTGCAGTGAGAAAAATTATTTTGGGTAAGGGGCTCAAAGGTAGTCTAGAAAGCTGTATCCAAACTTCCATTTAGCTCCAATCCCCCTGCCATGGGCAGGGACATTTTCTTCTAGACCAGGTTGCTCACAGTTCCATCCAACCTGGCCTTGAATGCTCCCAGGGATGGGGCATCCACAGCTCCTCTGGGCACTGCCCTAAGGACAGTGGTGCACCAGAATAAACAGGGTTATATTCGTTCAGGTTTTAAAAGTTACATGATTTGAAACATAATGTTTTTACAGCCATGTGCCTGCCTGTGCATGAGGAACCTGCCAGAAGGCAAATGTAATGCTGTGAAACATCTACTCCTTATCTAAACGTGTGTGTGTTTGGAGCCCACATTTATGTTCTCCAAATGGACATCTAAAATATTTTCATAGGTGCCCCAAACCAGAAAACTGAATATACACACACTTTGTTTCCCAGCCAAATTCAATTCAGTGTGTTCTCTGTGATCTTTGACCAGCACAGTCACCTTGCACCGGAGCAGAACAAGAAAAAAAAATCATGCCTCAAATCCCTGAGATTTCGTCAGAAGGAAAAAGATCACAGCACTACTGAGAGCAACTTAAAAGTTGCCAAAGTCAGGTAGAAAAGATCGCTCTTTTGGAGCCTTCAAAGCAACTGTTTCTCCACAGTGACTTTATAAGGAATTTATGCACTTACTTTACAGGGACATCTTCACCAGAACATAAAATTTAGGTGCAAATTAGGCATCTACATTCCTTCATATGATGTGTCGTTACTGGCTTGGCATAGAGAGTTGCAAGAGATTGAATAAAACAGCCTGAAGGACATACAAAACACATGCATATAAAAGTATACAGATAATGAATGTTACAGCTATATGCACAGACTCCTAAGACAAAACTAACTGCAGCACAAATGCTCACAGCAGCCAGAAAAAGGAACACTTGGATCTGGAGTCAGGCTGGACATATCTCTCTGCATCCTGCACTTGGGGTGGGGGACACCAAAGCCCTTCACAACACTCTCTGATATCTATTAAGTCTAGATAGAAGAAAGGGTTTGAAGTTTGGGATTCCGGCCTGCTCCCTCATGCTCAACCCCAGTGCTGCTGATTTTATAAGATATCCAAAGACAGATACCGAAGAACGAAGGGAGGAACTTGCCTCAAGGCTACTGAAATGTTCTTGGTAATAGGTTAAAAACGTGAAGCACTTAAAGTGTCTGATGTTCCTTTTGATATTCTCCAGGCAATTTCCTAAATCAGCTTCAAATTTTAGTCATTTTCGGCTTTAAAACAAGCAGCGACACAAATGATTAAAAGAAACAACAACAAAAAATTAACACACACCCAGATGGTAACTATTATCTGAGCCAGAAAATAGAGACAAATACATCCACTTAGGGCAAACTAACATATTGTATTATATCACTATGATGTACTGTAATGGGATATGATTTACATTAAAACTTGTGAATTAGAGATTTAACTTATGGCCTTTCTCCACAAATTACAACAACAAACAAGAGCAGGAAAATCAGCTCTAATAACAGCATGCATCCCATCACAATTTGCTGGATTATTTCTAGACCAAAACCATGGATAAAATATTCAAAAGTGCAATTTGGTAACAGTATTCCAGAAACGTGATTTAAGTGAAAATCCTTGTTCCCTGCGGTCAGTAAAGGTTTTATGGCAATCTTCCCAAGAACTGGGGTGTTTTAGGTGAGAATTTGACTACAAAACACTCCAGAAGAGTTAGGCAGATGGTGTGACCATGGCTTATTATGTTAAATGTAAAGGTCTCGGTTGTGCTCCCTCCATCTGTTTGCTCATCCACATTTTGTTTTGTATCATAACCTCATAAGATACTGATTTTAGGGACTATCATCTAGCTCTGTGTGCTGAAACCCCAAGCACAAAAGGAGGCAGTGCTTTGGGCTTCTCTTTGTTAATGCAACTGAGCTAAACAGATAAACAACTTGACAGGGATGAGTTTGCCAGATTTATTCTCTGTAGCAAATTGTACTTCTAATTGCATAAGGTTCTCTTCCCCGCGTGCTGTCATCTGGTTTGTGATGTGGTGCACCTCTTAAGCACTGCAAAATCCCTCTCTGAGACAGCTGCATTTTGTGATGGATACTACACAAACATACACATAAACACAACACGTTTCAGTTCCCTAATTTATATAACTGCTTCCTACAAAGATCTTAGGACTGAAAGTTACTCTGAGAGGGAGAATGACATGGTAAGTGGATTCCAATGATTTGAGGTTTTTTCTCCCTAAGTGACTTGCTAGAGCCAAGCTCATCTGTATGCACCAATATTCTCTAAATAATAAAAAAAGGGGATAATGTTTCCTCTCCTGACGGATGTGCACTCAACTTCATCCACACTGTGCTTTAGCAGCTCTGCAAGAATGTAAAACAGCAATCTAATATCCTGCTTAAATTTGCTAGAAACAATCACTGAGATCATGGAAGGCAACTTTTCCCTGCTGAATGTGTGCCTGTGTGAAAGCTTGAGACTGGGAGGGGAATGATGAGTACCCACCTCAGTTAAAACAGTTCTATTCCTTCCTGATCTGCTGCAAAGAGGGGGAAAAGAAAGAAGATATTTGGGCAGTAACTGGGAAGCAATTACAACTGCAGCACCTTCAGCAGTACTTGAGCCAATGTTACTCTTGCTTCTTGGGTACCAGCAAGATGCTGGATCCTCACCCACATGGTGAACCACAGATGACCTCTATCCTGCTGCACCTCCCCTGTTTTTGTTACAAGCTGCTGTGATTAAGGCTCAGATGGTGACTTGTACCACAATCACAGCTCTGTTTATAGCACAGACTGACCTTTGCTTACTGACTGCAGAAACACAAATGATGTATCTCTAAATGTTAGCCCCTCAAAAAAAAAAAAAAAAAAAAAGGAAAAAAGGAACGGTGAAGATGCTTGTGCCTCCTTGGCTTTGGGAGAGATTCTCCCAGTAAGTCATTCCCAAAATGAAGATGGTAAGAAGAAAAAGATGTGCAGAGAAGGGTGAACAAAATCCCGTTTGGGATGGGTATATCAGATACCCAGGCTGGCAGGACTGCTCTGCTTGGGGAAACAGCTGAGACAGCTTTAATTTCTTTGAAATTTGTGGAATTTGTGCTCACTGCCAAAGGTAAGTAAGGGAAACGACAATGACACAGAGATAACAGTATTATGAGAACCATGCTGGCAATGAAATGACAGTGAAAACAGTACCAGGAAGCAGAATACGTCAAGGAGAGGTGGCAGATCATGTCACTGTGGTTCATTCTGCGGCAAAAGAGAGATCAAGTTGTGCAATGCTCAGGGTCAGGCAGTAATGAGGTAGGAAGCAAAGCCACAGAAGTGACTCACAAGCAGGAGGTTACACTCTCCTGTGAAAACTGGAACTTCTCACAAATTTTGTGGTGCCAAATCCATTTTTAGCAATTACCCTGCAGACTAATTTCTCCCTCATTTGCAACTGCCTAATATGCCTTTAGTAACTGCAGCTATCCACGAGTTAAAATAGAGAAGGCAGAGATTTTTCTTGCTACCATTTTTAGCATTTTGTCCTTTTTGGATGAAATGAATCATAATGTTTACTACGGTCTTTCATTTTAGTCCCTTGTCTTATACTCCAGCTGGAAGTGGGTAGGATAACCAGCACTCTTGCCCAGTTAACTCACAGTTGGTGTTAAGAGAGGACGTAACACCTGAAACGAGATGGAAAACATATGTAGGAAGGCAGAGAGACATGCCACAGGGATTGCTCCTTTGCTGTTATGCTCAGAGGGACAAATTACTGCTCAGCAGGGTGATGGAGACCCACCAGCTCTGCTGCTGTGGCTCCTGCCGACCGCAGTCTAAGCGTAGACACTGCCAACCTCCCCATGGCATCAACCTTACTCCTGCTACAACAAATTAAAAGGACAAAACTCAGGTAAAATTTGGCTCTCACCCTTGAGAGTTTCAATGGCAAGCTTGTGCTTTCCCCCCACAGACTAAGCAAGAAGTGTCAGAAGAGCAAGGAGTGGTGTGTTGTGAGAAAGCTTTGTCACAGAGCTGAACGGCCAGCTATGCATGTGGAGGAAGTATTGGCACCAAAGAGCTAAAGAAAAGCAAACAGAAAGCAAAAAGATATGAAAAAGAAAGAGCAATGGTAACATGATTTAAAAATATCTGATGCAACTGAGAAGAGTAACTAGGATTTAACACATGCTACCCTTGGTGGTGCTGTATCAATGTCTTGTTCTGTTCCATTCTGGTGTTATTCCTGGGTCAAGTATATTCAGTGTCCTTTATAATCAAGCTGTCAATATACAGTCTTGACGCTATACATTGATTTTGTGCCACAAGAAAGAGGAAGTTATCCCTTTGTGTTCAGCACTGTCGCAGTGACTTAATATTTCTTAGCCCACAGTATTCAGTATCACCACCAAGACCAGGGTATTTGCCTGGCCCCACACACATTTTACCTGCAGTTTCTACACATGTAAGTTCTTTACAAACATGTTGACAATGTAATGTAGCAATTTATTTAGAAGCAGTGGGAAATCTGTGAGGTTCCAGTTAGTACCAATAAACTACTTATACAAACTTCTGTGAACTATAGGAAAGGGGGCAAGAAAATGCCCCTGTAATCCTCTTGAGGAAGATACAAAAATGTAGCACTTAAATAAAAAACTGTGCACAGAATAAATGAGAGTAACAATAATATTTAGTACTTACATGGTTCTGTCTCTCTAAATTACTCCAAAACTTCCCAAGAGAGATCAGACTGAGCCTCAGAGAGGCTACATAAAGCGAAGAGTTATATGACTTGCCAAAACCAGCATATAACACGGCCAAGAAAATTTGCACTTTCAGTCCCATTTCTTAATATTAAGCAGGTTGTTTTCTTGTCAATTTCCCCATGTCTTTTTAGCAATGAGCAGGGATGATACAAGGGCTCTACCACCTGAAGTCCCAGCTACCTAAGCTACAAATGAAAGCCTGTAATGCTTTTTCTATCTAAATGTTAGAAAAAGAAGATATTGCCAGAGAGTTTCTACAAGCACAAAAATTCCATCATCATAATTGTCAGGTGTATTTCTTTATTCTGTGTCCAGACAGTATTTGCCAAGAAATAGGTTACAAATTAAGGAAGATTAATTCAGCAGGAATAGAGATGCAGGGATGAGCTTACACAGTGCCAATGCTCTCCCATTACAGGTTGATATTGATATGAGCCCAGCCTGAAAGGTGTTATCTGAAAATGGGGCAAGTATAAAGCTGGAAGGAGCTCAATCAGACACCTCAAAGGTGGCAGCCACAAACTCAGCTTGACCCTGGAGTACACACCTCATTATCACAGAATCATAGAATTGTTTGCGTTGGAAGGAACGTTATAGATCATCTAGTCCAACCCTCCTTGCCATGGGCAGGGACACCTTCCACTAGACCAGGTTGCTCAGAGCCCCATCCAGCTTGGCCTTAAACATGTACAGGGATGGGAAGTCCACAACCTCCCTGGGAAACCTGTGCCATTACCTCACCACCCTGTCTTCTTTTGTCTAATCTAAACCTACCTTCCTACAGTTTAAAGCCCTTTCCTGTTGTCCTACCACTACAAGCTTTTAAAGGTCTCCTGAGAAGACAATTCAAAACCTTGCCAAGGAGCCCAATTCAGTGCTTTAGCTGTATTTGTCACCAGACTTTCCTACCAGCTGACTTAAAGCTCCTATTTCAGTATCGCTTCCCAGCCAGTGAGCTCCCTTTTCATATTTGTGCATTTTGGTGGTTTTTTTTCTTCCTTCCTACTTCCACTTCTGCATACAGAATTGCCTTGCACTGATAAACCAAATAATCAACAGAAATCCACCTCTGTATTCTCCAAACCGTCCTCTCCTCCCCATGAGGTGAATGCCTGTGAGACAAGGAGGGGACCACTTTGCCACAGGCCAGCCCTTGTCTTGGGGCTGTCTTGGGCTGCCCTCTCAGCTCGACCACTCTTCCTTGCTTTACTTGAGAAGCTGTTACATGTGACCATACCACAGACCTTATCCAAATCTCAACATACCACCTTCACCATTTCCTTCTCAACTGTCAGAGGGTGCCCAACACCCTGCTACAAGCAAGCAGAATAAGTTGGTCTTTTACTTTGTTCATAAGCCCCAATGAAGTATCTTTAAGTTACTCTCAGTAAAAGGTTTACTACACTTTATTGTGTTCAATTTTTTTTTTTTTTGCTAATCTGAGAGCTTTTAATTTGCCAACACCAACTCCTTAGGGAGGTGGCTGACTCACAGCCTTCTTCCAACAGGATCCTGTAGGTCTCTGGATATTTGTCATAGGTGGTTCCCATTCCCAAAATAGACAGGGAAACTCTTTGAACAACATCCACAGAAGAGTAAGATCCATCCGCCTGAATAAGATCCAGCTGAACTGTTTCCAGTGATTACAAGGTATTTCAGAGATATTTAGTGGCCAGTCTCATTTGGCCTGCAGATAAACTTTGAGGTCTACTTTTCAAAAAGGCAGAGTTCAGATAACAGATTTTCAGCGTTTTTACGAATTATGAGAACTACTATAAAAAAGAAAAGTTAGGGATACGTATATATGTATTTCATAAAATAGGACCACACACTGGTAGCCTGGGATATGTGACTGCTTGAACTACCAACTGTTGACATGCAAGATAAGCTGCTTCTCCCTGGGGCTGTTCTGTTCAGAGCAGGAGGATGCTGGTTCCCAGGCGCCAAGTTACCCATCCCATGCTCCCTCAGCACATTTCTCAAGTAGCTTTTTGGCCCAAGCTGCAGTTTTCATCACCTTTCCATTAGGCATCACCGACTGCAAGTGATCACCATGCATGCTGAGTGGCACATTAGAACTACTTTTTAATGTCTCACTATTAAACTTGCTTTCAATATCAAACAAAACATTAAAGATCCATTATTTTTCCATACCAGCTAAAGACTTTTTAATGAGATTAATTACAAGAGAAAAAGAATGTATTTTTCAGAAGATCACTTTAATAACACGTCTAATGTTTAGTAACTTTAAATACTGTCTATTAGATCTGATGTTATTTGAAAAATGCCTGTGAGTATTCATAGTATTTCAAATTGTGAAACTAAACACACCCTAAACCTGCCTGAAATAAACCTGCTCATTTTTGTCACATGCATGTTGGAGCTCTACAGCTTTCACGAGTCTTTAAGATTAATCTATATGCACTTTGAATGGGAAATAATTTGATTTTGCAGAAACCCATAAATAAATGTCCACCATGATCTATACATAAAATCTAAGATAAAGTAGAAGTTATCAGCATTAAGCTCTCTTGTTCTACTCACAGAAAAAGACTGTTTTAAAATGGCTTTGTAGGACGATGGCTCTGTCACGACAGTGACAGACTTCCTGCATAAATGACCAAACAGCAGTTGAGGGGCTGTGAAGAAAGAAATCTATATGAAGGGTGGAATTCAAAAACACTATATGCAGGCAGCAAAAAATGAGTGTTTGTGAGTTTATTTTTTAATCTCATTTTAGGCAGGGATAAAAGAGACCAAGGAGAGCAAGCACAGGAGAAATGATGCTTCACTTGCTCACTGAATCTCCTTGAGGATACCGCAGACTTGTTTGAAAAACAACAGCAAAGAACATCTATTTGGATTTCTAACCTCCCCTCAACCTTCTTTCTTGCTAAAGGTTAGTGACTAAGTGAAAAGGAAAATTGACATACTTCTATAAAAGACTAAGGTCAAACATAAAGGGCAGTCTTGAGTGAACCACAGAATCACAGAATGGTTTGGGCTGGGAGGGACCTTCAAAGTCATCTCGTTGCAATCTCTCTGCCATGGGCAGAGACAACTTCCACCGGACCAGGGTGCTCAAAGCCACATTCAACTGGCCTTGGACACTTCCAGGGATGGGACATCCACAGCTTCTCTGGGAAACCTGTTCAAGTGTCTCATCACCCTCATAGTGAAGAATTTCTTTCCAATATCCAATCTAAACCTACACTCATTCAGCTTAAGGCCATTCCCCCTTGTCCTATCACTACATCCTTGTAGAAAGTCCCAGCTTTCCTGTAGGCACCTTCAGGTATTGGAAGATGCTCTAAGGTCTCTCTGGAGCCTTTTCTTCTCTAGGCTGAAGAAACCCAGCTCTCTCAGCCCGTCTCCACAGCAGAGGCGCTCCAGCCCTTGGACCATCTTCGTGGCCTCCTCTCAATTCCCTCAAGCATATATTCTCCACTCAGCCTAAATCTGTGCTTAGGATTGCCCTGATGTATGTGCAGGATACTTTTCCAGCCAGAAAAAGCTGTTGCAGAACAGCAAAACCAGCAAGACTTATTTTTACTGCTATTTTTATTATTAAAACAATCTGTATCTGCATGAAGAGCTCTAACTTCACCAGAGATGATAAATGAGAGAAAAGGAAATTATTAATGCTTAAGGACTGAGATAAATCAAACACCTGAGCACAGGGAACTTCATGCAAAGCAGCACAAGACTCTGCCACAGTTCCTGGGAAGAAAGATCTAAAGACAGTAGCCTACTTCCTACATGCCCAAGTAACTTAAAATGTGGCTAACCTGTTGTCATCAAGATACAGAGCTGAAATGCAAGTTGTATGAGGAAGACAAAGGGCAATGGTTAAATGCAGTAAGAAGATGGAAAGCATCAGTTTGGATTCATCTGTACAATCAAATGGGCACCTGTCCTTGAACATGAAAGAACAGCACAGCTCTTTGTGGGGGGGGGGTTGGCTTTAGACCTTGTGACACAGCCAGATGTGAAGGGTCCACTGGGTTCCCTGGCACCAAATCTGAGCCATGGAAATGTATTACTTAGGACATGCAACTGCTTCTCCTACATAGTTCAGAAAAAACCCACATTCAGGACACTTTTAATAGATCTTTGGTATTAGCCAGTGGGAAAAAAAAAACACCAACCAAACACATCTCCTCACAGCTTCACAGTTTCACAGCTGAGGTTTTCAAGGCAAATGAGAAAGAGCCACAACAACTGCCATTCTTTCTCCCCCTTTCCAAATCACACAATACTGCAAAACTTGCAGGCAAATTACAAGAACTGGCAAACTTGAAGATACTTACAACATTATGAATTACACCGTGGCTCAGAGACTTGAATACCTGGGAGAGGCATGTATTCCACAGGCTAAGGATGTGGCAGTGACCTTACTTTAAGAGAAAGGACAGTGCCACAGTTGATCGGTCCCTAAATTAAAACCTAGCCCAGAAAATATATTTTTCAAATGTCCACCTGATTCTGAAAAAATCTATCAGTCTGCCAAAGCAAGGGCTCCAAGATAATTAAAGTGCCAACTACAATTTATGCCCAAGATACCTTGGTGGCCTTCTCTCATGTCACATACTACCAAGGCTCCCTGTCACCCATCCTTTGGGGCCTCCCAGTTTATTCTGATTGAGATCAGGTCTGCTCACTCCAAGGACTCTCATGGCAGGGCCCCATCCCTGACCATGCTTCCCAGCTTCTTGCTTCTTTCGTCTCCAAAAATTCAGCACAACATCAAGCCAGGTGGGCTATTCCTGCCGATTTTAATTTTCTTTGTTAATGCCCCACTGCTCAGTTCTGGGGAGTTGCAAGAACATCTGCTACAAGAGCAGACTTGTATTAATTTCTGCTTACTGCTGTATGGTGCCACGTATATGTACAGCATGTTTTATGTGTTTGGTGCACAGGAGAGCTGATGCGAAATGGGAGAGATTAAAGGAAAACAACTTCAACATAGTCCTCTTGAGAGCTGGGAAACAGGCTCAAGCCTTGCTGTAGACCAGCTCTGAGGCAGATGCAAATCAAGTCCTTCACTTTCCAGGAAAAATGTCTAAACTCTCATGTGGCTGCAATTCACTTTGTGGAGTCCATTGGATGGAAATATTTGCACTTTTCATCAGGAGAGAGAATACGAAGGTGGGAGTAATGCCGTGGTGGGGATGTCCCCCTTGCTGTCTGAGTGCCCAGGCCCATGGCAGGGGCAGGAGGAGGAGCAGAGTGAGTGCACAAGGCTGGCTGCCCACAGGGGGATGGATCCAGGCTGTACCAGGGAGGAAAGGGATAGCAATCCTGGTCAGTGCCACCCTGGGCGCAGAATTGAACCGCTGAGCTACCAGGTGAAAGGGCAGCCATGCCCTTCACCCCCTCTGTGAAGTCTGTCTTTCTCTCCCCCACTTCTCTTCAAAGGACTAAGCCTTTTCTTGAGTGCGTTGGACTCCTTTGTTCAACAGTAAAACCTCATTCTCCTTGTACTTTCTTTTTCCTCTTCATTTTGCTGCTCTTGTGTTGATCAGAAGAAATAGACCCAGTGCTGTTTAGTCATCTAGGAACATTTAACTGGCATTGGTGATGATATTTTTCAATTTGGCAGTCTACCAGATGGATCAATTATTTGCCAAGCCTTAATTTTAAAGCCATTCACTCTACAAACTGTAGGTCAGGACAGTAAGGGTTTGTTTTGCAATCAGCTTCTGGGCAAGAGCAGGATTCCTCAATATTACAATACTCTGGTGGCTCTTGAGCAGAGAAGCAGCTGTGATGTACAGGCACACTCATGAGCACAAATAAACCCAAAACTCTCAGGTGGTGGTGTTGGTTGGTCACCTCACAGATTAGTTGCTGTTTTAAGTAGGCAATGTCCCTTGGAGACAGCAATTTTTCATGTATTTAAATATCCTGCTTGTTCAGAAACAGCAGGGACAACAGGCAGAAAAGCAGGATGGTGAAATAAGCCTGTGGGCACCTCTAGTAACACAGTGCTGCTACCGTAAATTTGCAACATCCCTTTTTTCAAGGACCCTCAGAGCCCTGTTTGCTTCCACACACACCTGCCCTGCAAATACCAACACTGTTATATCAAAACCAGCAGGCTCACGGACAGAGCAGGGCTGTCTGCTTCCACTGCAGCTCATGCCCTTCCAGTACTGCCTTCATGATTTCCACAAAACCACTCATTTAATTGCAACAGCTACCTGAAATACCCCATTTTGCTTTATTTTACTCCCATTGGGCAAAATCCCCAGGATGCTTCATGCAACTCAGCCAGTGGAAAAGAAACAGCAGGGATTCAGGCGGGAGGGGAGGAGGAAGCAAACAGCATGTGACCAATGTGCTACCTCAGTGCCCTGCTACTGCCAGGAGTTTGGACATGTCAGCTGAGCCTGGCAAGAAGGCTGGGAGGAAACAGCTTCATGGCCAAGCCCTGCTTGGCCCAGCTCTGCATCGGAGAATGACAAGTCTTTTCCTTCCTTGTGGGGATGGTGTAAGATCCCCCACATCCATGGTGGGTTCAGCTCACATGAAGTGCATCAGCCTTCCTTCTGCTCCTCACCTCACCCTTCATCTCACCCAGTCCCCAGGCTTAGAAAAAGAAAGTGGCATCAGAGACCAGAGTGTTGTCTTCATCAGAAGAAATTCCAGCCTTTCCAGGAAGATTCTCTACAGGGAATTTGTAGCTGATTTTTAGCCCGATTTTGTGCAAGGTGAGCTCTCACACACTGAAGAATGCAATTGAAAAGCTTAATGGAAGCACAGCAAAAACATAATTTAAAATTCAGGGAAGAAAGTGAGGAGAGACAGTCCTCAACTGTGAAAAGTTTGGGGTTATTTTGCAATTTTACTATAGGATGCAGCAGACAAATCTGGTGCTATTATTTATTGAGAAGTGTCCCATGTGCACAGTAGGGCTTTGCAAACAAATGAGACAGTGTCTGCTCCAAGCCGAGACACAAACAGTTTGACATCTGAATACACCAGAGACAAGCTCTCTGTGAAGTGGTGTGGATATTTTCAGAGATCATTGCTGGGAGTCTTAAGGGAAACGGGGTGTTTGCAGGCAGAAGGCGTTTCGTAGAGAGAGGCATTTCTTACTGAATACATAATGCACAGGAGTTTCAGCGGTAAACAGGACACAAAATGGGCAGGTAGCAGACAGATTTGGGAAAAAATGAAAAATATGAGTATGAAATTGTTAACAGAGGGAAGTTAGGAAAGAAACTACTTAAAGAAAGAAACTACTACTACTACTATGAATAGAGGGCATAATTGAAAGAGACCCTGGAGAAGTCAGCGTGACATGACTGAAGCGGTGGCCAGCACTGACCATGGAGCTCAATTCAGGTCTGATGTCACTCACGAGCCAAGTGTGTGATGGGTGACACCACCCCAAGACCTTCATGGCAATGGGCTGGCAGGCTTTGCTTTTCGTGAAGTTGTGAGTGCTATGGACAGGGCACACAGGAACATGGGGCCCCGGTCCAGCTCCAGAAACCCTCTGGAGACCAGGATTTCACTAACATCATTTATATTTAGACAAGGCACATGTGGGGTCTCACTTGTGAGCCCTCCATCACCACTCAGCCCCCAGTGGATATGTCCATCACAAAGCAGTTTGCCAGTGATCAAACTGGGGCTTACAAAACTCTACAGTGCAACAGCCTCTCTCTTGAATCCGAGTTTGGCTTTTTCAGATTCCAGCTGAGGAAGGTGAGAGCAAAGGCATCCCATGGCAGTGTTACAGGGAGATTGAGACATGAGTCCTGACGTCCATGCAAGGATCTGTTTGTTTATGGAAACCTTTTCCATTTTGGAGCTAGCAGGTACTTGCAGCGGAAGGAAATGCTGTGTGAGGTCAGGCTGTCTGCCCAAGGATGCAGAGGCCAGCAGTGTGATGAGCTGACAACTGCCAGAAATTGCTTACCAACTCCTTGGTGTCCAAGTCAGACCACCCACCTTGTTCCAAAAGAAGCTATTTGTACAATTACTTCTTTCCAGAAAACTTTTTGCCAACCCATGGAAAAGTAACTCCTAGACCTAGCCGCATTTTCCAGGCCCTGACGCTTGGGGAAGTGTGGGCAGCCCCCTGCCATCTACCATCATCTACAGAGGACCCATGATTCACAGGATGCACTATCAACAACCCGATCTCTTCAAACCCATAAAACTGAAAACTAAAGCACAGGAAAAGAGAGAAATTCTTCTCTCCACAATGAACTCCCTTGGAAATGGACATTTTAGCTCCCATTTGAATTTTTCCAGAGTATTTATTAGCCATAATGCATACAAATGCATTTTGCTGGAGAAATGCAGAACCATTGGCTCATCAGGCTGTAGTGGAATGGGTGATACTTTTGCGTCATCTCAATCTGCTCTGCTTGACTGGTGTGCTCAGGCTCCCCCAGCTTGCCTCATCACCTCCAGGGCTGTGAAAGTTGAAGCCATAGGTATGGAGCCTCAACTTGAAGAGCTGCTTCCTTGCTATTTCTAAGCAATCCATGAAACTAAGGGTGGAAAACCTCAAAAAATGACCTCCAGCCATCAACCCAGCTCCGTGAGCTGTGTACTGCAGGTTTTGCAAGGAACTGCTCTTAAGGTTAAAAAATCCCTTTCAATATTTCAGCAGTAAAGACTGCACATCTCAGAGGGACTTTTTGTTTATTTGTCTGGGCTATTCCTTTCTTTGGGAGAAAAATCTTTGATTGATATAGGCAATTCTTAAATGCCAACATACACTTTCAAATGCATAGTCCACTTCAGTGTCATTTCAGGGAACTGACAGGACATCTGATATTAATGAGTACTGATGTGTGAACATGTGCACACACACAGAGTGATGGTGCAAACCTGATGGCATGAAGCTTTGAATAAATGTGCCATGAAAAATAATAAATCAATATTTAACATGGCAATAAATTATTACACGTCTTCTATCTTGCTACATCAGGAGGATCTGAAAGGCATTACAACTCAAGAGTGACTTTTCTCATCCACTCCTAAATGACCTCAGGGGCTAAGCCCCCCCCCCCCAAATCTAGAGTTAAAATATAGCTTAAATAGACATAATGAAATGCAAAGTAGACCAGTTATGAACAAAAGTGCTCAAGCTGCCCATAGGGATCATGAACCAAAAGTCATATGGGTGCTCAGCTCCAACCATCTCGACTGAAGTCAATGCCAAAGCTTCCTGATTTCAGCTGGGCAAACCCTGCCCTTAGTTTTTATTGAAATAGCAAGATTTCTGTACTTGCTGGGGTCAGAAAGAAACAAAACAGAGAAGAGGAGCCCTCCCAATATCTGCACAGCACTTCTCGACTCTCTTTTAATGGCTGCACAACTGGAAGCAGAGAAAGTTCTTCTGAGACTGAGTAAAAGTCTTTCAATACCTCTCATATTGGAGCTTATTTTGGGCTGTGGAAAACATGGCCAAGGAGCTTGGCTGAACTAACACCTTCAAGCATTTTCTGATGCTGCCCTGGCGCTGCCTTTGCAGACCTCAGAATCCCTCCATGTGTCATTTATAAGTAACCCTGTCTATTACAAAAGGCAGGCGTATCACCCCGGCTGCACTGGGAGCACACTGACCAGCTCCTGGCCTTCCCTGTTGACCTGACAGTTAACTTGGAGCTGCTGCCTGCCTGGAGCATCCCCTCCATGCTCTGTTTCATGCGGAGAGCAGAGAAAGCCGAGAGCTTTCAGTTTTCCATTTCTACTGCATGGGTGGGAAAAAGGATGATTTGGAAAGGCATTCACAAGCCAGAATGCATGCAAGGTATTCCACAGTGCTGCAGGAGCATATGCAAGTGAAAACGAGATGGTGAGGGACATGACAAGGCATTTTTACCCAGAGCAGCTCATTCTGAGTACACAGAAATTATCATATAAAGGTGTGGTTTAGAAGGGACCTTAAAAATCACCTCATTCTAACCCCCCTGCTGTAGGCAGGGACACCTCACACTAGACCAGGTTGCTCCAAGCCACATCCAACCTGGCCTTGAACACTTCGAGGGATGAGACACCCACAACTTCCTTCATGTGCCTGCTGCACGGTTTTGCTTCTGCTTCTCTGAGAGAGCCATCCCACAGCTGTGCTCAGTGGCATGTCCCTGTATTTACAGGGCAAACATAGCAGGATGCTAAAAGTCAGTGCTGGAATAGACAAAGGAGGAGAGGACTTGCTGCCTCCTTCTCAGACTGCTCTTGGGCAATTTTAGTCCTTTCCTTGAACACCTAGGTGGCATGACAACCCCAAACTGCGGCCACCACTGTTAGCACAAAGAATTAAGTACATAAACTACATTAGCTATAATAGTGTTATAATGTACGAAACCTCTTACTAGGGAATTGGAAATTTAAGCTGATGTTTTCTTTTGCAGCAGAGGTAGAAAGCCGAGACAGCACGTTAGGTGGTGAAAGTTAGAAGGGAAAAAGAACAGTTTTTTTCAGACGCTTACTGCATAGTGCCTACAATATCGTACAATAATAAGCTGAAAATACAGACTTTATTTCCCTTTGGAATTCAAACGCTTGTACATCAACAGGGCATCTCTAATATCTAAGTAATAAGCATAGCTGCTCCGTAAGGACACTATTGAAACCCAAATTCCCTCAATACAATTTCAGATTGAGAGTGTGAGCTCAGGGAAAGAGAACTTTATTACATTTCATAAGGTTCTCTTAAGCATTTTCTGAATTTAAAGCTAAAACCACAACCTCCAGTGAGGGAAAGCACTGCACTCTCCTCCTTTAAATCTGCATTCCTTTATCTCATACACTGGACAAAGTAAAAATGCTTTTATTCTACCTGCGGACCTTGAACATTACATTGAATAGTTCTGAGGACAGTGACTGTGCAATATATATGTATAATGCTACTATTAAGATGTTCAGATTTGTTTGCTTTGCTTTGGTACATATAATGCACCAGCAAAGTTGGTGAAAATTTGTATATTTTCACGTGATATGTGATTTTCATATTTTCTTTGAGATAGCTGATTACACCAGGCATGTCTGGGCAAAAAGCATTTGCTACAGTGCTTGAAAAACCCAGGTACAAACAATCTGCGGGCCATTAGGTTATGAGACTTGTTAGTGAGCTGCACCAGTGAAATAAATGTCCACACAGCAGTAATTGAGGAGTTAATATTTTTCAGTTGTCCCCAGATGAGTGCAATATTTCTGTATCTTCTCAAAGTTTAAGATTAAACAAGTTAGGAGTTCAAAGTAAACAAACTGCCTAATCAAGCAGCAGATGCCACTTATTCTCTAAATAAATACTATAGCATTTTATACCACTACCTCCAACAGCACTGAAACGCTTTTATTTGTTTATGGTATCCCTGGTTCAAATGGCAGAACCTCCAGATCCCACTTAAAATGCTGAAGAGGTCACTTAGAACTGTTGACTGAACACGGATCAAACCATAAAAGAGACTTTGTAATGAAATAAATATTTACTAATCAGATTATCTACCCAGAGCAACAATCTTTGTTGGTAGGCTGCCATTTATTACGCTTTCAATCAACCCTGTGGCTTCTAATAAGCTGTGTTTTCACGTTTCCCTTAATATAGAACTGCTTGTCATTCAGGCTGGACAAGGCTCTGTTGTGCTCTGGGAGAGCTGCGGTGCCTGGGGCCAGGCAAAGGCAGACGGAGCCACTCAGCTCCTTCTTCTCCCAGACTCTCTTCCAGCAGCTCCACAACTGGTCTTGGCAGGACCTCCAGTGTGTCTCGGCAGAGCTCAGGGTTCGTACAAAAACCAGTCCCCAAAATAATGTTAGGCTGTTTTAGAGATGCAAAGGGGAAAAAAAAAATGACTGCTGTGGAGAGCATCCTTTCACCTGTGCAAGGATGAAAGTGTTATTATCCACGGATGAAAGTGTTATTATCCACACGAGGCAGGGATGGGCTGTTAATTAGGAAAATGAGTTAGAAAAAGGCTTCATGAGGTGCATGGGTAACGATCCAGGTGCTCCTGAGTATAAAATATGCTGAGAAAAATGAGCCCTCACAGAGTTTGAGGAGATGGAGTGTCAAAAACACTCAGTTGCGCTGACAAAACATACACATCTGCTTTACCAGTACAATCAAGATTTCTGTGCTCATTGAACAGAGAGTGGGATAAATAATTACACATCTTTATGATTATTACTGTAAGAAAATATCTAATACTTAATATTGGTTCCACTTCCACAGTAAATGCATCCATCCATGACATGGCTGCTGGCTTGAGTTGGAAGATGCAAATCAGGCCACCTGAAAATTTCTAAAGTCACAGACCTGCTAGAAAATACCGAAATAAAGCGCTCCCTACCCAGAGAACGTAACTATTTCACACATCCATGATTAGTAGCTGCACGGAAATTTCCTGCATTTCTAAATCCTCAGTCTGTGGATTTGAATCCTGCCTCGTAAGCCGGCCACAGACAGATCCAGCAAGGCTGGCAGAAGGCTACAGCGATGTCCTTAACTCACCGCCACGTGTGTCAAAAATCCTACAAGCTCATCAGCGGTTAATCCGTCCTATCGAAAGTGCCACGGTACGCTGACAAAATTAGAAATACAAGTTTGTTATTTTAATGAGTCACTGACATCTGCTGCTTATTCTTAGTTTTCAGTCGCACTCCCCTGCTCTGACATCACGGCACATGTGATTTTATTCGGATACCGCTCTCAGCACCGGCTCAGTCCTTTAGATTACTTTGACAGCATTTCTTCTCATTCATTATTTAACAATAACTTTTGCTTACCAGGCACATTTCAACACAACTAACTAAACTAAAAGCATGTCCTAATCCTTAATGAAGCCCAAATGCTTCTCCTGGGAGGCAGGTAAGTATCATCATCATTTTCTGGATGGGAAAGCAGATATTAAGTAATTTGCCAAGGTCATGCAGCCTGTCTGTGGCACAGGTTGGGAATTAAGTGCTCTCAGGAGCTCTGACTATCTGTCCCCAGGTGTAAGTAACAACCTTAACCAGCTCAGGCTACTCCATACCCAGAGCAAATGGACAAAGAAGGAGGTTCTGCAGCAGGGTCACCTCGTCACCAGAAGGCTGTGAGCCTCTGCAGCTGGCCAGTGACAACTTTCATTATCAGATCATTCTGAAACAAAGCAGTCAGCGCCCTACTCAGGAGCCCGAAGGTCTTGAGATATTAACAGTGGTTTGGTTTTTTTTTTAAATTCTTTCCTTTCTCAGTCTCTTTTCAACTCCATGTTTTTAACAATGATGTTATTTAACACATGCCAGTATGAATAAGTTTATTCTTTATTCTGAACTGCTCCTATAAAAGGAGCTTGTGTTACATAGACTGCCTATAATTCATTAAGCCAAATTCCCTTCCATCTGGAGGCTTATACAGTTGTTGAAAAGCTGTCACTATAACCTATTGTCACTGCAACTTTTTATGAACCAACCTACATTTTAATGTCAAAATTTATCTCAACAACTTTGCTGTACTTACTTTCAATTATTTATGTATCATCAGCCTTTAGGTAATGCTGCATTCAAGATGCTGGGATTAACTTCTCTCTCTGGCTGTGTTCATACCGAAAATAAATGCAGTACTGGATTTCAACAAGAGCTACACAGAAGCAGACAAAGCTTCACGTGCACATCCCAGTGGATGCACAAACCGATGGCACTTACTGATTTCACCCAGTCCCAAACAAAATAATCACAAATATACGCAAGCGTCTATGTCAGAAAGATAGAATTTCTATAAAAGTGGAATTTTTCTTAACGAGAAGAAAATGAAATTAGGTTGTCCTCATTTCATTTTACAAGAAAAAAATCACATAAGTATGAAAATTCCACATGTTGATTTCTTGAAGAGCTGTCTCTGTATGTTTGCTCTTTAGTACGTTTCAAAGATAATTGGTGAAGATACATTCAGACAGATGAGGCATTACTATATGATCCTACAGGATGGACAACTCTAGGTTGTGGCTGCCCCATTCCTCGAGGTGTTCAAGGCCAGGCTGGATAGGCTTTGGAGAAACCTGGTCTAGGGGAAGGTGCTCCTGCCCATGGCAGGTGGGGTTGGAATTGGGTGATCCCTTAATGACCCTTCCAACCTAAACCATTGCATGATTCTACAGTTCTATGATATTCCAGAGGGCAGATACACAGAAAAATGCACAGAGGTAACAAAGCGAAAGACCAACAGCAGCTGCTTCATTTATCTCAAGCTACAATCTACAGAAAGACCTGCTTTCCTCCCAGCATCACACGCTCTGCCAGACCCACCTGAGACCTAAGAGGAGATTAAAAAATCAGCATGTGAGGAACCAAAACATCCTCAAGTTCTGGACAACTTGGGAAGGAGCCCTATTGACTGAAATTCCAGCAGCTAGGCCATGGCCCTCATCCTGAAACTCTGTAATAAAGTCCTTCACACCACTTTTTCCTGATCTTTCATAATGGCTTTAAAACAGACTATGGCACTGCTGTACTAGAGGGTTGTCCGGGCATAAGCTGTACTCATATGACCAGGACTAATTCTGTAGCAAAGAGAAAGCCAGAATGTTTACATAAAAATTAGAAACAACACAGAAACAGAGCTGATGGGTAGCAAAACAGGTTTTGGCATGCCTCTCCATCACTAGATCAGCCAAGGGTGTATCTGTGTTTGTAATATGGCTTCATCGCAACATCACTATGTTTACTAATAAAATAAAAATCACAAGCTTAACTGGCACGTAAGTCTTGACTAAGCCCTTGAATCAAAATACAGTATCAAAAAGGGGTGAAGTACCAGCCCTTTTCAAAAGCTCAGTGTTGTCCAACTGAAATAGTTTAACAGGCAGGACTGGAAAAGGAAGTGTCAGTTTTGGAAACGACAAAGATCAACACGTCTCCAATATGGTATATCTGGCAAACTGCTGTGTAGTAAAATTAAGCATGACACATAACTGCTGAAGCAGTCTCGGGCCAAAACTCACGATTCTTACTTATCTCGCACTAAAACAAAACTCTGTAATTGACATGACGGCAAGAAACTGAGCTGCCTGGGAACAGTAGGGCTTGGCTTATGCAACAGATATATGTACGTTCTGCTGGTAGCTCGGCTGCAGACCATACAAGTAATTTAAGGTTTCATTTCTTCGGTGGAAGTATGGGTGGAGAACAGAAACAGATGGAACCAAAGCGATCGCTGTCAGGTCGTATGTTCCTAAAAGTATCTGTCTGGATATAGACACAGACATCCCCCCTATGTACTGCGTTTTCTTCTGGTAGCACCTACCACCCTACGAGCCCAGGATTAAGGCAGTATTACGTGAAATCCTACACTGACCAACAGCAGCAGGATGGCCTTGTGTCCCTGTATCTGAAAGGGAAGAGCAGGACTGTTCAAATATTCCTGACCAGCCTTGAAACAGTCTACAAGGAACAAGCAAAAAGCCCAGTAGCTCAAATCTTTTTCACAGAGGTTACACTAAAACTGTGGGGCCTCATTTTATCAGAAATGGGAACAGAAATTCCTTAAATCTATGAATCAGGGATATCAGCCTCTCATGCTTGCCATGGTATTGGTTACATGTTCAAAGGCCTTTCAACCTTGTGCTGGCTTGGGCTTAATTGCTGTGGTTTTGAATTCACTTTAAATGCTGAACCTACACTGGTCATTTCAAGGACTGACTGAGCTACAGAAAAAACAAATTAGACTGTAATTGTACTCATGGGGGTACCAGGAGTGTGCACACACACCTGCTTTGGCCTCGTGATACTCCTCCCGCTGGGCAGGCTCTCCTGGCTCCATTCTGGATCTTGGCACCAGACATGCCATGAGCCTGCTTGGTTGCTGCACTGAAAGGAGTAGAAATAGGGAAAATAAAAATATCTCAATGATCTCAAAAGTGCTTCTCCTTGTTTCTGTTTTTGGGACAGCACTGCTCTCAGTTACAGTTCTAAGGAGTTACACTTTGCCTTTCGGCTGTGTAGTAATCCAAAGTAGAGTACACTCAAAGTGGCAAAGTAGATTTTTCTCCTTCTGTCTTCATGCAGAGAAATCTCTATGCAGGACACTCTGAGCAGTTTTCTTACCTTCTTCTTAACATGCTGTAGCTCACATGCTGTGGGCTCCTTTCAGGTCCATTTTTCATAACTCCGACTAACAACAAAACTGACAGGATGCCAACAGGAGGAAGAGAAACAAACAGATTAGATAATCTATTTAATATCCTCCTGGTGAGCTCACCAGGTCTAAATAGCAGTGTTTTACAACAGGTATAACCTTGATCTAAAAGCTACAAACTGCTCTCCATCGGAGATAAGTTCATGGTCCAATCTGGCACCATGGAAGGTGGATCTTGTAGGGAGCACATGGCAAGGAAGCTGACAGGAGAGAGATAACAGCGTGAGGTTGCATAATTGCTCTCTGCTAATAGAGGGGGTAAACAAAAAAAGAGGTTTTCCTGATAAAGAAAGGTCATGGCCTGTCATTGAACACACCAGCAGAAAAGTGGAGTTCTGAAAGGGCTTCCTCCTGGTCATAGTGCTTCAAATAACATGATTCCACACAATGTAAAGGGTTTGGAGTCAAAGTACAAAGATCCTTTTCAGGTCTTCATCCTATGGGGGCAAAAAAATCCTGTCTTTTACAACACTTTTATACCAGTTTCCATATAAATAAATGGAGGTCCATGACCAAGGGAGCAACTCCCTTTAGATTTACTCCTAAATGCCAGAGGAAGCCCAGCTTGGATGTAATGCGGCTGCAGGTTGGCACAATAGGCATATATTGGATAATTCCTCAAGCTTTTTCCCGCTAGCTCAATCTCGCTACAGAAATTTTGCATAATTTAAAATAAAAAGACATTATAAAAATCTTCTTTTAATTAGGGTAACTGATGTTCTGCGGCCACAAAACCCACAGGTTTCAAAAGAATATGCAGACTTTTTTGGAAATATAAGGGGAAAAAATCCAGCATGTGCTCTCTAGGGAAGGTCCTTTCTGGCAATTTAACTTCAAAAAACCAAGATCAAGACCTTAAAGGAGCACAGAGAAGCCATCACCCACAGCCTTCTCAATGGAACAGCCTTATCTACAAAAAGATAAGATTATTCTGCAATATCTGAAGGGGACATTCAAAGGAAATAGAACAGAAAGATTTGAAAAATTATTTTCTTTTGCTTTAACAATGAAAAGATCAGAAACAATGAGGATCTCTGAGGTGACCCTTGAAGGCCAGGAGCTGTAGTGGGAGGTTCTGCTGCTACCACGAGAGAATCCTGCTCATCTGACAGTTCAGACTGTAGGAAACGAAAGGTCCATTATGAAATGGATGTTTGCCTTTGGCACCGAGTGGCTCCTCTATGTGTCCTCTAAACTGCAAAAGAGAGCTGCACTCCTTACAGGGATGCTGGATCTTGGGAGGAGAAACAGCTGGTGAAACAAAGGAGATGATTTAAAATAACACTGGTTTCTTGTTATATGTGATGGCCACGCACCAGCTTCTGGATGTTCTAAGGAAATGACAATCACAGATTTTTTATCCCTTGTATCCTGTCCTCAGTGGCTGATGAAAGCTGAAGAAATCCAAAGTCCTCTGGGGGTCTGTTAACATCTTTGACCTTTGGTGAGACCAAGGTCTCCAGGCAGCTGCAGTTCAGCCTCCGCTCCAACAACCAAAATCTAATCTTGTCTTTTGGCTAAGACTGTGGGATAAGCTACAATAAAACTCTTTTGTCTTCACCAGCATCGGGTGTCCTTTGCTGCCCTGAGTTTACACTTCTATTCCCACTGTGATCAGGCAGCTGCCACCAGCCAAACAGATCAAGAGGCACTGACTGCAGAAAGAGCCCAGAAGGCAAAACCTTCTGCTCGAAAGGCCCTCATGATGAGGCATAACCCCACTTCTTTCACGTGCAAGGGAAAATGCTATGAATTAGGAGACAGATGAAGTGAATTCAGGAGGCTGGCAACAGCCAGCTTTGTGTTCCACACAGCTCAAAGAGATGGCTCCTTGTGATGTGTCTCCACTGATGGCCTGCTGCAGGAAGGCTGAGCAGGGGGAGCTCGTACTTTCCTGTAAATACCCAAAGAGCCCAGATTGAATGAAATTGAAGAATGGAACAGTATTTCTCCAACTGGTTTCAACAGGAAAAGCTGCTTAGCAGAAATTTGCCTGAAATAGGAGCATATCCAGAATTTTCAGAGGACAGTGTTTGATAAACATGATTAACATTATTTTTTATTGCTAATGAGGAGTTTATAAAAATAAATACCTTCCACATAGGCTTAGGAGCTAACCACTCTCCTTCTCAGCCAGGACGGAAACAGCTCAGACCTTTCCATCTTCAGGGCATATCCCAAACCCCATCAATCTGTCAGGTGGTTTCCAGAGGCATCTCAAGCATGGAGAAACTTGGTTAATTATTGTTGCTGAGCAGCTCTCCTCCCTTCTCCTCTTTGGATGGAATTTGTCATTATTTTTGCTATATTGTTGTTTTCTTGCTACAGATTTTGCTTGCGATGCCTGCTGGGGTGCTTCAAACACTGAAGACATTTTTTAAAATGCTGAAAGGAAACTAATAATCATAAATAAATAATTCTTTAATTTCTCTGAGGAGTTGTCCAGGAAAAGGAGAGAAATTGCTGAAGTAGTTCAAATGTACAAAATAAGACAGGAGGAAGAAAAATGCATTCCAGAATGTCCCTCCAGGCTTTCTTTCAATGACCCATTGCAAAAAACGCAGGGAAAATAAAAAGGGAAGAAAGCTGATTTTTCATTTATTCTGTGAAGGTGATCTACCCAAGTCCAAATTTAGGCTTGTGGTATATGATGGAAAGCAAACAGAACCCCAAAATCCCTTTTGACTTATGCCTTTAAAGACTATTTGTAGCCAAGGCATCAAGAGGACAGAGCCACTGTGGATTTGAGGGAAGAATAAAGCAACCCAAATACAGAGATGCTGCTTTTGAAAGCCCTCTCATGTTAAGGTGATAAGGAACATGTATTATTTTGACTTCCCTTGATGTAGTTAGTCAATACGTGTTTCTTGTTTCCTACATTTGGCAACTATCACTTAAAACTTAGCAAAAAAAAAAAAAAAAAAAAAGGCAGAAGTCAGAAGTATAAATAGTCTCTAGCTAGAAGACTTCCACTACTGCCCATCATTCAGAGGGACATCTGTTTACCTCCCTGCTTGAAGATGAGCAGGGATGGGACATGGGTTAAGCTGAAGAGACATTAAGGAGCTAGCGACATGAAATGAAAACATACTTGTCTGACAGCTGGAAGCTGTTAAAATATTTTTTTTTTAATTGCGTGTTAAGATTCTGGCTATCAAATCTTAAATTCTATGTAATGTATATTTTATGGCACTCAACTTTCAGTAACAAGGATTTTTTTACCTGTAAAACAATTCGTGTTACCCTTGATCTACATTAACCACTAGGTCTCATTCCAGTTTAATTCTTCCACGTCAATCCTCTGGTTTTTTACCCAGCTGACAGCACAGACATACACGTAAAGCTGAAAGGGTAAGATTGACACACAATACAAGCAAAACAGCACCATAACCAGATCTACAAAGGCAGAGCTGAAATGAGAATTTAATGGAATTTTTTGGAATTACAATAAATTCTTCTACACATGACTAAGGTTATACACAGATGACCACAAGAAATTGAGTTACTGTAAAACAAGTAACAACCAAGCTGCAGTAACATATCATTGTTTTCTCTCAGTGTGCCCCTATGGAGAAGTAAAATGAGCTTGAGCCACATGTGTAAATTTAAAACTTAAGCTAACTTGTTTGTCTTTAGAAGTGAGGCAGGTTAAAAAGTGGCTTTAAATTCCCAAGGGAGCTGAAGCAGCCTCAACAGAAAGCCAGTGAAGCACTGAATTAGGAGGCTCTGCTATTGCCTCATTTATTTAAAAACCCCCTTCATTTAAAAAGGTTTGCTTACCTGCAGTCTTTATATGTGCGAGCTCTTAGAGGGCTCTTCATTTTTTATTTATATGTGTGCCCACGGCTTGAAAAACTGAAGAATTATTGCAGTAACAAGGGATCTTCTTGTCACCTGAAGGGAACGGACTATTGTCTTTCCCTTTGGAAAACGATGGCTTACAAAAATCAGCCCAAAGTGAACAAAGCAAATAAGCCAAAGAATTAATATATGCCTTCCCTAATTCAAGAGCTGCTTTCTCATTTTGCTCAAGTTCTTCCAGCTCCACGCTGTTCTGATGACTTTTTCCATCTACTCAGGGCCCAGATCTCACTACTGAATTTCAAAAAGGGTAGCAAAGACACTTTGGAGAGCACATTTAATTCTGCATGTCTCTCACTGAGATGGCTGCTTATGGTTTGTGTTGAACAATTTTTCATTCCTTTACTATACAACATAAACTGAAGAAATTTCAAACTGTTAGGAAGACCAGGGCCATCCGAAAACTGAAATTTTATACCTTGCTTAAGAAATCTAAAGTAGTTTCTCAAAAAAATTCCTGAAAACACTCAATCTCTTGTCCTAAATGTGCACTATACAGGGCTCTCTCTTCTTATTGGTATGAACAACTTCTATAAAAATGTAAATTAGTATTTCAAGCTTCCAGAAGGTTTGTCAAAATAAACAATGAAGTTGTTTACTATAAATTTGCAGGAGTTACGTGCAGCTTACATTATGTTCATTCAGTGTTTATAAAATCATATTATTTAAAAATTATTGCACTTAATTGCTACATCTTATAACCACTGTAATCAAATTAACTCCAGATTTATTCTTCAAGTGTCACCGAGATATTTTAAGTATTCTAAGTAGGTGCAATAAAACAAAACATGTCTGAGGTCACTGATCAAGCAGTAGGATTATCTGGGTAAGATAATAACAAACAAGGAAGAAAATAAGACAGGTGAGGCAGACAATGGCAGCCGAATTTTTTCATTGCCTGAAAAGGGAAGCATCCAAATCTGATGGTATAAAAAAGAGCATTTCTGCCATTGTTTGAATTCTGCAGCTTATAGAATTCATGTAAAAGAATTCTTTGTAGCCTGAAGTTGGAAGGAAAACGTTCCCATTCAAAGAATTAAGCGATCTGCTGAATTACAGGGTTTTGCCCAGCATAATCTCAGTTTTCATTCACTACAGTGGATGATACTGTTGCTATTGTGAAAAATATTCTTCAGAAACTGTTTTAAAGATCACACAGCTTTTCCATAAATCCACCTTTAATAAGACTATGACCAGGTATACTTCATGTAGTCAAGGTACAGAGACATTCTTCCTACCCTGCCACAGCAGCTGGGACTTCCAGGGGTCTCTGCTTACCCAAACACTGGGATGAAATTCTAACTTCTACCACTGAATCCAAGTCACTGTATCCAGATGGGTTGGGACTGCACTTCTACAGGTAAGGGCTGGGCTTTGTCTTAGCCTGAACAAACCACAGTGAAAACAACTATGTACATATAAATCCTTACAGAGTCTTCAACCCATCCTAAACCATCCCAAAAATTCCCCAGCCTTGCACACAACACTTCTCTGCAGAGCTCCCTGCAGAGCATTCAGCAGTGGCTCATATTTGGTACGGGCAGGTGGCACAGCTCAAGTAAAAGATGTGTATGCACTGGTACATCTTCGTTTACTCTGAGTGTGGAGCTGGTTTGGGAAATGTATTTGCTTTGCTACATTTTTTCCCTTGCGCTTGGATTTCCTGTGATTGTATTTGTTGCCACGTCTGTTTACACTAGAAAATGCAAGCCGAAGAAATGCACCTTGCACTGCAGGCAGGATGGAGATGACCTGATGTGTATCACCTCCCAGCTACTGCCAGCAAATCCAGCCTTACTGATGAAACAGAAGTAATATCCTTCAGAGCCACCTCCAGCTTTTAACTCTACACACGTAAAGAGGTCTGGAGGTTCTGAGAAGGCTCCCAGATGGACAAAGAGTACAAATGTGTATTCAAACCTCACTTGTGCAGCACTGATTCCACACATCATGACCTGTAACTTTTTTGGGTAGTGCTGAAGTGAAGGTGCATTATTGCTAAATAAATATGCAAAGCGAAAGTTCTCCGTGCATTTGCAGTAAACACCCTCTGCCCAATGCTGCTCCTGCAAACATAGGATATCTTCTCCATCTCCTTGTTTGCTTTGCATTATACAAGAGGAAGCCAAACAAGCATATACCCTTCCCAGAGGTTCACTTGATGCTATCTTACCTATGCAAGTGCTTTTGCGAAAAGGACAGGCAAATTCCAGCAGAGCCACGCTTATCACTAAGAGTCTGGCAGAAACCTAAAGCTTGAGGGGCATTTTTTTTCCCAAACATTTATGTGCACACTGCATTTTTCCAAAACAAAACACAGTGGAGGGTGTAAGGACAGAAAGGTGTTTGTTTAAGTGCAGCTCCTTCTGCAAGCAAAAACATAAATATTCACAGAAAAAGGAAAAAATCTGGAGTGAACTTGCATCAGACTCCATCCCGCAGCTGATGGAAATGTGTGGTATATAAGCAAATGTATTTTTAAATACAACTATTTTCAATTATTCTTATTTGCTAGGGAATTAGCACTGCATTTGCACCTCCTCATACCATACTGGGCTCACCCAGATTGGGTTTGTGGAATCATATAAAATCTTTAAGCTGTGGGGATCTCTTTCCACCAACCTAAGACAGACCACAATGCCGAAGACCACAAGTTCTCCTTAGCCATAATGCCAGGTTTCTTACTACTGCATGAGATTACAGAGGATCCCAAATGTAACTCTGGAATGAACAGTTTGTGTTACGTATTTTTTTTTTTACACCTGACCTTAAAATACTTGTTTGTCTCTTGGTTACCATGGTGTTTTCTGTAGATTACTTCATACGAGGCATCCTTAATTACAAATCACACTCTGTAGCGGGCGGGGAATCCAGAAATCATGTTGACAATAAGCAAATAAACCAACAAGGGCATCTTATCAGAAAAGAACCACACAGCCCTCATGTACAACATAGTGGTTTTGTGGAGATTATCATAAGAACTTTTTTAGATGGGTGTACCTTTGGAAAGAACCTGGTGATGAGAAAGAACTTTAGGATCCTGTTTATACTGAATTATTAAGAAGGGGGTGATGCACAGGATATACTATTAGAATTACAAATTGTCTTTTCCTTCAGCAAGGAAAAATAAGCCTCCAATTTAAACCTCAAAAAAAAAAACCTCAAAGCCAAGAAAAAAGCCCAAGAAACAAAGACCAAAACTCCCATAAAATATCCATATATAAGCACTTCGTGTTTCTACAACGATTAGAAAAACATTAATAGGTGTAAAAGTGTACTTCTCAGGGTGTATCAACTACTAGTGTTTGCAGTGCTAAGGATTATGCAAGTTCTTCCTCAGATGCATATTTGCAAACACTTTTATTTGGATACAGACTTTCCACATTATAACTGCTTGATTACATTTACACAAATGCTAAGATGTTTTATGCATGTTTTTATTTGATGCTATAAACAATTTCTAATATGAGGCACCATCTGAGCATAAAACATTGTGTTAACTGGGAAACTAAGACAAGAGACTAAGAAGACAAGGAACTAAGACTGCAAGGAGACATAAGGAAAAGGGATATAAAATATTGAATAAATAGTTGAGTTGAAATTTAGAAAATTTAGACATCTTACTTTCAGAGATGCATGCTTAACTCTAGGGAATAAAATGGGGTTTGATTTGAGTTACCCCTGACAGAACCAAAAGGGTAACTCTGAAAGTGTCCTGATCAAAGGAAAGATGGAAAGTTTTCCACTGAAGGAAAAAATGCAATCCCAACCCTGCTGCCAACTCACCCTCCCAAACCATATCCAGGAGTGGAAGAAGATGGTGAACCAAACCTGAGGGAGAGGAAGGGCATGGCTGGGTCTCAAGTAAACCACCACCTTGACAGGTGCCTCTGCAGCAGAAGTTCTCTCTGAACTGGGGCAGTGAACAGCAGCTGCCTCATCAAAGCTTTCTTTGCTTGGCTCACTCCAAGCAAATCCTCTGCAGCAAGAAACTGTCAGAACAAAAGACCCAGTGGCACCACCAGGAATCAGAAGCCCAGCACTTCTGCACCTCCTTAAGAACATTTAGGCTTCAGCATCACTGGTGAGAAGGCACTTACCAAAGTACTTCTGCTTAGTTTGAGTTTTCTTTGCTTCCTCTTCCCCCCCCACTTTTTAACAGCTTTGTAAGCTCCAATAAACCATCTACTTTTAATTTCTTTTTCACTGCTTTTATAATGGCATACTGAAATATCTTTGCAATTTAACAGAGTAGCAGCTTTTGTTATTCTCTGTCAAATCCCAGGTTGCACAGACTATTACTTCTCAGAGAGCGAGAAAGAGCAGGACCTATTGAAAAATAAGAGTAGTAGTATTAGTGTGTTGACTATCTCAAAGGCTTCTTTCAGTGCTTCCCTCAAAAAAGTTCCTTCAGTCTCTGCAAGTTAGCTTACCTCTACATGTTTATAAACTGATTAAAAAAGAGAAGTTCTGGAATGAAATTTAATCTGGATTAAACTAAAGTTGATTAAGAAAATATTGACCCAAAGGAAAAAACAAAGTGAAATTCCATTGTCATTCTTAACTAAATTAGTAACAGTGAGTTATTCTGAGATGGCATTAACTGCTGATTTTGGAAATAAGACACTTTGATCTAATATAAGTTAATTTAGACTCTGCTTAAGGTATAATCTCTGCTGGAGAATTTTAATAAAGAGATGTTAAGTGTCTCCAATGAAGAAATGGGAATGCAACAATCTTCCAATCTTCCACTTGAAAATCCTTTTCCTTCCTTTTTTAATAATAAAAAACCATGTTTCAGCTTGTGATGAATCTGCTATGCTTCAGCCATTGAGTCACCAGAAGGATAAACAGAATTGTGAGTGATAAATAGTATGAATTACATCTCTTAATTACTACCAGTAGGGATAATTATTGATATTTAGCCAACCACATCTCCCACCTCTGGACCATGAATGTCCAGAGCAGAGCTCTGAGGGGCTCAGTCACGGGGAGCTCAGCAGCAGAGAAGCTCCTAATATCTCACACCACCTTCCCTGCAGAGGGGACGTTAACTGGAACCTCAGATCAGCAGTGAAAACACGATTTCCCAGAGAAAATTCAGTTTAGACATTGGTTCTTCCACGCTCACTCATGACGAGGAGTAACTCACTCCCTCGAGCACTCCTGATTTTCAGAGTGATAAATTCCACTGATTCAAGGTAGCTGTAAGGGCTACCCCTTGGTGCAAGCAGTGGAGTTGATACACCCTGCTAAAATGCATGTTTCTAGAGATGCAGGGCCCTGTGTTGTCTCCTGGGGTTGCAGAGACATGGAAGGATTGAATATTAAATCAAAAGGCAGCAATGTTTATATTAAGGGATGTAGAGTCTGCTGGCAACCTGAATTAAAAGAAAAGTGGAGACCATCAAGATTATTAATATTCAGGCTACAGAAACATTTTTGTAATCCAACCTCCTGACACACCTACAAGGGTAGCTTTGATCTGACAGAAGTGGGTGGTTAAAGTGGAGAACACACATATGACCTGGAACAAATGCGAAATGGACTCTCCTGGAGTACAACCAAAGCTGTAAATGACTGTTTTAATTGACATGGATGAGCAGCAGTAAACCTTCATAAATTTAAAAACAATACTTTATTAATAACACGAACAAAAATGTAAAAGTTCAGTTGCTAGCAGCTATCCAGAGTTACATGAGTAGCACCAAAATAATTAAAACTACTTGTGTTTCAAAAATAATAAATACATGTCATGACCCTAAGCAGCAAAACAACATGAAAATCCATTTGGTATGCAAATTCACTCAAATGATAACAAGTCACATACCTCAAAAAAAGAAAAGAAAAGAATTAAAAGAAAGAAAAAAATATTTATTACATAAATTATGAAAGGGAAATCAAAGAATGTAAAAAGCTCAGTTGTGTCTCTACTCATTATTTTGCTTTAATTTCATCTAACTTTGTGAAAAGCCCCATGGGCTAGGGACATTAATTTCTTGCTTTTGCTGTTTTACTAATTCCTAATGTAGAATTACAAAAGTATTTCAATCATGGGAAGAACTGGAGTCATGGGAGGGAATGGGAGAGAAAATTGAAGAAAACTGCAGGATATCCAGAAAGCTAAAAATAAATTAGTATATTCTAAATGCCTTTCAAAAAAAGGGGGAAAATGCCCATGTCACATCCACAATCTGAGCTGATTTCAGCACCAGTGAGACAGAAAGAAAATAAGCTAGAGGAATTTAAAAGCAACAAATCTCTAGGACCAGATGGAAGTTATCCCTGGGTATTAGAGAAGATCAAGGAAGGAACTTTTGGGCTACTGGCAGACATCATGGAAAGGCTGATAAGTTCCAGATGGAATACAAAAATCAGTAAATATGGCACCAGATTACGAAGTGATATGAAATAACATTTTAGTGTGAAATTAGCAATAAATACGGTTTGTAAAACGGCAGCATATCACAATTTTGACATAATTTGACAAGTCGCAATATAAGACACAGTGTCAGAAGCTATCAAAGCAAAACAAAACACATCTCCCAGGTGGTTTGCTGGGAGAGAAGCAGTTATTTCACTCCGAGTTTTCACACAGTGCTTCCCAATTTCCTCCTGCCTAGGCTGGCAGTGTATTAAAGTATTACTGCTTTCAACGTGGCTCGGGGTCCAAATGTGATCCCAGCTGTGCTGGGCACTGGCACAGCACTGCAGGAGGCCACCCAACTCCAGTGACCTTTTGTCCGAAATGGGTGAGATGGACAGCTCCCAGGAGGAGGTGTCAATGCCAGAAGTCAGGCAAATTTTTCAAGGTTACAGAGCTGGTTTGAGGCAAAGAACTCTTTATTTTCTCAGTCTGGATGACTATACCCAATTGTCACTGCCTATGTGAGCATTCAGTGACAGCCCTTCACTTCCTCCTTTTTCATAACCATAATCATATCTCACTTCTGGCACTCTCTCCACCTTAGCAACTTCTGCTTCTGAATCAGAACACCCAGAAGAAAGGTGGTATATGGAATAACATTCCCATCTTTTCAGTTTTTTCCTTGCAAAATAAACCACTCCCAGAAATCTGACTTCTTTTTCTCCTGCTGGCTTCCCCATCTCCCCCTCTGCTCATCACCTGTCATGGTCCCTGGTAGCATGACAATGTCACTGCTTCCACTCCTCCTCCCATCAAGGACAAAGCCTAAAACAACACAGCGTCCACCATTCTCAAGGGCACATTTGATTAATTCACTGAAGTCTGCAACAGAATTTATGTGACATTAAGCTGAGGGACATTTATGTAAAAGGGCTGCAAGCATGTGGGTAAATGATCAAGAAACGCAGCAATTTCAGGCACTCCAGTATTTGAAACTGGGAAACTTTGGCTCAGATTTTATTCCTAAGCATCTGAATGAAGTGTCCCAGGCATGCTGGTCCCAAAGCTCCCCCTCTGGTCAGTGATGAGATGAGTCAGACCTCCACTGGGCAACCTCCTCTGATTATACGGGGATTATCCCAGCTTTGGCACCTCATTTAGGTGTGTAATTAAATGGGATGCACCCAAGTCTCTCAAAGCATGCTGTGAAATTCACACCACAGTATGATATGGATGACAGAGAAAAGCACAAAAAATAGACTTGAAACAATTATTCACCACCATGATAACCATGGGGTGTAGATGTTTCATCCTAACCCTCCACCCTAGGCTGCGATTGATGCAATGTCTATTAAAAAAAAGTAAAAAGTTAAGGACTTCAGTGCTTGGCAGCAGAAAGAGGGACAATGAAGAAGAATCATAAAGTTTTTGTAAAACAAAGTTTGACAGAAATATAAAGCAATGCACTGCGGTCTCTGAAGCAGGAAGCACATGTCAAAAATAAATGGAATTGAACTTGACCACAAGAAGGACTTTGAAAGCGCCCTGGAGTAATAGCAGAATTCACTCTTGCAAACACCATGGCAGTGTTAGGGAAGAGTCAAGCAGCAGAGCGACCGGGAGGCAGAGGGCTGAGGCACCAATGTCAGATGCAAAATAAAAGCCAAAAAAAGCAGTCCATCACATAAAAGCATACTCAGAATAATGTTATGGGCTGCATTTAAAATGCAAGAAGGAATCCCGAGTTAAGGGTGACAGTCCTGCTCTCAACTTAGCTGGAAGTCACATTTTTCAATTTTTTGGAACAGAAGAAGGTAAGATATGGACCCTAATGAAGTGAATTCATAGTAACACTGCTGGACACATTATCTCTATGACCTCTAGCAGGTTCCCTCTATCTCTTCTAATGGGAGAAGCTGTATCATAAAACATCACACTATCAAGACAAGACCTTCTGATCAATCATCATCCTCTCCTGGGTCTGCCAAGTCCTAGCCTTGTTTTCAGTCTGAAACCTTCCTCTTTCCCCTCCCAACAAAAGTTTTAACTGATGTTAAGGTACAAGAGAGAACAAAGCTGCTTTCAGGATTGAAGAACAGAATCCATGGAAATCACTCCAAGAAGCTTAATTCATGTAGCTGAGGAAATAAATGAAAGATATAATAAATCTACTTAATTAAAAAAGTCTTAAGTCCCAATCCTGAACCATTTGAAGACACTAGAAAACACAGAAAGAATATATAAGGATCAATCAACCTGATGATAAACAGAACTGTGATCTGCATAAAAATATTTTTTTCAGTGATGACTAAGTAAAGAAATTGTGACCGACTGAAAGGAAAACACAGAGGTTAGGTTGTACAAACCCCCACTTCTCTCTTTCCGCAGGAAATGTAGGGAAAGGTACAATTTAAATGTTCAATTGCAACAAGAAATGTTTGATGGAAAAGAAAAAAAAAAATCTCTACAGTTATCAGGGGTTCTGAAAAAGTGAAATACCCATGTGGAAGTAACAGTTACAGCTTCAAGATCTACCACAGCTACTTTCAAGGCTTTTTAGCAGCACTGATAAAAATAAAATCACAAGCAGCCATCCCATATTGAGTTTCTAAAATGTTTTAAGTTTGTGACTCCATTAGAAACACTGAAGTACTGCACCAGGACGAATGTATTACATACTGGTAATGTGTTCTGTGCCTCATGTCAGAGCATCATAAATTTTACTTAGTTACAGGAGTCATTCTGTGCTTGGTTATGCTATGCAATATAAACTTTGCCTTTTCTCAATGTGATGTTTATTCTCAGGGTATACAGACATATTTTCCATGCATAAAGCTTTAAGATATTCTTCACACTTCTCAATTAATGTATTTTATTAATTGCAGCTTTCTCGGGAGCCTGTAAATCTGGCAGCTGAGCACACTTATTTATTTTCCTTCAATGACCTCTGTGTAAGACTTGCTTAGTTTTCTCTCTGTCAAGCACCTTGGGATCCATATTTCAAGCTGGATACTTTTTTCTTCTTATCTCTAGTTATTATTATTTGTTTGTTTGTATTACAGCAGCATCTTACAATCCCAGCTGGGGCTAGACACACCAGGAATACATAAGAAAGAGTACCTGCCTCAGGAGGGAATCTCTAGCTCAAAAAAATTACAGAAAAATGAAGAGACGGGGAGAGGATGGCAGAGAAGGAGACGAACAGAGGTGCTCTGACTTGCCTCATGTGATACACACATAAGAGCTGCCTGGGCCCCACCCTATCCCATACACGCTGCATGATGAGCCTTCAACATCATTAATAAAAGTAATTAATTTTAGCCTTTTTCTGAATTACAAGAGAGGACGAAACTCAGCTTGGCTGTTCTATAGCAGTAAGTCCTGCAAAACCAACATAAGAGGTATTATTAACCTATACTCACGCATGAGAGAAATAATCAGTGTCTTAACTGGTGATAACAGTCCTTAATATTACATATCCCTGTTACTGTTGTTTTTATCTCTAAGAAATATGTCTCAAACATGAGGCTTAGCCCACATTTCTCTCAGATCTGAGGTGGGATTTCTGCGCTGTCCTCTTCGACATCCACAAAACTGTCTCTAGAAAATATGAGTTTAAGTGAGCAGAAGAACAAAAGGACTGAAGTGAAAACAAAGAATAAAATTAATAAATAATAAAAAAATAATGTCGCATTGCCTAACCTTTTAGATGACTATGGATACTAAAAACAATAATTAAGACATGCTGGGGCTGCACCACATATCCTGTTCTGTTCCAAGCAGTACTTTTCTGGAGGTGCCATGGCTTTCCAGCATAGAGTGACAGTAAAACCACATGGAATTCTGCTGTTCTCCATCCTCCACTCACCTTCAGGGCATAGGGCAGTGAGGACCACGCCAGTCACTACACACTTTGAGTGACCTGTAGCAACACAAAATGCTCCCTGCTGGGGAGCAGCCGGCTCAGAGCCCTGGGGACACTACACAGCAGTTGTGGCTGCAGCTCAGGGTGGTGAGCACAGCACCAGCAACACCAACCAAGCATCGCAGGGATGGGCCAACACATCCTCTCCATGTCTCCTATTTCTCTTTCCCAGCAAAATGGACTTTTAATATGAGGTCTTGGCCACTGTCTGAGCTGTTCCAGAGCTTTGTTCCCGAAAACTTGAAAGACTGAGCCAACTTGCTGAATGAGGATGGCAGTCAAGTGCTCAGCTCATCAGGTGAAGGCAATAGCCAGGAAGCTGCAAGAGGGAATCCTGCCCCTCTCCAGGGCAGTAAAAAGCATCACTACTCATGCCAGAGCAAGTTCCTAGTGGAGGGTAAATTTCTTTGACTTTGTCATCACCAATGAAGATGACACCAAGGTAAACCAAACAAATAAAACAAACAAGCCCCATTGCACTGCAGAGTACACGCTCCCCAACACTGCAGTGTCGGCCGTACAGGAGATAAAGGAGCAATTCACAGGTGAACTAAGTGACACAGGACTTTGGATCTCTATTTTAAAACTGTGTCCTCAAAGACATCAACAGTGAGGTAAATTGTAACCATGTGGGTTATGAATATATATTTAGCCTACCAGAAACAAATTTTATTTACTTAACCTTACAAAATACAGTGTGTCTGTCTCCAGCACAGCTGCAATTTCTTAACAGTGTTTTGAACAATCTGCTAGATTTCTTCAAACATGCTTTTTCAATTCATTTAGCATCAGGCAAGAAGAGAATTGTATTTTATATAAACTGTGATTTTTTTAATGGTATTTTTTTTTCATAGAGAAGGCCAGAAGGGACCTTTTGAAATTACCCTACCTGACCTCTTGCATAATAGAAGCCACAGAACTTCCCTGAATTGATTGTTGTTTGATCTATAGCGTATCTTGCAAAGAAGCATCTAATCTTCATATAAAAATCAACAGTGATGGAGATTTAGTGCAAAAATCTCTTTATATGTTGACCTCTTGGTCAATTGCCCTCACTGTTGAAAACCGAGACTTAATTTCTGAATTTATCTGCATTTGTCAAGCTTCAGTCTCTCAACACTTTGTTTGGCAGACATATTACTTTTGTTTCACAAGGATAACACATGCATTGTTTATAACAAACAAGGCAGGCAGAAAAATGCATCTTCTTTCCAACAGCTATGACTAAATATGAATACATTCCCAACAGCTGACTCATTCCCACACTTCAGTCAGGGCTGGTGCTAACAACTGCCTCCCTGATATTTCATGTCAAATGATCTGCTATATCAAACTCAAGATGTGGTTCCACTATGGTTAATAGTGACTCTAAATCTGCTAACTTGGTTCTGCTAGCAGCCTGGCCATTACACATCAGGCTGATGTAGAAGGGAGGGAGGAATCCGCTATCTCAGACCTGTGCAGCACACAGGAATAACCCAGGATGCCTTCTACAACTCAGCTCACACAGGGATACAAAATCTGAGGAGGTGGTTAACGCTCAAAGAACTTGGCAGCAGTCACAGTTCAGCCATACCCACAAACAGGGAGGAAACCTCGATCCCTGCTCTTGCCACCTTCTGAATTCTCCCCCTGGCTACAAAAGCCCAAGGTCCTTCAGTCACAGGGTGCAAGGCACAACTCTCCTGGCCATGGAGATTTCTGTAAGCGTGAATACATCAATCCTGAGTGGAACTGGTCTGGCAAGACTTGTTGGGTATACTTCCATCATCTTCGGAAAAATCTGTAATAGTCACCAAATTGGTACCTAAATAGCAACATCCACTACCACAATTAACAAGCTACGGTTAAGAACAGACCTTTGATCTTGGCCAAGTAACTCTTTTGTTCACTGCTCTAAAAAGCTTCAAAATTAAGCCTGCCTTTACCCACTGCTTATCTTCAAGTGATAACTGCTCTCCTCTGCTGAGTTCAGAGTAATCTTCCCTCTACTGCTTTTATGCAATACTTATTTGCTGTTTCTTTTTTTTCTCTTTTCCTTAGGTGGAAATCTACTTTATTTTCCAGGATTAAAAGATGAACCAGAATGCTTTTATACCTGACCTGACCAGAGTTCCAGTTTATTTCCCCAGAACATGCTGATGAATCACTAACACCTAAAACAAAGCCCGACCTGGATCCTCCGTGAAGCCTTGGGCATTGGTGATTCATCAAGCCCTGCACAAGATGCAGCATCACTTTCAAGTCAGGACTTTACAAACGCAGAAAACGCTGTTTAAATATTTTGCTTTAAAACACACTTGCGAAGTTCAAGGCTACACAAATATGCTGCTAACAATCTGGAGCGTTAAAGTATTATTAAAAAAAAAAGTTATTTATTGAAGTGATTTCACTGCATTGCTAAGGCGCTGGCTGGCTGGTTTCAGTGAGGCTATTTCTCTTTGTGGATGTGCTGGTTTATAAATCACTCACTCATCGTGAATCCTGCTGGATACCAGAGGAATCCTATTTAAGCTTCTGGTAAGCAATTTGCTTGGTTTACTAAATTTTCCAGTCACGCGTCTATGCAAAAGCCGCTTTCGCTTCCTACTCGAATTCTCCTCTCTGCCCGCTATTTGTCTTTGCCACATCTGTGTTTATTGTGTGGCGCAGGTGATGCCATGCCCAGGATCTGCCTGATAACCACTACAGATCTTGGCTGCCTCTCAAGGGTGACCTGCCAATCAGGTTGCCAAAATTTTTCATTCATTTCAGGCCACGTGAGCCAAACGCCCCAGCAGAGAAACAAGCGGGAGGAAGGCAGTGCCTTGTTGCAGCTTCTCCTCTCCGCGGACAGCAGCTTCACCCAGCTATGGCTGGCTGGCTTCGGCTGCAGCGCGTCCCAGAACGCACCAGGCAAAACCTAGGAAGTGCACCGCAGCCAAACTTTCACTTTACTACTTAAGTTTTCTCCTCATGCCGTGTGCTTCAGTGTTGACAGTTAACTCGCATTTAAAACAACCCTGTGCAACAGAGCTGTCAGCCGGAGATGCATGTGAGCCACACAGACCCTTTAAAATTCTTCCCTGGCTGAAGGGACATCAGTCAGCCAGGAGACCCTTACCTCTGGGTTAGGAGTCTGAGGGAGATACACACAATAACCTTTTTTGGTGGTTTTTTTTTTTTGGGGTGGGGGGGTTGTTCCAGTGTGACTCTGTAGAAAAGCTTGAAAGCAAAGAAAATCAGGTCAGGGTGTGCAAAGGGAAGGGAGAACATTCACTGTTGTTCTGGGGGAAGGCTCTGCCCTGAGCCCACCACCTTCACCCAAATGCTGGTGACCAGCTCTGAGCCTGCTGATGAGGTTTGAGGCAGCTGGGCCTTCCTCATGGGTCGTTATTTTAATGAATGGGGACATTTTCAACCCTCTTAGCCTATCCCTGCAGTCAGCCTTCAGCCAGGGTTCACACAAATAATCCTGAAATAAGAAACTTGCAAAAGGCATCTTGTTTGAGAACACAGCCCACAAACTGAGAAAAAAGTGTTCAAGGAAGGATTTCTCTATGTACTAGGAAATACATCGACAACATCTACTACAAACCAGACTGGCCGCATTAATAATTAAATATAGGTTTCCCCCCCTCCAATTGGGATGGATTTCATCCCAAACCTAGATGAAAACAGTTTGATAAAATAACTATGAATAATCAACAGCAACACATTAATCCAGCAAGCTAGAAATCAAATAAGTGAAGACTGTAGAGATTCCTCTGACACACACACACACATGCACGCAAGCCACTTGGGAAAGACAAACGAAGACAAAACCAGAATGTAGGTATTTCTCTATAACAACATAACTGCATTAAAAAAAAAAAAGAAAAAAGAGAGAATGTAATACAGGGAAACAACAGGAACACCTCCAGCTATCTTTCACGTCAGATCTTGTCTTGTCCAGATACAACAGGTGGCCTCACACTTATCATCGAGTGTCCTGTAACCTTCCCTGACGTCCCATCCCAGCCCCGTCAGGCAGCAGTTTAATACAAACCAGCACTGACAGATACTCTAGGCATTTGCTGAATGCAACGAGAGGCTCTCTGGAGCGTCTGATCTACTTAGATCAGGGTTCTGTGCTCTGATTATTACTTCCCGTTGCCTCATCTACACTTTCTGAAGATTAAGGAATAGAACCAAACACCCCCGAACCCTCAGGAAAACAAACTCTTGCTAAGCTAAAAAAAGAGAAAACTCCCACAACAAATTGTTGCGGGTGCTTTTTGCCTGTTTGCTTTTGAACAGTCTTTTCTTCATCAAAACACAGGATGAGATAATAACTGGGTCTGATTTTTAATATTTTCAACTATTTGGTTTATTTTAGATGTGTATTTGATAGGTCAATGTAGAGTTGACCTATTCCCATATCAAACCCCACTTGATGCCCTATGAATCTGACCTGACTGAAATCAATTCCCCACGGTTTTCCTGTCAACACTGCGTTAATTTACCAAGCTTATCTCTAAGAATAACAGAAAATTTCCAAATATTAAACACTCTTTTATTCCCTGTTCACCAATTACATTCCAGAGCACTGCAGCTCCACACAGCACAGACTGTGCAGCACAACAGGAGCTCTGCCAGTAAACTAAAATATTCATGAGACGTAGGGTTGTGCAGGACTGTTAACATGACTTGCCTCTCATTTAGCACACCACTGGGCTGTACTGATGGCAATGTCACCGCTTCCAGATGACTCTTCCAGGAGCCAGCAAACAAGGCAAGGAGGGAAGAAACCCTCCACGTGCAAGCGCAGGGCTCAGAGAGAAGAGCAAAGGGAGCTGGGTGTGTGGGAATATTCAGTGGATGTCTCCTCCTCTTGGTACATGCAGACCTGCAGCCATGGATCACCTTAAACCCAGAAGAATAACCAGTTCCCTACTTAAAACCCAAGAAAGATGATTAGAGGTGCTGAACACACGGCAGTGAGATGGTAACAGTGTTTTGAAGACTGCAACGGCACAAACAAATGCATCAGCAGGAAACATTGGGGGAAAAGCAAATGTCTGTAAAAGTCACATTCTGCTGCAGATGTAATGGAGGAAAAATAAAACAACTGAACTGCTGGCTTCCCAGTTGGCAGGTATTTTAGAATCTAAATGGCCCTGAAAACTTACTAGAGTATAAAATTGCTGTAATTTAAAAGACTTCTAATTAAAAAGCTATAACATTAACTTTTGGTCCTCTCCCAACCCCTCACTTCTTTTCTTTAAATATTTGCCTCACCAGTACAATAAAAATGAAATAGAAAAATGTACGTAAGGAACTACATCTGGCTGAAGACACAGAAAGAGAAAAGTAAAACATGCCAGAAAATACACACAGGTTTAGATTTACTCAAGATTGTTGAAATGTACAGCAACTCAAAGCCTTAATTTTCCACGAAATCCACTATGTAATTTCTTTTTTACTCATTCCAGCTAGAAAGCCATTAGCCTACCCAGTTCCCACTGGCAGTGTAGGATTGTCTCCTAATACGGGTTCTTCAGTGATAACCCACCCAATTATGCAGTCATGAGTAACAGGGCTCCCTCCACATTGCAGTAAAGCTCACTATTAGCAGCCTTCCCCTGACTTGGACTGAAGTTGTCCCCTTTCCAGTTTTTCTTTAAGTTCTGAAAATCCCATTGCTCATTGGGGGGATTCTCTGTTGCCCCTCTGTGAAAGACAGCGATGGCCATGGTCGATGGCTGGCAGAGGGGACACGCAGGTGCCTCACTACTGTGCGACTCACTCATCCCAACAACCTGCTGGCTGCGTTTCTGCTGCCCTTGCAAAAGGCTTCACAATTTAGTACAAAATAAATTACCAGTGGTGGAGGTTCAGCTGCCTATACTTAGGTGTCTAATGCTGATTTAAATGCCTGAGGTAACTTGCACATCTGCAGCAGTCTGGATGACACAGCACAGGTCCTACAGGAGATCTATACCCTTGGGAAGCTGAAGACCTGGTGGGGCTGCCCGTTGCATCTCTAATATCTGTAGGAACTTGTTTTCAAGGAAACTGAGACTGATCCTTTTGATCTGAGGCAAAAAGAGCTTATTTTCAGTGAAAATATCAACAAATTATCTGTTGAGTACGTGCTATGCTAATACAGACCTTCTTGGAGGTACATGACGATACAGCCCACAACTGAGATGAGCTACATTTACAGGCTAGGGAGTCATCACAGCTGTACACTGCATCCCTTCACGTGATTCATGGGCTTATTCCTCTGTTCACACTAATCCAACTCGTGTTGCATTGCCCTTTCCGACCTGTCCGCGAACATTGCCATTTATTAACACAACTGCATTACCAGCTCTTCAGCCTCACCTTCTAAATACCACGTAAGTCCTGCTACTTGTGAAAATATGGGACTGGCTGCGGTATAAACAGTGCAGCAAGATGCCAATTTACTGTCTTTACTGTTTTGTCCACCTCAGTCCTGCACCAAACTTCTTGTGTAGTCCCTTGTGTTTTCCATATGAGAATCCACTGTATTTACCAGTATTGCCAGGATTACGTACAAACTGCTTAATATTTTCCTTTAGTGTTGCATTTTGATGGAAGGCTCTGAAGGTTAGATACTAAAGCCTGGATCCAGAATAACCAAAGGCCATATTTAGGTACCTAAATGAATAGTATTCTCACCACCTCAACCTCATAACATCAAAGGCATCTAGAGTGGGATACAACAAATTGTGTGTTTCTGCAAAGCATAGATTTCTCTGCATGTCAGCAGATGGGCTTCTTCTGAGCATCCCCCAACCCCTGTCTATTCAGGACATTTACTTCAGTTGCTTTCAGCTGTATTAAAATCTTTTGGTGAACCCTAGAGTGCAGGACTTCCTTGAAGAATTTTCCATTTATGAAACATTGACCATGTCCCTCAACCAGTGTAGCTGTCGTATGTATTCCAGACAGGTACATTAAGATGTTTGTATTAAGTGATTCTGCTAAAAGTTTGTTTTTTCCCTACTGCACCAGAATTTAATTTCATTACCTGACAGTGTGCTGTACATGGACCCTTCCAATCACAGAATGATAAAATGGTTTGGGTTGGACGGGACCTTAAAGATAATTTAAATTCAATCCCCCTGTCATGGACAGGGACACCTTCCACTAGACGAGGTTACTCTACCATTTGCCTCCACTGACAGAGATGGAATTATTAAGAATTGTAAGGACACAGTAAAAAACCCCAACAGTCAGGACTTCACTTTTACACTGTTCTTTAAAATACAAATAGAAAGTCAATGAGACATTAGAGCTCAGGCAATTTCTTACAACCAAAAAAGTAAAAAACCGACACTGATTAATCTGTTCCCATTGTGGAAGTGGTGACAGCAGCAGGATAGAAGGCTGAATAATTCAGCTTCGCTTGCAAGGTAACTTTCAAAACACCACATTGTAGAGTTTTTAATAAACTCAAAGACTTAGTTCCTGTGGCCAGAAATATGGACCAAGAAACAGATCTTCTTCACATCCAACTAAAAATATCCTTGAAACCCCCTCTAAATAAATTCAAGAAAGATCTGAATGGAAACAATGCAAAAGATGAGGCAAAAAGTCAAAGCTCACAGCTCTTCATCCCAAACAACAGAAATTCAGAGGCAAAAGTGTTCTTAACCTTTAGCTTTACAGTAGCACCATTAATTCTTATCCATTCTCCCCTCCTGCGTCCAACGCCCAGTGGCTCGTGCTCACCTGCTCCAGCACCATGTCCTGCAACCCCATCCTGGTGAGCACCTGCATCACTGTCAGCAGGGTTAAACCGGGAACCATAGACCTCCCTACAAGTACTCTGATGCTTGTTTCCAGTCCCTTCTAGGCACTATGGATACTGCTGCAGATTTTAACCAGAAATGCTCTGAAACCAGAGCTTCAGATTTTCTTTGCTGAAGATGTGTGGGACTGGGAACTGGAGATTATTTCTGTGGCTTCATCTTATATGGAAGGACACAGGATTTTTGGACCATGTTTGCATTAGCCATGTTTTCCTGATCCAAGAAGAGCCCAGAACTCTGTGTCAGGCATTTGGACTTCAGGTACTTTCTGTATGTACATTTATATACACATATATATGTATGTCTCAGAAAATCCAGCAAACTGAGAAGAAAACTCCCAAAGGCAAGAACCTCATTAAGTATCTGCAGCCCAACAGGAAAGCTGGGGGAAGGAGTGAGTCTCAAATCCTCCTGCACTTCATTTAGGGTTGTGTGGCTCTGCAGGCCCACTGTGGGATGGGGAGCTCAGAGGCAGGTTTCTATCCTTGCTCTTAGAATACTGAATGTTGTTCAGAAACGTTGCTGTGTTATAAAACAACCCTGGAGACTTAGAAGTGTGAGTCTGAATCTCCTCAGACTGAAGAGGCAACTGAAGTAGGTCTTCTATTTCATAAGCTAGTGGTCTGATGCTGTGGTTATTTTATAAAATTAAAGGATTTTTTTCGTACTGCTTCAGTACTTGTAACAATCTGGGGCTTGACTGGTGCACTGAGAACTTCTCTGCCTCTAACAAGAGCAGCCTGGCTGCTATCTACAGGGAAATGCTTCTCTCCAGGGCCCAGCAACTTGTGATGCCAGCTCTCTTACAAACCCTCGTTATTCAGATCGAGATAAACCCACCTCCCAGGCTTGCAGGTTCCCCGACGCATGCCGCTGTAATTGGATTTTTCACCTCCAAAGGACACATGCATCCTGGATTTGCAAGCTTCAGTCTGACTTTTAATAACACACTGACTTGAGAGTGAAAACATCACAAAGATATTCTTGCAAGACCGAAAGTGTTACTCCATTATTTGCAAAGTCAAAACCATATTTATAAAAAAATCACCATAACCCACTGAAATAAAATGTATAATTAAAGCTAAATCCTTCTTAACGTTGTGTTAGAAAGTTATGTGCCATAGCAGTTTGAGTGACTGAGAAACAACTCAATACTTTTACCTTTATTTCACTGTCCATAGGATCTGAACCCCAAAATTGCCCTGCAGGTCTGATGCCTTACCCTAGGTCTATGTGTTTTGGGAGACTACCTTTTTCCTTCTCTTGTTTTAATAAAAGATAATTTGCTGTTGTTTTTGTTGTTGCTTGGTTGTTTTGTTTTGCTTTTTGTTTTGTTTTCTAAACAGCAAGATGAGGCTTGCAGCTGGGCTTGCATTCCTTTTGTGAAATGCAGGACATATCCCTTTATTCTTCTTCAGACCGTGGCTTTCTCCTTTCCCTCTTAAACATGAGCAGAGCATTCACTGCCAGGTCTTGAAGGGAAAAGCTTCTCCAGAGAGCACACACCTGACCCCAGAGCAGAGATGATGAACCTGCCACTCGGAATGCTCTATCCAAAATCCTCGTTCCCCACCATTCTTGACAGTTTTAAGATCTCCTGGTACTATGCTGTTTGCAAAAAAGAAAGGTGCTGCTGACCTGAAGTCCTGTATTCAGATTTCCTTAAATCCCTTTTTTTTTTTTTGAAAGGCATACTCTGAGAAATGCCACTTTGTTGATTTTGGTAAAGTACTACTCGGTTTCCACACCCCAGACAAGTTTAACTGTAAGGCAGGGACAGGTCTTGCACATACAGATTTCTAGCTGAAGAGGTCAGGAGTATTCCAAAATTTCAAAAAGTAAGGCATCTGCAGAGCTTCTAGTTACCCACTGGGTTAGGCAGCCAGAAGTTTTAGGGTTAAAACTTTGGATTCTGGTGCTTGAAGTTTGCTTCTCTCTTTCCCATCCCCTCAGCAGCACCTTCTTTTATGGCTGACTAGAAGTGATGTGGCTACAAATGATTCCCAAAGGCCACCTCTGTTTTCATTCAAAAAAAGATAAACATTTTCCAACCTTGATTGTTACACGGAATAACGAAATGCAACCTGACCATATTCCAAAGCCTCAGAAGCCATAAAGAAAACAAAAGCAACTCTAAATTTATGAGGTTGTAAAAATCTTAGGACTTTGAGGACTTTGTCACAACATCAGAACATCTGGAGCTGGCAACACTAGAAATCACAAATGCTAACAGGATGAAAAATGTAATAAAATAGATAAGCAACATGTACCTCAACAGAGCAGATGCCTGAGTGTTTTGTAGCTATGTAAACATTTCACTGTTCTGAGACTAGATGAGATTTGTCACGACTTTAAAGTCCCCATTTTTAATGCTGTCACAATACACCTACCTAGAAGGCTCTCAGAAGTTTGAACCCGAGAAATGTCAGGCCAAATACAGAGAGGTAACAAGACAAAATCCAAAAGCCGAATGAAGAAGCATTTTGAGCCCCAAACTACACTACTTTGTATAGACCCTATGTCCTGCTCACCATCAGCTCAGCAACATCACCAAATGCCAGTCACTGCTGCCTTCAGAGATGTGACAGTGCCTAACGTGTCACTGCAGTGTGTTTTCACATCCCTCTCCTTTTGTACCCAAATCTTACAGAAAGACCTACACAGGTTTACGTATTGTCAGACAAGGAATGGTCTCCCTGGTGCCCCGTTGTGGAATGATCCTCAAACACTCAGTGCAACCTGAGTCATTGTACATTATGTTAACAGTCAACTGAGTGTTGTCTTAGTTACTATGTTACTGATAGTTAGATAAAACATGTTATGTAAGATAAAAGGGTGCTATGATTAAAAGAAATATTTAAGAACCGAGAAGGCAGGGAAAAAAAAAACTGGGAAAAAACCAGTATTACACAAATAAAAATGGTGGAAAAAGGGGAGAAAACAAATGTAGACATTTAGCAACTGAGGACCTGACATTTGCAGTAGACCTGGTAAAAAAAGCGTGGTAAAGTGCTAAGTAGGATTAACACAACAAGCATCTTTCTCTAACCATAATTTTAGATTCCCAACAGTGCTGCAGCTAGAGGAGTTTAATTTTCAGCCATTTTTCCTGAAAGGATTTCACCCACTGACATTGGCTCATTTGGTCAGAGCAAGGTGCTAACAGTGCCAAGGTCATGGGATTGATGCCTGCATGGGCCATGCACTTAAGAGTTGGACTCGGTGATCCTTGTGGGTCCCTTCCAACTCAGAATATTAAGTGATTCTGTGGGGTCACATCATCCAATAATTTAGCATCATGAGAACTAGTGCATGCACTGAAATCTCCAGAAGAAACAGTAAGAGGTTTAAAACCAAGAGTCTTCATGGCAATAAATAAATAAATAAATTTTAAAAATATAACTTGTTTCCCACTCATTTCTGCAACTGACTGTATTCCTAATGAATCACCTAAATATTTATTACTACTGCAAAATAAATATTCCAAGTGAAGACCTCCTCAAATGAAAATCTTTCAAGAGGATATCAGAAGACACCACAGTACCTAGGTGGAAGACTGTGGTCCTTTAGTCATCTAAAAGCGCAGTTTTTATCAAGTGTTCTAGTCTTCTAGATTCACCACCTAAGGCTGGAAGAACTCATAGGGTCATTTGGGACTACTTGATTTCCCAATACCATGTCACTGCTCCTTAGAGTCACTCAGTATTGTTTGCAAGGTTTACATGTTCCCCACTTCAGATATTTTTCCATTTGTCAGCTCCTAAATAATCCTCTTCCAGCCTCCCTGAAGAAACTGAATAGACTGAAACACATTTTATGGCTTATTCTCCAGGCCTGAATAGTTTTTATGGTCCTCCTTAAGAACTGCTTTAGTATTTTTCCATCTTCTTCAGTCATGAATGTTAGATCTGGGCAGAGTATTTAAACATCAGCCTTACTAATAGAATAGACTTTAATCAAAGAACTTTCACTACTTTTACTTGCTATTTCTCCTTTTTTACAACCAAGGTCTTTGCTGTCCCTCGTTAATTATACTATTACATTGACAGCTAATTTGGAGGTGATTATCTAGGAAACTCTGATGCCCTTTCCTGAGGGCTTTAAGAGAGAAGTCCTTGTGGTTTGAGTCATGAGGTCCTGGGCACTGCAGGCTCCAAAGCCTGTCTCATGGGACAGCAAACAGAAGGTGCATCCAAGCTTCAACTGCAGCAGCTGAGCACAATGGCTCTATGCAGAAAGATGGGTTTCTACTCATAAACCAAACCCCCAGCATGGGCAACCAAGCTGGAGTTACATATCCTCACCCAGCAGTCCTTGCTCCAAGGGAATCTGTGGCAAACGGGCAGACGGCTGATGTAGCTGTGTTTAAAAATGGTGCCACTGTGCCTCCCAGAAACTCCTCCTAAAGTCTCAATAGCCTAGAACCATGTTCCTGCAAACAGAACCATCCCAAAGGCATGACAATGACTTGGTTTCTTGCTGTTTCATTTCGTGTTCTCCTGGACCATGAAGTATTCCAGATTACACCCCTTTATCTTCCCAACCCCCTTCAGTGAGCCGTAATTTTCTTCCAGCAATGATGATATACTATCAATTGATAACATCTGCTAGAATTTAAATCAGTTTACCTTCACACAACTTAGTACAATTTGTTCTTGCACTGTTCAAAAATTTGAAAACATTGGGCCTATGCCCTGTCTGACTGTTCAGGGTACAAGTATGGATGAAGCCTTGGAGTCCCTCATCACCTTCAATGTGCTTATCCTCACAAGCACCTCCCTGATGTGGCTGCTTTCCCCTCTTCTATGGTCACCAAAACAAAACACCAAAGTCCAGCTTCACTGCTGTCCACACCTAAATTTTAGTGAAATCAGAAGGCAACAGGTTTTCACACATCCTGGATGATCTGACCAAGACCGAGACCTCTGTGAAGAAAACAGTCAAGAGCTAAACACAAACCCCTCAGACCTCCCACTGGTTCCTTCACCACTCCATGACCACACCAGTCATGATCCTTCACTACCAGGTAACAGATATGGAAAATGTTTACCTGCCTTTATAGTCATGGAGGTTAGATATTTAAAACAAATAACTGCACCTCCTGCAAGTGTTATTCAGCATGGTGGGCCATCAGACAACACACACTCTGGAAAGAAACACAAGCTGTGATTGTTGCAGCTGAGTTCCCTCCTTAATGCCTCAAAGCCAAGCCAATGGCCTGGCTTATTTTTGTCCCTTCTCAGTTTGAAATCAGTGTCCCATCTCCTCAACAGCCTCAAAACTGTATTGTTCTTTTTTATTCATTTTCCAGCTCCCCATGGCATCTACAGATTCTCCCATTCTTTTAATACATTTCTTTACAGTCTTCCCACATAACTGAAAATGAGCAATTTGATCAGAGATGGTGAACTGCTTTATTTGTGTGGTTTTACCTCAAAATCTTGAGGCTGAGTGCTGTATCTGCAGAGAAAATAGTTTTCTAACAACAAACTCCAATGTGATAATGTCACCAACAACACAGAATGAAATTTCCTGACACTTTTCTGTTCATAAGAAAGAGCAAATACCTTGTTTATGACCAAGTCATGTGTAATGGGCCAAGTGCTTCCTACTAGCATCACAAATGAGAAAAATTTGCATTAATGAAGAACAGCAAAAGGAAAAGCAAAATAAAAAGGGGAAATAAATGTATGCAGTGAAACACTGGGCAAAGCTTCTGGCACTCAGATGATTCAGTATAGGCAAGATGTGATTTTCTGTTTCCCTCAGCAGGTGGATAATAATAATACTGATATTAATACTTACAGTATCAATAACTATTTGCAGAATATGCATTCATTTAATATTTAGATCTCTAAGTACTTACATAGCTTTTGCTGCCACAGATGGATAAAATGATAAAGAATGTGAAGATGGGCTTCATTTTAACATCAATTTTCCAAAAGTGACCTACAGGGTCCCTCTCTATCCGATGGGAACAGAAAAGGATACAAAAGGAGACCTTCAAACCACTTACTGTAGGGTGAGAAAAATAATCTTTTGGAGAGCGCAAGTCCTCTCTGCTGAATAAAAAGAGGGGCTACAAGTGAACTGTAAATAGATGCCTAACATTTGGATGGATATATGAGGTGAATAAAAGCTTCAAGGATTCGACAGGATCCTGTTTCAGGTGAAACAGGATCAGGCTCCGTGTTTCCCTTAACTTCTCCTTATGCCTCATCTGCTAGACTTAGCCTGTTCCCAGGATTGCAACAGAGAGCTTTCAGGTACCCCACACTGCTGGAGGTAAAAATAAATGGAAATGGATGGAGAAATAAATGGAAAGGCATGGAAATAGATGAGAAGCAAAAAAAGTGCATTACATATGACAAACCTGTATAGTAGGCACAAAAATTAAAGCCTTCCAACAGCAGGAAAGAAACAACAGATGAGCCAGTTCATTTATGTCTTATCTATTTCATTTTTAGTGCTTAAGTAATAAAACAAAACAAAAAAGATCAATGAAACAATTTGAGATTTTCTGATCTCATACAAGAAATTTCATTAAAAAGAAACAGCTTTTTCTGGTTTTTTTTTTTTTTTCATTAGGAAGAGCGCAAATACAGCTGAAAGACTTGATGAGTCAGGAGAAAACTCAGCAGAGAGAAGGGACGTTTTGTCAGGATCGGGAGAGAGGACGCAGATGTGCCGAATGGCCCAATGAGCAGCAGAGAAATTGCTGTCTGTGGGAACGTCACTTTTTCCACGGAAATACTGCCAAGTCTGTTCATTCCTACCACCACAGCCCAAGAGCTCAGTCTTTCAGCTGACAGACACAGCCTCTTGGCCAGGCCTTCAGGACTTGGTCTTGATGACCCTGTCAGCTTCTCAGCTGACTTCTCAACTTCCCAAGGACTGATAAGCTCAACTTGGGCAGCAGAGCACAGCATGGAGCACTGCTGCTCTGACACTGACCTCACATTGTTACATTTCCCCATTTAAAGACAAAGGTACTTGCTGCAAACTTGTACTTTCACAGACACTTCTCTCGAAGTATCTCCATTTAGTTCTAAACAAGCCTTTTCCAAAGCAAGGCTCCAAAGTCTGTAACAGTACCCAAATGTACAGAGAGACCAGCATCTAAAATTACGTGACCATGGTCCTGCCCTATGTCAAGTAGAAGTTTGCTTTCTCTAGTCAATTTTTCAAAACACTGAAGCTTGTACCAGCTCACTTTTCAGGCTCTTCAAAAGACCTGCTAGGATGGAAACACCCTGAAATGGTCTGAATATCAGCAAGAAATGGACCTCTGGCTATGCATGAATTTCAAAGGTGTCCCTATTCAAACAGCTCATAAGAGCTGCTCAAGGAATCCAACAGAGCCAGAATAAAGAAAAGTAAATAATATTAGTCCTGTATCTGCAGGAGGTGGAAGCTAAAAAATATAATTAGTGGGAGTCCTCAAGGACAGTCACTAGCTACTTTCCCTGAATCCTGCTGCTCCAATATTGTGTTGTGTTGCAAATGTCATTGATTTTCATTTTCTTCCTCTGAAACCCCAAACCTGTAATATTAAATAAGACCGAGGGAATTCCATTTTGTATCTAGAATACACTAAGCAGACAGCAACCCACTACTGTCTGTCCTAGCCCATTAACTTTATTAAAAAATTCAACAGAGCTGATTTCTGAAAAAGCAATTTATCAGTCTGCAGTACAAATATGGTATCAGTTGAAAGTTATTTTATTTGGATTTAGGTGTTCCTTGGCCAGGATGTACCGTCAGACTTTCTAAGCTTGTCAAGATTGATAAAAATTCAGGTCAAAAGTGTATGATAGGTATAATTGCCTTACTCTTCCTTATTCCCCCCTTAACCAAAATGCATAAGCTTGTATTGCATTTCTTTACAGAAGAAGATAATTATTGCTGTCACTGTCACATTCACTTCGTGGTCTTGATAACAAATGAATTAAACCTGGCACCTGACCAAAGGTCCTTCAGTTACCCTGTCAATGCTAATTCAGGGTACCATACATTTTGCATAGACTGGAGAAGGAAAGGAAGGATGGATCTAGACATTCTAAAGTTCAGAATTTGTTTAACATGGAAGACTTTGGCCCCCAGTTACACTCTGTGCTCCAACACAGTAGGTGAGTCTCCAGATAGAGGGGGAAAGAATACAGTTTACAAGATTCCCTGGACATTAATGGGTACCCTACCACCAAATCCTGAAACTCAGTTGATAGACATTGCCATCACACTGTTTGACCTCTCTACACTTAAAAGTCCAACAGGTAGGTTTTAGATTCACAAAAGCAGCCAGATTGCAAGAGCAGCTTCATCTGGTTTATGACTTACTGTGGTTACAACAGATAAAATAGACTAGAGACAAAAATAATCACAGCTCATGCTTGAGAGTACACAATAAATTGACAAGGAAATCTCCCTTTACTCAGTTTGCTGCAAATTTATTGAAAACACTGCAAGTTTTTCCCCCAAAACTTGCAGCTTTACATACAAACTACTTAGATGAGATATCACATATAGTCTATCAATATTCTGTCCAATACACAGCAAGTTCTAGTTTTCTGAACACATATTTATCTAAGCTTTTGGCAGTGGCAAACTTTTTAAGCAGCTGCAAGCTTTACTGACAATGTAGAACCAAATAAAGGTTTGCCTAAGAACTCCAATTCATAACTCGATGCCAAATTAGCATAAGTGAAATATGAGTATTTAATATAATAAAACATGAGCCGCAAGCACCGAGCCCATCCCAGGAAAAATGTGAAACCAGAAGGTATTTTAATGAAAATCTGGAAGCAAATATCACAGTCTAATATTTAAAAGCCATAAGAGTTAATTTTAGTTTGAAAGGAAATCATTTTTCAAAGTTCTGTATTCTGTTTAAAAACAGATTGAGCACGTTTATTAAATTAGCAGACCACTGCATTTATGAAATCCATAAGTCAGATCAATGGTGCACAGTCAGCTCTACAAAGTAATTGCTGGCTTCTCTCAAAATGGACAATCCAAAAACTTCCAAGGACTAGTTTTTCCCTTCATTATTTATAACGAGCAAAACATGGTGCAATAGATTGTAATTCATAATGCTTTTTTAATGTTTTTATAGCACAACACTTGGACTCATTTCTAATCTCTTTGAATGACAGGTTGCCATTATTGAATTTCCATTAATATGAATTATGAGCACAATATATTTTACCCAATAATTTCTACCCCAGGACTAACGTGATTCCACAATAAAAAGAAATCCCACAGTCAGCAACTTTTTTTCAGAAAGAGAAATCAGAGCCGTCAGAGATTAGTCTTCCTGCATCACTATATATCTGACCTCAATCTTGCACCCATGTGACTCCACAGAATCATTAGATGTAATTTACGTGCACATTTACGATCACAGAATCATAGAATACCTGGAAAGGACCCACAAGAATGATCACATGGAACTCTTAGCCCTGCACAGGACACCCCAAGAATCCCACCATGTGCCTGAGACCTTTGTCCAAACACTTCTTGAGCTCTGTCAGGCTTGGTGCTGTGACCACTTCCTTGGGGAGCCTGTTCCAGTGCCCAACCACCCTCTGGGCAAAGAACCTTTTCCTGATATCCAACCTCCTCCTCTCCTGACACAGCCTGGTTGTTAAAATGCCAATATTTAGGGAAGTGTCCAGCTATGGTTCCCAAGCAGCAAGTCAAGGCTGGCTCAGCAAGCTCTCCCTCCTCTGCCCGGGAAATTAATTGGTCATTTGGTCCAGGGAGTACCAGATGGACAGATTTGACCAAGTCCTGTCCTTGTGCATGCCTCCAGACACTGATGTGAGCCTGAGGAACTCCTTCTCCCTTATGAAAGCAGATTTTAAGGATCAGGCAGATTCAAGCACACTTCAGATCTTTTTGTTTTGCTCACAGCAGTCACCTGCCATGGATATCTCTCCCTAAGAAACTATCAAGATATCTAAATGACTAAACCCATACTAAACAGTAGGGATGAGGGCAGCCATCCTTAGTTCAATGGGGCTACTTGCCTGCTTGCAGGAAAGTCTATGCTTCATGTTTTATCATATAGCATAAAGACAAACAATAGATGTGGTAAATGAAATCTCCGAGGTGCAGCTGCGGGCAGTACATTCTGGGGAAGGATACATCCAGTGTACCTGCTGTATCAATCCCACTGGAGGCAGAGTATCAAGCTGTATGAATTCACACTCTCACCTACCATGACTGTTCTTATCTTTTACAAACTGATCTAGGATAAGCAGCGTAAAACATGCTTTAATGTTATCACAATACCAGTGAAATATGGCAGCTTCTTCGGAAAAAACTTTTTTTTTTTAATGGTCACTGTACTGGTTTGGCACGGCCTGGGTTTGGGTAGCAGGGGGCTGCAAAGGTGGCTCCTGTGAGAAGCTGCTGGAAGCTTCCCACCCTGTCCAGCAGAGCCAATGGCTGATGGCTCTGAAGATGGACATGCTGCTGGCCAGAACTGGGCCAATGAGAGAGGCTGGTAACACCTCTGTGATGACATATTTAAGAAGAAAATCAAAACAAAGTCACAAGATTTTGGGTTCTAGTCAGAGAAGAGGAGGAGGCGGTGAGAACATGTGAGGGAAAAGAACATGGAGACACCAAGGTCAGTGGAGAAGGAGGGGGAGGAGGTGCTCCAGGTGCTGAAGCTAAGGTTCCTCTGCAGGCCTTGGTGAAGACCATGGTGAAGCAGCTGTGCCCCTGCAGCCCACGGGGATCCATGGGGGATGCAGAGATCC
>VZRV01002112.1:1664497-1829565 GCA_013398115.1 Falcunculus frontatus
GGGGGGGGCGAGAAGGTGTTCTGGGCTTATTTTACTACTCATTACCCTCCTCTGATTCTGTTAGTAATAAATTCACTTTGCAATTTAAGTTGAGCCTGTTTTGCCCTTGAGGTGTTTCTCCCAGTCCTTATCTCACTCATGAAGCCTCTGTTAATTTTTTTCCTTCTCCCTCCTTTGCCCAGCTGTGGCAGGGGAGGGTGAGCGAGTGGCTCTTGTGGGTGCCTGGTGTTGGGCCACTGTCAAACCACGATAGTCACCAATGAACTTTGCACGGACCTTGCGGTACCAGGGCAGAAAGGCAACATAGCATTTCTTTTTGATTTTCAAAAGACATGTAGCAATAAAAAAATCTATTAAATGAAACAAAGAACTTCCCAAATGCCAAGAATGGTCTGGTCCCTGACCAGCAGAGCTCACATCCAAAAATGACAAGAGAACATGTGATGAAAATAACACAACAAGCAAGCAAGGAGATGACAGGTAACAATGTTGAGTAATACCATATGTGTTTCTGCACACACACTCCCAAACAAGTATTTGGTGAAGTCTGCTCCTAAATACAGATGCATTCAGAAATACTCACAATCCAGCCATAATCAGAGGATTAATCTTTGCCAGCATCATGGTGGTAAATAGTTCTTTAGGAGAAATCCATGTACAAAGAGGGCGAGGGGCTTGCAAACAATCTCTGGAAGCACATGCCAGGCATAGAGCATAAACAAAGCATTTATCAGAAAAGCAAACCAAAAGGTAATCAAAACTGGAGTCCTTGGGAAAACAGATGGCAGGATCAGGGACACAAAAAGATACATGGGTGGAAGCCGAGTAGGGGGTTGTTTCTGACAATGCTTCCGACATTTCTTTAAATGTCAGCTCATAATCATGACATCTTCACCACTCCCTTGTAGGTAATACAGACCCTTCTAGCAGAGACCTCACATTTTGTGGAGAGCTGCACTTTAGCATTTCAAGCTTCCGTCATGTTCCCATCTTTTATTCTGGTTAGAATGAACAAGCAAACGCTAAACTCCCACTAAACACCTACTACTTCTGTTTTCATTCCAAGGTTTCCTCGTTGTTCAGTTAAAACTCTGGGTGTATTATACAGATTTAGATGAAGACCTACACAATGAGAAGCACTGGTAGAAAAGTGAGAGAGGGTAATATTTAAAGAAGTTTGGAGCACACAGCGTACTCTACAAACACTCTGCCGGAGAAGGGGAAATGAGTGGGGTATAATCTTTTGCATAAGTTTACATGAGTAAAACCTGTGTTAATAAAAATAAATCCTTGTTCACTATTTGAACACAAATCCCATTAATAATTCCATTAAGATATCACTTCAGCTCATTATTTTACCCGTTTGCACTTCACTATGTTCACTGTCAGCATCTGCTGCTCTCCCTGGGAAAGAGAGCGGCCAAGGCCACGCAATTGCATTCCTGTTCAACGCTCTCCCCTTGGCTCGCTGGTGAGAGGCACTGAGGGAAAGGGCATTTCCCCTCTGTCCTACCCAGAAACAGAGTACACGGCCTTCCAACACAACTGGCCTCCATCCCACGACTTAACACCCAACATCCACCCCCGAATTCGGATTGCCCAGTTACCAGAGCTACTCAGCATGCTTGCTCTGTACTTTACTAAGCAGATACTTTAAAAAAGGAAAGGGGAGGGAGGGAAGAAAAGAATGACTGATATACAAACAGTAATACATAACAAGCAACATCACTTCATATTTTTCAAGTAAAAGCTTGGAGGGAACAGGGGACACAGGACAGACCTAGACAAAAAGAATAACTTCCCACAACACAACACTGATCATGTTAAACATTCAGGGAGGCAACAGATAACATAATCACAATGCACAGCAGGGTCCTCAGTGAAAAATGCGTACACGACTCTTGAAAGGTTATTACAGCAAATTTAAGCAAACCAATTGCACAAAGACCAGAGAGCAGCCAAACAGAGGTTTTCAGGTCTTGTGTTCTGATCACCGAGGCTCATTCCAACTGGCTCAATTTGATCTAACAATCAAAAAGTCAAATGATATGAAGAAAGATATTTCCTCCAGTAAATTGAAAAAGGTGGAGTGGGAGCTTATTTAGATTTGCTTCTTGCAACTGCATTTCTTCCTTTCTTTCTCTCTCCAAGCAGTGTAGCTCTTGTAAAAAGGTTTCAGCAGTGGAATGCAGATTTGCACATCGTGCATCTCTGTACTTTCATTCTGTCCAGGAACACTCACCTCCGAAGGAAAAGCAAGCATCCAGGGCACTGAACACAATGAAGCAGAAACACAAAGGGAAAAGAGCTGAGAAAAAGGAGCTCATTTCCAACAGTACTGAACAACTACCCTGGGCTAATAGTGGTACATTTGACTGAACCCGACTGGCAAAACACCCCACTATTAACCCCTAAGCTCTTCATCAAATAGACTCGTGAACTGTTCTTCTACAAAGGTATGGTAGATTTGGCAGATTTTATGGTTGACTGGATGAAGAAAGTGAGTCCCCCAGAGGTCTTCAAGATATAACACCACAGCTGAGGTGTGCCAAGCTTTGTTTCTATAGCCTCTTCTGGGGGAAACGATCCCAAATACAACATGTGGTCACGGATTTCTATTCAGATGCCATCATAAATGGACCATTTCCTGTGAGAAATGCTTCAGATAAAGTATCTGGCACTGAAAAGTCTCCATATTTGTCAGCACTGGTGGAAAATCAAGGCCTAATCCCCCCCCACATGAAGATACATATTAACTGAGCTGCTTTAATTTTGTTTGCCTATGCTGTGGCTGTGCTAGAGGGAGTGTGTGGTCCGAAAGAGCCATATGTGGGAAAACTAATTTCGATTATTATGATGACTAAAATGCTGAAGGTGAACCAAAACCTCAGGTCTCTCTTGTTGCAGTGCTAGTCAGATGTGCCAGGAAGGTGGTCTAGAGCTCTCTGCTCATGGAATCAGGCAACTTCCATTAATAAAAGGCATTCATAATTTATCTTGAAAAAAAGCAAGATGCATACATAACTGCACCTCAGGCAGCTGAAAATGGAAGCATGAGGATGAAAACAGGGCAGGACAAAAGGATATAACCACATTTCTGGAATTTCCCCAGTCCTGGCAGCTAGCATAGGTTTATTGGGCTTTCATTGCTAGATCAGTATTATTTTCTATTCAGTGCTGGGGCGAGAAAAGAAGAAGAGACAGGCTAATAAACAAAAAACCAACTCTGCAGGTAGTGAGAGGTGTTTCTACTTCAGCACTTAATGGCTATCATGATCTTTCATACCAGATGTATGTTAACATCTGTCCAATACCTAACACAATCTCTAATTTCCAGATATAACTGAAAATATAAAAATAATTTCCTGACACCAGGCACATCTACAGAACATATTCATTCTGATACAGAAACTCAATTTGCCAGCAATTGGTGGCCCATGTGCAGAACCTTGACAAAGATTTCTGAAAACCAGCTGACACAACTCCCTAGAAGATACACTTCTAGACTCCCTTAAACTGTGCATTTCTATTTCTAATGGAAAAGTGAGTTCAAAAACTATTCAAGTTGCTGTGACAATTTACAGTAGGGTCAGACCACACCATCTCAGCACAGGTACACTGGCCTAAAGAAAAGACAAAATGGAGATGTGCTTGTGCTCCTTATTGTTCAGATACAACTCAGTCAAGTATGAAACTGTGGAGCCAAGTAAAACCAATTACACTTGCCTCAAACACAAAATCATCCCAATAACTAGAAAACTAAACAGAGCCAGGACCTGTTATACAGCTCTAAGGCCAAATTATATGGCCTGGCCACGTTCACAGGATTATACACTTTTACCCTCCAAAACAAGGTGGCTATATCCAAACTGCCAGTTGGAAATGGCTGCTGGCTCTTGCTAATCCCCAGGCCATGCCTGGGAATTGTTTATGACAGCACTAGCTGGTCCAGGCTGAGCACAAGGCAGAGCCTGTGCTAACAATTTAATGGTATAGATGGTCAAGTTCCAGCTCTTGGGCCTGTGCCCTGGCACCGCTTGATCTGCTCGGGGAGACCTCGCCAAACACAGTTGTACTGTGAGCAGAGCTGGCTGGAACACAGACAAAAAAAGAGTATCCAACCAAATTTAAAATCTCTAAGCATTGTCATGATTCCCTTCCTTATTCTTCTGGTTTTGTTTTGGGTTTTTTTTTTTCCCCCTTTGTTTTCCAGACAGCCTTATTTCCACCGAAGTGTTCCATTTGCCAAAACAACAAAAGGTCAAAATAGTTGTGATAAGCACCCAGCGTGTTTCATTTCTTACCATGATTCAGTGGCAGTTGCCATCAAGCGATGGTGCTTCTAGTACAGTCAGGAATGCTGTGGGAAGTGTTGGAAGAATTTAAATCAAGAGTCTGATGGAAAATGGGACAGGAGGAGAAAGATGCTGAGACTGAAGTAGAAAGGTGAAAAGATAAATGAATGAAATTAATTGGTCCACAAACTTTGCAGCATTGTCTAAGCTTTGCTTTGTGTCCTAGTTCAAAGAGTTGGATGCAAAAAGCACACTGCTCAACAACTGCTGTGATTGCCTTATCTGTCTCTGGTTTTGAACCACTTTCTTTGATCCATACCAAAAGAATGATACAAAAGGTCTTTGCTGCAGAGCAAATTCAGTCCCTTACCAACAGCTCAGAAGGTGAGGTAAGCAAGACTGCCTTTGCAGACTTATAGCCAAAGTCAAGATAACTTCCACAACTACCTTTGTGTGGCAGGTGCCACCTCTCTGTTCTCTGAAGAAAATCCTTTGGGAGAGTGTAGACTGACTTTTCTCCAAGACCCTTCTCCACAGCTCTTTGCAGGCTTTCACCACCAGACAATAACCAGCCTGGTTTCATTGGAACCCCTCCTCAGAGCAGGCAAAACCAACACTGGATTGCGTGGGGCTTTGTCCACTTGAATTTTGGGTAACTCCAGGCTATGCAGCAATATCTCTGTGCACCTGTGCCAGTATCTGGCTACCCTCAGTGTGAGCCATTTTTTCTTTCTTTCTAACCAGAAATTTCTTTGCTGACTTGTGTGCATTGTCCTTTGTCTTTCCATTTCCACTCCTGAGAAGACTCCACTGCACAATTTTACAGGAAGACCACACAGCACAACCTGAGGAACAACATAGCCCACAGGGAACTGAAGAGGAACACAAAATAAAGTGGTCAGTTTGGGTCTGTCTGGGTGAATTTAGAGGTGTCTTGCTCTACTCTTTGACTCCTGGTTATTTTAGAAGGGGCCTCTGTCACCCCACTTGGTGCACTGCATCCAAGAGCATCCTCCATTCTCTAAAGAGCACTGACACCAGACTTGGGCTGCCCCGTCCCTTCGCAAAGTAGCCATTGGCAACTTACAGGAAAACTTGGGAATTATCTACCTAACATGAAAATGGAAATGAAGGCTAAGAGAATTGGGATTGTTCAGCCTGGAGAAGAAAAGACTTTGGTGTTTCTTAATTGCAGCTTTCCAGTACTTGAAGGGAGCTGACAATAAAGGTGTAAGGAGACTATTTACAAGAGCATGGAGTGACAGGACAAAGGGAAATGGCTTCAAACTTAAACAGAGTAGTTTTAGATTAGGGATTAGAAAGAAATTCTTTACTGTGAGGGTGGTGAGGCGCTGGATCAGGTTGCCCAGGGAAGTTGTGACTGCTCCATCGCTAGAAGCATTCAAGGTCACATTGGATGGAGCTCAGAGCAACCTGTTCTGTTGGGAGGTGTTCCTGGCCGTAGCAGGGGAGTTGGGACTTTAAGGCCCCTTCCAACCCAAACCATTCTATGATTCTATGAAGATGGACTTATTGTAAAACTTGAAACAGCTGTACAAATCACAGCTGAGATGACATGTAAGAAAACTTGAAACAGCATTATCCTGCACTGCTCCTGAGCTAAACTTTATTGTAAAGCAGTTCATATTTCTAAGCAGGATGACAAAACAAGGTGAATGGCAGCTTTGTATATTTGCAAACAAAGCATGTGTGATCCGTATCTTCAAAACCTGTACACATCTGGGTGTCTTAATCAAAGCAGTGCATCTGAGATAATTATTCATGTGCATGATGACCCTAAAAGTCATCAATTCTACACATCAGACACTTTGGTCACAGGAAAACTACCCGTAGGATTACTGTGAGCAGTGGAAAAAATGTTTATGAAATGGAGTTTAAAACTTCATAAGCAAGAATGGAATTAATACATCAAATTCTCTTCTATAATCCAGCTTGAAGAACCTTGAAAGGATAAATGCTAGACCTTTAAAAGCAGGGATGATAAAGATAATTAATGGAAGCTTAGAAAGATAATAATGTCTCAAATCCATGTGGGGTATAACTGTTGCTCAGCTTTTGAGGAAAAGGAAGATAAATTATTCAGCCTTACTCCATCCCAGCATGAGGCAAAAATTCTAAAGGAAACAAACTGCTCAAAAGCAAAACTGTGATGACTATGCCAAGATAGGAGTTAGGCTCGGAAGACCTAAAATAAATGTGAAGTTCTGGTATTTACTGGCCGACGAGGATTCTGGGTATTGTTTTAAAGCAAACCGTCAAAACCTCTGCCTTGCGAAATATACTGAAGAGTTGATTCAATTCTAGGATTTTGTCAGGATATTATAGAATGCTTTTGGTTGGAAGGGACATCTGCAGATCATTGGGGTCCCTCCTGCTCAAAACAAGGCACATTTTGATGTTAGGTCAGAGTGTTCTTGCTCACATGCAGCTGAGTTTGTTTGCAGTGTTTCCTATGGAGATTCTGCAGCTGTATTGGGACTTTACTCAGTTTTGGACCCTGCACGTACACTAATGGCCAGCATGGGCAACAACAGGAGGAGCTTGTAGTTTGTAGCAAGGTGGGGATCAGTCTCTTCTCCCACGTAACAAGCAGTAGGACAAGAGGAAACGGTCACAGGTTGCACCAGGGGAGGTTTAGATTGGATGCTGGGAAAAATTTCTTCACTGGAAAGATTATCAAGCATTGAGAAGAGGCTGCCCAGGGAAGTGGTTGAGTCACCACCCCTGAAGGTATTAAAAGACGTGTACATGTGGCACTTGGGGTCATGGTTTAGTGGTGGCTGGGCAGTGCTGGGCTAATGGTTGGATTCAGTGATCTTAAAGATCTTTCCCAACCTAAATGTTTCTGTGATTTTATAAACAGCAAGAAGCACTGTTTTACTGAGAGGGTGACAGAGCACTGGCACAGGTGGCCCACAGAGGACTGGAGTCTCCTTCCTTGGAGATACTCAGGGTCCTCTGAACATACTCCTGGGCAGTTAGGTCAAGGTGAACCTGCTTGAGCAAGGGAACTGGACCAGACAATCTGCAGAGGTCCCTTCCGACCTCAGTGATTCTGTGACTCTCCCTGTTCCCACACACTTTCTTTGCCCATTTGAGCTTGCTCAGGATTTCCATGTTCGGGCAGGACGGTCCCCAGCCATCCCTGCTTGGCTTTTGTAGAGTGGCTGAGCAATTCCTGTGCCACCAGGAGGCTGTTGCTGGTGATCTACAAGATCCTTCTGCAGGGTCTTGTACAACAGCTTTGTAATCTCCTCTTACAAAGACTGGCACTTCTGAAAAAGAACATGGATTTCCAACGGTCAAATTTTTCCCAGCATCACTCTTCAGGGGTGTTTCACTCGCCAGCTGACAAATATTCCTTGATGCATTACTTCAGTGGTTTTGAAACCATGGGCTTTGTATAACACTTCATGGTCCTTTGGAATTAAAGCAAAACTTTAATTATATATAATATTATAATATAAACAGTATATAATCTTAAACATTCAAATTACCCAGCCAAGAAAGCTTCTTTTTCTGGACACGTTTGTGCAACAACTTAGTAGTAGTAAATATTATTCACATACTTCTCAGTGCTTTGTTTCAGGATTACCATAAAAGACCTGGGATCATAAACAGTAAGAAATAATGCCATGATACGAAGAATTCATTACTAGTCATTATTCATTATTTATACGGTGGGTGCATATAGTTTTACACACAAACACCAGTTCACAGACAGCATGTATTTCTTTGCAGAACTCCTACAAGCTTTGTATTCCAAAGTGAACCAGTTTGGTCATGCTAAATTGTAGTGGGTAACAACCACATGTTTCAGCTTGACAGGAGCAGAGAACAGCCAAAACCAGCAGAGGCAGACCAACTTTTGGGAGAATTTGGAATAGTCGGTTCCTCCAAATCAAAGTAAACGTGCATTTTGTTTTCTGAAAAGTGTCTACTTCATCCAAGAACAGAGGGTTACAGCAGCTAACCATCCCTTGAACATTTAGTAATGCCTCAAATTCCAACTGAAAGCCCAACAAAATAAGTTGGGTACCCCTAAATTATCTTCTTACACATGCTTCTCTTAAAAGCAATGCTAGATTATAAATCTTCATCAGAGCCACTTCTACAGAGTGAAACTAGAGTCAGGAAAAAGTGAGGAATTCCTTCCATGGTCTCTCCTACAGTGCCCTCACAGGCAGTGACAATAAGCCTCTGTTTTGCCCACTCCCAAAGAAGGGAGTCTGTGTATTTCCATTTCGGCAGGAGATGTCTGCACCTTGTGCGCACTGTGGGGATGGACGGAGCATCGCTGCTGTAACGCGACTCCTGGCACTGCCACCCTCCCTCTCAGCAGCCCAGGCTGCCCACACTTCATGCCACAGAGTCACAAGATCCTCATGCTCCTCTTCAAGGTCTGGGCACTTTTTCAAGAGGATTTTCAGGATTGTAGACAGGGCAGTGGTGATGCTTTAACGTCATTCTGGAGTGTCAGCCCTGGCTGATCAGAGCTTCCCGGTACTCCTGGAGCACACCAGCCTGTGTCCAGTGTTTGCAGCATTCCCAGTTCAAACAGCCAGAGAGCAGAGTTTAATGTCCTGTTTATCACTCCCAGGGACAAATTTATTTTTGTGTCTATCAGCTTCATAGACAAGTGTTGTATCAAGCAGGAACTCAAGGTCCATGGAAATCACAGGGAGAGGTGAAGCTTTTCTCCCTTCTCTTTCTTTCTTTCTTTTTATTCATTTGAATCATTTGTTTTGCAAGCTGAGGAAATCGATGCCATCAAGAAAATATTACATTTGTCATATAATGCATTTTCTTTCTGCTATACATTAAAACTGTGTTTTTTAAAAATTACCATTGTTTTCCTGTTGTAAGAAAAATTATGGTATGCAGACATCCCACCCAAGCAGTAGAGCGGCCCTCTAACAAACTGCTTGCACCAGGCTCCTTTATATCTCAGTTCAGCCTTCCCTTCCCTCAATGATTTCTCTGATATTATGCTCTTCATGCAACACAAAAATCAGAAATTACCTTGCTGAGAAAGGATCAACTTTCTTGAAAATAATTTCCGGACCCTACCTATTAAGCATTGACAGCAAAAATAACAGGAAACCACCAAATGATTCCTTGTAAAATTCTTTGTGGCTGTGTTTGACGGTGACAACAGCACTGCGTTCCTAAATGACGGCAACCAACCTCAGGATTATATGCACCTATGACTCAGAGAACCTGCCCTCCTTTAGAAGTGATGCTCTGTGGAAATAAATCCTCTAGTAACCCACATCAAACCCAAATCACAGGCAAGGCAGCTCCCAGGCTTTTTTAGCCTGACAGGAGGCTGGGACAAATTTTATAATGAAACACCCATGACTCCTGAATGACAGAAGTATATATTTTGCTTTATTTTGAATGGATACTCTGCAACTAATACATATGAAAACGAAGCAATGCTGAGAAAGAAATAAGAAAATATAAAGAACTCTAAATAATTTCAAAGAATCAAGCACTTAAATCCTGGCCAACACAAATTATATTTAGGTTCTATGACTGATACTTATCCCTTCTGGAAGTCAAGAGACTTTGTCATCAAAGTGCCAAAGCCCAAAAATACTCCTTTTTCTTTATCCAAAGCTGTCATGTTTGTGACCTTCTAAGTATTTGGCGATGTCAATTAGTGCTTCAAAAATGCTGCCTTTCATCTTCAAATGGAACTGGGCCTAGAAACTGGCCAGACCTCTTAGCTCTTTCAACAGATGATAAACACACTGCAAGTAAAAAAACCACACAGCTTTTTATGACTTTACAGATTAATGAGCATGCCAGGGCTTTCCAACCAATTTTGGTCCAATAAAGTATCTGCAAAAGTTGACAAATTAAACCCACATTTTGTATGTTCCCATTTCTACACTATTAAAAATATGTACAGAAACAGCTGAGAAAAAATACTGAAATGAGATGGTAAGAGGAAGTGGCAGATCATCAGAACAGTTTAAGCCCTCCCTAGGGCTGCAGATCATTAGAAACAGCCTTTTAGAGAGGAGTCCTATAAACACCTGAGACATCTCTCCACTTCCTTCAAAGGGAAGAATTGGTTCCTCTACTTCAATACCTTCATCACATCAGTTTTGGAAACCAGCACCAATCCCCCTTTGCTCTCTTCTGCCCTGGTGGTACAAATACTTCCCAGGAGTTGTAACATTTTTGTAGCAGTGTAATGTGATTACTTCAGCAGAAATCATTGCTGAGTTCAATTAACAGACATTTTTGGTCAATTTGTATTCAGAAGAAAGAAAAATGTGTCCGGAGAATCAATGACCAAATCTATCTGTTTCTTCCTCTCATTCCTGGTACAAGCTGTTGGTTCTTCAAATGCAACTCTTAAAGGAACTCTCTGATTTGAGGATATAAATACAATACCATAATGGTATTTTTTTGTGGTGCACCCTGCTGGTTTCATTCTAGCCGGGCTGGTGTAATGGCACGTCATGGCCAACATCATTCACTCTGTCTCTCTCTCCCTGCTTGCAGACTACTCACAAAAGGCTCAGTCTGGAAGCTGCAATCCAGTTAAATGGTGTGTCAGCCCAAAAGGTAAATTGTGCAAAGCTTAGTGAATTTTCAAACCTAAAGAACCAGGAGAATGTGATTTGGGTGCCAGGGAAAACCTGTCCTTTTGTTCTGCTACTAACCATCGATGTTATATACTCCAGGCATTGCTCTGATTTCCTAAACATTCATGTAATAGTTTGCCATAATCAGAGCTTCATGTGCATCAGAAGTCTCTGCTTAGGAGGGAACAGGCTTGCATCTCATTTACCAATGAAACAAGACATTACTCTATTTTAAAAATGTACCCATAGGTAAAAATGTGCTGGTGGAGAGAAATCACTGTTACAATTTAACATCCAGTGACTGAAGCCTCGTGTACCATCACAGTAATTTGCCAAAAGAATCTGAGGATCTTTCACACAGCTTTTGCCACGACTGCACTTGGGCCCGACTGCTATGTCATGTCCAGACTGAAGAATCACCAGGCTACTATATGAAACGGTGACAAAAATATTCCAACTCTCAGTACAAACCCTGGGGGAGTGGAAGAACAGCCTTCACAGAGAAGCTGGAAGAGCAAATCCCATATATTTCATCACCACATGTTTTGACTGTTTTCTAGCAACTGTTGTATTCCAATATTTATAATCTCTCTCTTTATGCAAGCATCTTATGTTTTATAATAAAAAGAGTACATAAATTTCAGTTACCGTAGCAGAGCAAATTGTTGTATGTAATTAGTCATGTACAACATAAGGCGTAACTTGAAAAACAATTCGTGTTTATTCTTCCTCTGCTTAATCAATATTTTAAATATTTGTGGAAGCCGTACACCAACTTAGCAAATCACCACCTCCTAAGCGAGAGAAAGAGAACAGACAACACAAATCCTGCAACCTACAGCAAATCATCTGCATTTGACAGGCTGCTGTTAAGAGAGCTACATTTTTTTGGCCCGTGAAGGAAAGAAAAATATAACATTTTACTTCTGTGCTGTTTCCCTTTATTCCTTTTTACAGTGCATTCCTGAGCCAAGCTGACTTGTTTTTCCTTTACCGTAAGAGTTTTCTTCCCTCCCCACTTGATTTTAATGCTATTTAGTTGCACTGATGCACAAAGTCAGTGGTGGCTACTTCTTCGCCTGCAATCCTTGCCTGACTTTCCAGAGAGGTTAACAAATGTTTTATCATCACTGTCTTCCCTCCCACATTATAACTGTGGCTAACCACAGTGGGATAAACTCTGGTAGCAAAAACACACAAGTCTTAAACGCTACAGGAGTACTGTGAGAACAGGAGGCCACGATCATGCCTCAGTTACACTATTTAAAGACTTAAAACTGCACAGCTATCCCTGAGCTCAACTAGAGAAAGTCTTATCAAAACTGAAGACTGGTGTTTTTGTAAAATTTGTCATAGGTTTAACCTTGAGAATAACAAATCATTAAGTGTTGAGGGGCTGAAGAATCAATTTATGTTCCAAGCAAAGGGTTTTTAAAATTAGGGTTGAAAAAAAAATTAGATCTCGCCTGGTGGTGCACAGATTCTGTTGATGTATCAATCTTTTCAGGCATTTAAAAATAATATAGAGATGATAAAAGTAAATGTTCTATAACCAAAAAATCTCTTGGTAATAAAATTTCAAATTACAGCCCATGACAACACTTCTAAATTGAAGCTGTGATACAGGAGCTTTGATGGAGAAAATTGTACAAGTAACTCGCAAAGTAATTCAGAAAAGCAACAAAGAATGAAGGTGCTGCTGAGATGAACAGAAAACATAGCTGGAATGGTGTGCAGCATCCTTAAATGAATTTCAGACTGTTTTGTTGCCAATATCTTAAGCAGTGCTGTAGTCTTACAGGGATTTCTTGGATAGCTTCCTTTGACCAATAAATAATCTCACTGCAGGAAAAAACCCCAAACCCCGCCACGTACAGGACCAACCCTGAGCTCAATCATCATACATGGCTGAGCTCAGAGTCTGACAAACTGATCCAAACACAGAGTCTTCTGGCAAGATTTGCACTTTCCTATCAGCTACTGGCAGAGGGGTTTGAGGAAGTATCTCCAGTGAAGGACTCATCTCTCCAAACTGTGCTGCCTCTGGGTGCCAGTCTGTGGCCCAGCTCTTTGGGTACAGAATCGGGGCAGAAAAACCAAATTGAGTTCAAGAGCTGAAACTTTGCTCATAGTGGCACAGAATGAGCAGAAAACCCAAAAATCACTACCTCCAAGTGCCTCACTTTCCCTATCAATATACTGTGTGTGCAGCATCAAACTATTTCTTAGAGGTTGATGAGGTTTAAATAGTTTTTCTGATATTTTCTGGCAGCCTCCAATGAGATGGGTTATAGCAGTGCAGAGTATCATTGCCATTTTGTTCAGCAAAAAAATAAAGCTCGGGAAAAGACAGCTTTTCTGTTTAAATAACTCAGACCAAACATCCATAACCACTTAAAGGTGGCAGATCCGCTAAGTGTGATTTGTACCAAAGCATCTGTGTTAAGAAGGTTACAGGTACACTTTGAGAATAAACTTCAAAGGTCTGCAAAGTATAATTAGTTCTAAAGTTCTCCTACACATTAATAATTCGCAATAAAAACCCTCTAAAGTCCTCCACAGAAAGTAGTAAAAAAGCTCTTCCAGCAGCATGGAAACATAGACCTAACTCAACCCCCCCACAGCTACTCTTATATATCCTAAGCTTCCCCCTGAAGATGGTTTCATTTTTTCCTCTCCTTTCCAACACTTTTTTATTCATATCACATAAGTCGTGGCAAAGTCTTTAATCTTACATACATTTACATAATTTTAAAGACCACGGTTCAGCCAGATTAGGTAGACTAGTGGTCCTTAAAACAATTTATCTATGAATTCCCTGTACAATTCCATCATGCAGCAAGTCTTACAGTCCAGTTGCATGTCAGAGAGAAAAAAAGTTTTTCCCTCCATTTTGAATTTGTAACTTTAGGATTCAGTTAACCTTGAGCTGAAGGATGGAAATATGACCAATATCTGTCAATACAGGTACCCAGAAGTCAGATCTTGTCAAATAGACTTCACTTCAGTGTTTGACAAGACTATGACTGTTTGATAACTTGTAATTGAGGACGATGCCATGTATACGTATTTTTAAAAACTACTGACTTAGCACTTTGGCAAAAAAGTCTGCGGCAATTACTAGCTGTACAGACATGGAAACAGAGGGAGGGAGCAGTTTTATCCCCATGCAAGGGAATGATGAGTCTGATGCTGAAAGGATGCATATGGTTTGGGTATCTAAGTTTTAGCACCCATATTTTCAAAGGCAAATGAAGAACGGAGGGGATGCAAAAGATACAGAGTTATTTGGAGGCTACTGAAAGTGGTCAACAGCAGGAAACTAGAGGAACCAAGGACCAAAGGGCTGAAGACAGACTAGATGATTTACAAAAAACAAAGCAAACCTTTAACTGGGAGGATAACTAATAAGTAGGAATCCAGACTGAAGGGCTACAGATGGTAGCTGTCTATGGTTCGAGAACTCTAAACCAGCTCTGGAAGTTATGCTAAAGTCAAAACTGGTAACTGGACGGGAGAGAGAGTCCCTTCTGTCCTCAGCCCAGGGCAACACTGCTGGCTGTATCCATCTCCTTGGACAATGAGATAAGGAGAATCAGGTTATCAGTCTTCTTGCTTCATGACACCTTATCCACTGTGTTGCCTCTTGAGTGGGGCACACCCTTGCCACTGAGTTTAATGACACCTCCTGTCATGTGGGGGAAGGTTCAGCCTTCAGAAGGGCAGCTAAGCAATCAAATATCCCACTCCCAAAACAGAACTAACAAATCCAGGTGTTAGATGTCAGCTGTCCCCCATGAACTGGTACCCTCTAACCATGCTGACAAAAATGGTTGCCAAGGGTAGGTAGGCTGTGATCTCTCCACAGCTCAAGGCAACTTACCACATGCCTGGTTTATTTTTAAAGTATTGTTATATTTCTATGTTTTGAATTTTTATGTTTTTAGTTTTAAAATAAACCAAGTGACCACGCTGTTTTTCTAACTTGTGATCTCTTCATTATATAGATGTAATTTTTTATGCCTATCCATTAGCTGGATTCTACCAGGGAACAGTCTTGGCTGGTTACACTGCTGACCCCAAGTCATCTGTAGTGTGTGAAGGAGAGAGACACAGTCAGGCAAGGTGAACAGGAGTGTGTACGAGCACCTGATGTCTTTTGGGACACTATTTCACATTATTAGGTGGAAGCTTGCTAAGCAGCATACCCTTACATCTCTGTTCACCCCACCTACCTACCTCACTCACTTCTTCACAGTTTTTTCCTCTTTAATACATGGAAGTTTGAACTTTTAGTTAGACCTGCTTAGTTGATTCACAGCAGAAGAAGCTGGGGCAAAAACTCTATGCATTTTTACACATTTATTTTATGGGAGATTATGCAGCTGATTAACAGTTCTCAGAATAAAAAGTGTCTCCTGTTACCTCCATTCTTGTCTATTTATTGCTTTTGATCTATTCATGCCAAAACATTCTTACTAATGAAAGTCATCAGAAAATTGTCTAATAAGGTAATTTAGAAGACAGTTCACATCTAGCATATGATCAAAAGGCACTTAACTTGCTGTTCCTGCCTCCTCTCCCCCAATAAACACATGGTTTACTAGCACTGATAGGCTTCAAAATGGTTTTGAACATCTGGGAAAAGGGCTGATCAGCTCCAGAAAATTGTTGGACTCTAAGTAGACCCAGGAACAAAGGTCATGATAAATGAAACCACTGGTTTGGGTCCAAAATTGCCTCAATCATCTCCAGGCAAAGCATGATTGAAATGCATCTATCAGTGGATAGCATCTGGAGAACTCTAAAAATGTTTTGATCAGAATCTGAGTGGCTTCTTTCAAATGAAAATAATTTTAAGATGCCATGGCAAATTTTTACAACCAATTACACTTTGGGCTAATGTTTCCTTCTGCAGCATTGACCTTGTTTTTCTACAGTGTGAGAAAAATCAATATAATAATGGTACTGCAGCAAAATTTCAGCTTGCTCTTGGCTTACTTTAAATAACTTCATTGTCTCCTTTCCCTCTCTCTACATCTGTTGTATTTGGCACTTCCAGTTATTAAAATGAAACCAAGTTGAAAGAAAATGTTAAATATCATGAAAAGAAACCCAGCAGCGCTTCTGTCTCACTTTGCCAGTGCTGTGGTCACCTTTACCATTTGCCAGGTTTTCCTGTTCCCAGCTGTTCTACCTGAATCTGCATGCAAAAAGAAACCCCGACTTTCTCCGAGAACTTGTACTTTGCAGATCTAAAAGAGCTATGTTTTCTTTTTTTAAAGGAAAACTCACCCTCTTCCCTCAATAATATATTGGAACAAAAAAGCCCAATGGTATACAAGTGACTTCCTATCTTTGGTGTTTAACATTTTCTCACTCCTTAGAGTGCATTTTTGCACAAATGAGCAAGCCTGGTTATAGCAGTTCCACAGTTTCACTCCAACCTGCACTAAGAACGATCCTCTGAGAACCTTACAGAAAACTATCAACTAAAGAGAAGAAAAAACACTATTCAGCCAAAATTATGACCTTTAGTCACTTTCCACTCCCTCTGGATGAGAACCATATCCCCTTGCTGTCAACCACAGCTCTGCCTTGGTCAACAGACAAGAAGAGCATTCCCAAAAGAAAAGTGGGAACAATACATTCCAGGGAAAGCCACAGAAAGCCCAAATGGAGGCAGTCCTGAAGGAAGGAAATATTTTCTCCGCCTGGGCCTCTCAGAAGTATGGGGGCATTCAGTCTTGGAGCAAGAAAGACCTACTCTAGGGTAAGCACAACACAGAAATGAATTAAAAAGACACAGACTGTCCATATAAATTCATTTCCCTGCTCCTGGCTATCCCACGAACACAAGCTTTACAATGGGACAGATAACGCTCCATCTCTAACATCCCTTCAACAGATCAACCCCATTAAAAAAAATAAAACAACCAAAACCACCCCAAACTAAGCTGAATTCTTACTTTGTTACTGGAAGCTGGGGAGGAGTTGGCCACCAGGCTGGTGATGACATCGCTGTTGCCGGTGGTGCAGGCGGCGGTGGCCGGGGTGGGGAGGCGCGAGGGGACGATGGGCAGGGGCAGCAGCCCGGGGCGGGAGCTGCTGTTGGTGCTGGCGGCGCTGCTGCAGTTGGTGCTGCCGACGTGGTTCCCGTTGGAGCTCCAGTCCCGGCGATCCCACCCGGCACGGTAATCTCTTTCAAACCGGCTGTGGTGCCGTGACATCTCGGTGGAGGGCAGCTGCGTCTCAGAGGGAACTCGAGAGCCTGCCTGGAATATTAAGGACAAAGAGGAGTTAGGGATGAGGTCCCAGCACAGCGACCATACTCTGTAACCACCAGGGCAAGACCCTGTCATGCCTCCTCTGCTTGAGGAGAGTACTGTTTCTCCCCTTTCCCCAGCTAAACATCAAGAGGAAAAGAGCAGTGTCATAGTGAATATCAATCTAGAACACAAATGAGAGAGTTTAGACAATCACAGGGACACAGTGGAGAGCCCAGTCCCAGAGGCCTGAAGAAACACCACCTGCCCAAACTCTTCAGCAAAATGACAAGCAAAAGCACACAAATTCTGGAAAGCCAAGTTAGGAGAAAGTCATAATTCAATGTTCTGACAACAGGAAAACATTCCCAACAGCTCCATCTTGCAGTTTCCCCAGTAGCCTTCAGATCCGTTTTGTAGCCTCTTTCCTGCACATGACACATGACCAAATATTGATCCTAAACATCAAAGTGAAAAAAAAATCTACCTGCTAAATCTATCCACCACTTCTCAATTTTCAAAGCCAAATACTGCTTCACACAGCCCCCTTCTCTCCTTTTTGCTGGACCTCCTCAATGGAAGCTCCCACAGGAATATTTCACTCTATGACACCTCGCCACAATGAGGTGGCCAACACGTTCTGTCTCCTCCCATGCTTCTGGCTGGACTTAAAACACTTAATACACATAGGTGAACAAATGACCAAGTTGTTCTGTGTGATCACCCTGTCCTTATCATCCCTCAGTCTTGGTTATCCACAGATTGTATCTGCCAGGTGAGGGATGTCAGAACACAATGTTGGAAGCCAAGACTCCCAACATCTGATCTTAGTTCTGATAATTATATGTTACACAGCCCAGAGCAGTTACTGAAGTCTTCCTGGCAAGGTCTCCTAATGTGCAGAATGGTGGCAACAGTGCTATTTTCCCAGCAGAGTTCTGAGTAATTGAAAGTTTACAGCATTTGCAATAGAAGAAACAGCATGAATAAATGCTAAATGTGTTTATTTCCATAAATAAATAATGAGTATCTAGGTCACTGCAGCACCTGATTTATTTTATTTGCATTACATGATCCACTAAGTTCTTTGTAATAATGACATCAGGTCAGTGGAAGCAATGTTTTTTCAAACATTCTTAGGTACAAAAATGGATGGTAAGAATATCTGTTTATAAGGATTGTGGAGGGAGCCAGAACTAAACTCACCCAGAAACTTAAAGATAAGAAACTGCTTAAGAGACATAAAACTTAGAAGTGTTATAAAACAGTGTGCCTATCAACAGTGTTAGTTATTCACCCAGTAGAAATTAAAAAGGCAAATAAAACCAATCACTTCCTCAGTTAAAAATTCAATAACATAAATGTATATTACAGAACCCCGCCAAATTCCCTCCCACAATCATCGTGTTCAACAAAAGACCAAACCAAGTCTCCCCAGAAGCTGCATTTTTGCTGGTTACATTGTCCTTCTGCAGGAATGAGCACCTCTAGCAAGAGCCTATTCTGTGAGCCACACCATAGTGTTGTTGGTATTGACCACAAAATTAACATTCCTCTTAACCCAACTATTTTTTTCTCTAGTAGAATGTGATGCAACATTTGACTTGATTATTTGAGGGCTGATGGTTCTGGTATTTACTTAGATTCCTCTGTCTTGCATTTTTTTGGCCATCTGATACTTTCATTCAGAAAGCTAACTCTGTATTTTCCAGAGGACCATGTGAGCTCAGCTGTACAATGACCACAGCAAAACCCAGAGACACCAGTGCTGTGAAAGGTGCTGTACTGAAAATAAAAACTTTTCTTTCAGTAGATGTGAAGAAAGCAAACTTTTTCTCCAGTGAAAACTATCTCAGAATAAATTCAGTACCTAAACACAGTGTCTTTAAAGGTTAGAAATTCCACAGGTATAACCCCGCTTTCATTTGTTTTATAACCATTTTGCTAAGTCAGGCAAAAATGGAGCCTGCAAACTGCAAGCTGCAATTTCAGAATATCATTTATTATTCCTTGCCTTTGAAGGAGTTTCTTTTTAATCCCAACAGACTCCACTGCCATATGAAGCTATCTTTTGTGACTGTTTGGATGGTGGCTGTCAACTGAATGCCCTTCTCCTTCTGAGCTCGAGGATCTCCATTAGCTGTATAAGTGTACTCCCTGACAAGGCAACCAGGGAGAACCAAATCACATCTCCCCCACCCACCCACACTCCTGAGCACATCTGACATTTAATTCAGCGGAGAGCAGCGGCACGCATGCACACAAGTCAATAGCGAGCAGTTTTTGCCACACGATCCAAGGCACCCTGCCCCCAGCAATTCTACTATCAGATGAGACTGACAGGCAATTACGTCAATAACAAGCAGGAAAAAAGCCTGTGACTAAGCCACACATTAATAAGTTTACTTAAAACCCAACGCCCTCCTCATGAGCACATTTATTTCTCAGTCCAGCTACTGTATTTCACGGTACTTCCAATGAAAAAAAGAAAGCTGGGGCTGAACATCAGTCTTGGGTTTTTTTTCAATACACTGCATTAAATATACACTGCTTGTTTCAACGTGTCATTTTTGGCTGGGTACAAAGATACTTGACAGCAACAAGATGTGTAGAAAAACTGGAGGGGATAACTTTCTAATAAATGAGTATTCAACTGCTAGTGCTTGCTATTTAAAATTAGAATGAATAGAAGAGGTTTTCATAAATAGCTGCTGGATGAGGTAAGAAATGAGCTGTGAACAGACTAGCTAATTTTTAAATATATTTTTAGATCCAGAGTTTATGCTTTGTCTAGACTATTGTTGAGGATTATAATCAAAATAATAACACTTTAAACATATTCTGTACTCATAAGAAAAACTCCTCCAACAGTGTGTCCCGAGTCAAGTGTAATCAACACATTCCTCCGCACAGAACTTGACACAGGGCAGCATAAACCATCTTGAGAAGCAGCAGAGACGGAGGCCAGTGGAAACCTCACACAAACAGCAGGGAGGGCAGCAGTCACGGCAGTCAGAGACCACAGAATCCCTAAGGTTGAAAAAGATCTCTAAGATCATCGAGTCCAGCCATCACCCCAACCCTGTCACTACCAGTTCCACAATATCTGATTTTAGGCTACAATTTTCCAGATGTGTTCTTTTTGAGATTTTTTTTTTTTTTCCTAAGAATAAAAAAAACAAAATAAAACAAAAAACCTCTTTCTGTTGGGGAGAAAGAGAGAAGGAGAAACATCAATACCTAATACTTACAAATATCAACATCAATAGCTACAATTAATTCATGTGTTTTTACATTTTTAAGGGAAGTTTTCCTCAACATTCATGTGCAGGTATTTTCTCTTATCTAGCTTTAGATCCCTCTAAACAGCACTGGGGAAGAGAAAGAAGATTTTTTCCCTGTTTTTTAGACACTGCCCCAGCTAAGTCTTAGCTAATTACAGATCTATCAACCTCAGTTGTGGGGTTGATTTTTCAGCTAGCGTGATGCTCCACACTGCCACATGCAGGAGCCAGTACTAGAGCAGATAAGTTTCAAGCTATCTCAGATACATCTACCCTACATCAGAGCCATAAAACCACGATGTAGACACAGCCAGCAAGAGAAAGAATGTATGATTTGTGCATCTCAGACTCGTAGTCCATGAGGAGGCATACTGCACGCCGTTACTGCTGAAAATCCCTCTGTACACCCAATTCAGCTGACATACTATCTTGTGGAGGTGGTAAAGTCAGTGAGACAGGCCTTCCCTCACCCTCTGCTCAAGACGTAATCACTGGAGTAGCCGGGTGTCTTTAATCTCGACTAGAAAGGAAATGGGTTCCCGTTTGTCACAGAGAATCAAAGGATTTTATTGTGCAGCCAAAAGGAACAAAAGCTCTCTTAAAGGGGAAAAAATACCCCACCCTACTAAAGAGAGAGAAAAGAAGAGAGAGAAGCCCACAGCAGTTACTGGATGAACTAATAAATTCAAAGCAAAAAAGGAGATCAAATTGGTATTAAAGGAGGGCTTCAGAAAGGGCTATAAGCTAAGGAAGAGAGATCGAGCAACCAGAGGTAAATAAAAATCCCATGACAAATCTGAAATGAGATTCAGTGATATGGCAAGGCAAAAAGTCCCCAAGACTGCATCACTGTGAATGTGCTGCAAAAAGAATGGCAGAACACAGCTCGCTTTGTTTCAGACAAGAGTTATGCAGGAGCCAGGCATGAGGATTATACATGCACCTGACCCCTTCCCCCATCATTAACTTTCAGAGAAAGATGGGTTTGGGAGGGTAGATCAGGGGAGGGTAACAGACTTATCAGACAATACCAAAGACCTTCTTAGGAATGGGACAGGATCTCTTCCAACCCTACAAGGCCAAAACATGCAATGCAGCAGGTGAGAGAGACCATAAAAAGAAGATACTTTAAATCTATCCCTCTCAAGGGGAAGTAAAATGTGAGCGTACCCCTGCTAGAGAACATAACTTTTTCTACAGCCAGGAATTTTAGAAATATCTCATACCACCAATTTGCTCAACAATAATATTTGAGAAAGTTTTTCTGCATAATGCGAGTGTCTTCGGGACTCAAATGTAGGACACTTACACAGATGACAACATCCAGCCTCCAAATTTACCCTGAACACTTTGTCCATTTGGAAATCCTCCTACCTTCTCAGCACAAAAACACCTTCCTCCTGGTACTCATTTTTCACCACATCTCTTATGCAAGCTCATTTGTTCCTTGTTTCCACGGCTTCCACACACACACACACAGAGGAAAGGAAAAGGCCAGCGGCGTGTGAGATAGCAGCGTGCTGTCCTCAGGCCTCTTACCAGGTTCAAACAGATCATTGCTGCAGATTTATTAAACTCAAGTGGTTAACATTTCATTTTATGCTCGATACATTTAAACACAGCCCTTCTTCCCCCAAGCCCGAAACACTCACTGTTCTGCAGAAAAAATGCTTCCTATTCATGTTCCTCTAAATGACAGTCTGGCTCGAGCCTTGGAGCAGCTTTTTCCCTGCTTTCCACGCTTATCTAGTCAAGGTCTCCTTAAAGCGCCTGTCCCCACAGATATAAATATAAGGAAAAACAGGCTTTCAGCCAGTCTGAAGCTAGAGAATCAGATTTCTTAGACTATTAGTCAACTTCATTAAGTGACTTCAAAAATAAAGGTCAAGCTTTTAATTTAAATTTTTCCTGGGTAAGCATTTGTTTCTAAATTTACCTTTTAAATAATAACATTACAGAAACATGATAGGCGAGAGAGGTTGAGAGACAGTGACGGAAGTAGATACATGGTCATTAGGGAAATGGCAGAAAAGGAAAAAGAAAGAGACTGAAACTTTAAAATAAGCAACTAAATATTCTTACGTGTTTTCAGACAGGATAAATGGAAGTACAGGTAAAATAGCCCATTAGAGAGCTTCAAAAGCAGTTAAGTGCATGTAACGCCTCAGTATTTTATGAGATCCACACAAAAAAAAAAACCCAGGAAGAGGAGAGATTTGCTGGAATCAGATCTAGCATGAAGAACTGTAACTGATAAAAAGGAAGATTTCTAAGCACCTAAGCTTGAACGATTTCACATATACGCTGCAGGGGAAATGTTACAGCATGCAGTTTCATCAGAGCCTACCGACACAACAGCCTCTCCCCAGGCACAGGTCTGAAGACATAATTTATGCATATGGCACCAAAATCACATTGAAATATATCAGTATTACCATAAATTCTGGATGTAACTCAATTGTCAGGTCATATATGTACACATCTTAAAGAAAATCAAAATAAAACAAGGTACCAGCAGTCCTGGCAGCTTCAGGAGCAACTCTTCAGCAATGTGCCAAGCAAAATGTTTTATTCGAGCTCAACATTTTTTATAACCTACAAAGACTTTCTTAGACACATATGGAATCACTTTTACAAGCCTACATGGATCTGACTAATCCATTTTCACAATTTTTACTTAACTTCTTTTTTTTTTCTGTTTGGGTGTCTTCAATGAAAGAACTCTGTTAGACAAAGGCAGAAGGAATGCAATCAAGAAATTCTGTAAAGCTGAACTACAGGCAGCTGTGTAGAAAGATAAGATCCAGAAATATTTGAGAGGCAAGGAAACAACTTTATTATCAAGCAAGGTCTACTTTTGTAAACCCCTGATTTCGTCTTGTAAACAGTTGTAAAGCTCTTGTAAAATCCAAGACAAGGCAGAGAGACTTGAGCTGCTTTGCTACAATCAGATCTTAGAGGAAAAAAAAAAGGAAGAAAAAAAGCACCAAAATCCTAACCCTGTAAGTGATAAAGGAGCAGTAGATTTAAGAGATTATATAGGATTTTATTTTCTAAATATATGCTGGAGTAGGTGATGCTTTGGGACATATTAAAAAAAAATCTGAGCATCAACCCAACGGTGTCTTCTCAGTGGAAAGTTCCCTATGCAAGAAGCAAAAATGAGACTTTTGCTTTGCTATCTCAAAATATTGTAGAAAAGTTTGGGCACTTTTTATTTCCGAGTACTTCAGATGCATACGGAAATCTTCCCTTTAGGTAAGTAAAAAAAGATAAACCAGACTATCCAACTAAAAAAGAAAAACCCAGCCATGATGCAAGTGAAACCATACCTTACAGTTTATTTCCTTCACAGTTGACAGAATATGACCTTCCTAATATAAGGGATTACTAAAAAATCTTTAAATCTCTAAGTGTGTGTTTTATCACTAAGCTTCTAGGAAATTTATCTTCAATATGATAATTTCCTATATATAGTAATTTTCTTTTCAGATTCAAATTTTTATTTTACAGTCTGAGTGGAGTGGGTAACACATTCTTCAATTGGTGGAACATGAGCACTGGCAGGGTGAGGAAAGTTCACAAAGATTCAGAGTGGTCCCGATGCCCACACTGCTGGAACAGAAGATGAAGACAAGTCCTGTCTTGAATCCTGTTGCTTGCCAAACCTGGACACACACAAACTCATGAAGTTTTCAACAGGTGCAGGGGTTTCCTTCTGGGGATGCTCATACAAGTTGCTTGGACTATTCTAAAAGGCCACCATCCACATCCTCCTACTTATTGTCAATTATAAATTGATAGAAAATATGTCAAAATATACTGGTTTGGGATATGTATCTGGATAAAATTCCTAACTCCAGAAGAAAACTACTAAATCTATTTCTCTCTCTTCAGGCTTTTATTGGAAAGATGTCTCAGCTGATCTGGTTCTCCCCCATGGCTTTGTTGCAAACCATCCCTATACCCTTACAAAAAAAACTCAGCTCAAAATTCAACCCTTACCACCCTCCAGTCCTCAAAATCAGTTCTAGATGACATTTGCTGCAGATTCTTGGTTTTTCTTAGGTCCTTCTACAGGAACAAGACTGGAATTTTATGCAGCAGTTTTGTAAATGAAAATCCACCAGAACTTTACACAAAGGCATAATAACTTTCTCAGATGTCTCCGCAGGGTCCAGGGTAGCTGGCAGTGTCTGGAACCCAGCCTTGTTAAAAAAGGAGAGAGAGAAAAACATAACGTCCCTCTGTAACACTCCTGCTTGCAAAACACTGCCCAAAACATTGACTTCCCTAATTAAATTATCTCATTAGCATGAAAAGCAAACGAAAGAAAACCAAATGCCAAGAGCTGCCGTGTTAAAGGCCAGTTCGTGGAGGGTTTGTGCAGGAAGACTTGCACGGCAGAGCCGGTGGCCAACACCTCAGCACAGGGGCTGGCAGGATGACAGCTGGTGGCCGGGGTCCAGGGGTGTCTGCTGGGGACAGGTGGGGACGGGAGACAGGGACACGACTGGATTTCTTCTGGGGAAATGGGCCATCTTCTCAAAATGCATTAAGCGGCTGCCAGGACCTGACATACCTAATCTTGCCTAAGACTTCATAGTTAATAAAGCAGAAATGTAGAATAAGCTACTGTCAGTGTTGCCAAATGTCACAAAATAAATCTCACAAAATTTAATTAGCAGGATTTTGGCTCTTTTGAGGACGGTTTCTTAGGTGGGTGGGGGGTGGGAGGAGAAGGGGACTAGATCTCCAAACAACATTTTGGACAAGGCAGGAGAAATTTTCTATTATTTACTGCTATTCTCAATTTTCCAGGCCCTGAGGAAGACTGATCAATCAGTCAAAACCATGATAGGAGACAGCTCTCTGCCACAGAAAGGGTTAAATGCAGCGTATTTTACAGCATAAGATCTCTGGATCACCTGTAGTGCTGCAAAATACTGTAATAAGGAAAATGTACTTCAAATTTCCCTCTTAGAGGATATTTCTGGATCATCCCTCCCTGTCATTGTTCATATTTAAAAAGCTTCAGCCAGCACCAGGTGAAGTAATAAATTTTCTCTTCCACCACTGATGTCCTCTGACCACACAGAATGTTCTGACACACATTTTGTTAAAAGGAGACATGTATCACTCCCCCAAATCAAGAGCACATGTACACTTAAAGCACAAAACAGTCCCTAACCATCTGGTATATAAAAAGAGCTTATTCCATGCAAAATGCCTCAGGGAAAAAAAAAAAAAGAAACATTAAATCATAGACTCAGAGTCATTGAGGTTGCAAAACACCTTTAACATCACTGAGTCCAACCATTAACAACTGCCAAGTCCACCACTAAACCCTAAGTGGCACATCTACATGTCTTTTAAATTTACTGAACATGAGACTAGTACAGTCCATAGCACCAGGCATCCAAAGACTTTCAAGGCTTTAACAAGATTCAAGGCACACTGAGGTACAAAGGTGCAGTTATCCCAATCCTCCAGTAAGAAAGTGAATTCCCAGAGATTACACAAGATCCCTGACCCACGGGGAGTAACTACAGTTCTTCCAGTTTCTGGTGCCCTAAATGTGTGACTGTCACTAGCCTCCACTCACAAAGCCTCACAAGCTCACTCTTCACTTAAGGAGACACCTGTATTCTTGCCGTACTTTTAGAGGTCATGGAGAGTCTGGAGAGGAGAGTTTCTCAGCATATTTCCATATTTCCATCTTTTTGCTTCATGGCACTGGTACCATTAGCACTGGTCCATCAGTACCAGGCACCTCTTTTCCTGGCTGGAAATACTGGGATGCTCACCCGCAGAAACCTGGGGCTTTTGGATCGAAACGTTCCCTTCTCAGTGCATGTCACTGGAGTTGGCCAGAGCCCACGTTATCTGTCCACCTGCAGTCACAGCTCATCACCTCTCGTGGCCTAACCATGTTTCATAAAATGGATTGACTTTATTTTCAGCTGGTTCAATAGAGTAAGTATCACTTACATCCACTTGCTATTTTTGTTTTGTTTTGAAAGGCGATGCGTCAAGAATCAGAGGGACAGTGCCACCATCCTAATGAATTAATACCACAGCCAGTATCAAAATTAACTGCATCTCTGCTTGCTCCTCTGCCTCTTAAAGCTATTCCTGTTACCACTTCTTCCACCAGCCTTTCTTGCTTGTCACTTAAAACTGCCCCAAGTGACTCATGTTTTATCTTTTCAGCTGTTGGATGAAGGCTGTGTGCTGAATGCAGGAAATCAGTGGCCCACCTTTTCTAGGCCAGAGGTCTGCAGCTTTTAATTAGCTGCTTTAGAAATAACAGGATCAAATAAGAAACAGATCATGAACTACTCACCATATCCCTCTCAAGATATGTTAGGTGATGTAGAACCTTTAAATACTACAGAGACATCAAATCATGTTTGGCAAGCACTTTTTAAAATATGCATTTAAGAATATCAAGAATCTAGTTAAGAAATAACTTGAAAACTACTAGATTTGCAAGCACTGGCCAAAATGTTTGCATTTTATTCTGAATAGTAATCATTCATTTTCATTCCACCAAAGCTGTCAAAAACTCTATATGCAGTCTTGTAGTGAGGCTGTTATATACATGCCAAATGCCTGTATAGCAAACATCTGGACTTGCTTCTGTTCCAGTATTTGCCAAAGCATAAGTCTATCTATTGTTTTTTCCTTGTGAGTTTTATTTTTTTCCTCTCTCTGCTGTGCCTCAGGTCGTTTTTCTTAAAATGAAATCATTAAAACAGGCAGAAAGAGCGGAGGAAGGAGGAATAAGAAGAGCTGTAGCATCTGAGTAATCTTCCAGTGGGACTAATTTTACTAAGTATTTGTGCTAGTGCTACCAGTCAATCACTACAAGTATTACTGAGAAGCAAAAAAAAAAAAAAAATTAAACCACATCTAGGAAAGTATACTGGCATAGAAAAAAGGAGAAACACATATGCTGTTCTATAAACTAGAAGCTCCGTTTACTGAAATGTCCTCAATATCAATATAAAATGTATTAACGTAAAAATCCAACTTGCTGTTCCCTTATTTTGCATTCATTTTACATCCGTACTTCTCTGAGGCAACAGATCAGAATGGTGCATTGCCTTCCCCTCAGGCCAAGTGTAATAAACAGGCAGGTGTAATATAAGGCTGCAGTGTCTCAGCTCTCCTCCCCAACAATTGATCTTCCAGCCCAACGGTGTAATTCCGTCTTGGTAGCTCCCTTCACATGCCTCATTCCTGATCGGTCAATTATTTCAAATCAAGCAGAATTAAAGTGTTATTTTTGTGAGGGAGGATGATATTCACCAGTGACCAACGTGAAACTAATAAACTAATTTCCCTTTACTGCCTCGGGCAAAACAGAAAAAATCCAGGTCTATGGGAGAAAGACAGCAGCTGTTTCATCAGTCTGTTTCCCAAATGTGTTTGCCATTTACTATCTTTAAATTGAATTTTTGCTCACAGGACAATTTTGGGAACAGAAGACAACAAAAAGAAAACAACAAAAAAGGCAGTGGTGACAGTATACGACTGTTCAAGGCAGAGCTGTGCAGTGCAAGCTTCCTGAGAGGAGGGGACAGCACTCTCCTGTTCTCTGAAACAGAGCGTATTCCTCCTGCCAGTAGCAAATTTATCCAGTAGATGTCAACACCAGCAAAAAATATGTGTAAAGCCAACCTTAGCAGCAACAGTAGTCACTATAATTTACAGTAGCGCATCAGGGGACAGTTTAATATTTGGTAGCATCGCATATTTATTTGCTACCATCCCATCCCTGCATCTTTCTGAGCGGATCTGGCCTGGCTCATCTGTCCATAAACATATGTAGAGCAAAATAATTTGTTTTTCGCTCTTAGAATAATTTTGTCTGGTCTGCTGAAAAATTGCTGATGAGTATGTGATTACTTTCGGATTGGATCGGATGAAATTTTTCTGAGGAGGAGCAAGGAGGAGGGTGGGAAAAATACTATGTGGTGCAAAGAGACTACTAGAAGCAAAATCTTCATAGTTACTAAATATAATCTGAAGAGGTCTGTTCCCTTCTGACCTTCCACTTGTGTGGTTAAGCAAAGCAATGATTTCATGGATTTTGCTCCTTCCTCAAGAAGCTTCTCAGCCTACAAGAGTGACCTGCGATTCCCATGCCGACCCCAGGTCAACAGATACTTGTTGTTCCTGTGAGGTGTTTTCCTTGTTTTGCAGTACACCAAGGACAGTCTGTTGTAAGCCTTTTAGTGTTATTATCACTCAAAAGACTGCATTTGCTGACAAGTTTTAACCATGCAAAAACACAAGGCCATTGCTGTTGACACCTTTAAATCTACTATTAAGATCTGACTGTTTGAACAGCTTGTGTGTAGAATCTGAAGTACAGATTTCTGTTTCCTTTTTGTTTATTTTTAGATAAACTTTGTGTTTCTACTCTGCAATGTTTGCATTTGGCTGCTGAGCATGCAGTAACCGCATACATTATATGCATTGCTTAGAGACACTTTGCCTTGCAGCCCATCAGGTTTTTGGAATAGACGAAAAGAGAGGGGAAATAACAGATCATTTTCCTGATTGATTAATCTTTCTTCACATTGCCATTTCCCCATAAACATGAGAAGGATAACCAAAAGTATGTTGTGACATCTAATAGCAAGATGTTGAAGCAAATTATTTTACTACTGCTACAAAACTTACTACGGAGTTTGTTTTCAGAGATCTAAAACATAACAAGGAGACATAAATGAATATATTATGGAGACATCACTAAGAGCAGTTATTCCTCATGTGCAAACCTTACAGCTTTTATGAGAAGCATCCATCCAGTGATGCAGCTGCAGCTTAACTAATCAGTCTGGCTTAAAATTCAGGCTCCCTGTGAGGGCACAAAGAGTGGTCAGAGGCTGACACTGCGAATTACTGTCATCTAGACAATTCTCAGGCATCAACAGAAGCAGGCACAGGAAGCTCAGGCACAGGTACTGCGCTCACAGTAAATAATCCGAACAGATGATGGCACTTGAGAGAACAAAGTCAGAGCTCTGAACATCAGGGAAAAGCATCAAATGCCAAATCCAGCCCCGTGCGGCATGAGGCGCTAGCAGCACACCCCGTTTTGGGAAGCCACGTCCTGCTCCACAGCTCTGGGTGCCGGCACGTACTACTCAAGACAGAGCCATAAATAGTTTGGAGATAAGACGCATATCTTATGAGGCACACCGCAGTTTCACAGCTAGGGATGAGCAATTCTTTTAATTACCGTCAGCATTTTCTCCAAATCCCCGTCTCAAAGAAGCGATGGAAACTTTTCATTTGCTGTGACACCTTGATTGCCGCACAGATGAGTCACCACACCACTCCTGTTAGTCTTACGAATTTATAGATTTTTAGGCCAAAAAGTGCAGGAGGCTGTTACAATCGCTCTGCTCTGACTCTGAACAGCACAGCTCTCCTGGCTCATCCACCAGCCTGCCTGCTGGGCACAAACAGGGACCAGGATTGTTGCACATAAAATTGTAATACACGCCTAAGCTTGCCCGTAAGCACCACAATAGTTCCCTCTCAAAAAAACCCGAAAAACGTAAAATCATCAATCACTGAACTCCTGTACCTGTCAACACCTTTCTTCCTAGCAGTTTCTCTGACCTGGGGATGCTGCAGGGATGGTGCCAAAGGGGGAGGCAGAGGTGGCCCTGTCCTGCTCACAGCCAGTTCCATGTCCCCACTGCAGGCAGCCACAGAGCCCCGCAGCCAAACTGGTGGGGCCTCTGTGAAACATTCCTAAGATAGGGCAGGAACACTTCACAGGCAATGAGGAATAAGGAAAAAAAGTGTAAGAAACAGCCCTGCTGATACCAAGGTCAAAGAGGGAGGAGGGGGAGAAGGTGCTCCCAGTACTGGAGCAGGGGTGACCCTGCTGTCCATGCAGTGGACCATGATGGAAGCTAATCACAGAATCATCATAAAATGGTTTGGGTTGGAAGTGACCTCAAAGATCCTCAATATCCAACACCTCTTTCCACGGGCAGGGACACCTTCCACTAGACCAGGTTGCTCCAAGCCCCATTCAACCTGGCCTTGAACACTTCCAGGGATAGAGCATCCACAGTTTCTCTGGGCAACCTGTGCCAGTGTCTCGCCACCTCCACAGTAAAGAACTTCTTCCTAATATCCAATCCAAACCTACTCTCTTTTAGTTTGAAGTCATTACTCCTTGTCCTATCACTACATGCCCTTATAAGAAGTCCATCCCCAGCACGGTTTTTTTTCCCCCCAGATATCCACACTGCAGCCCATGGAAGACCTCTCCTTGTAGAGAGGAACCCATTCTGAAGCAGGATTCAGGCAGGAGCTGCAGCCTGTGGAAGAGGATCCATCCTGGAACAGGTTTATCTGGAGGAACTGCAGCCCTGCAGTTTTTAAAGTTTTTTTCCAGAATCTCCCAAGGCAGTTCATGCATTCATCCTCTGTACTACCAGGGAGGAGGGACAGAAAGGATTGAGTATCTCTGTATCTGCAATATACTATTTATGTATTATGTATTTATGAAAGACATCACGGAGAGACCTCCTACATCATTTCAAAGGCTGGGTTTTGCCTAATTTCATGCTTTGAAGATATGTGCATTCCCAGTTTCCTTCAAAATTTTTTTCCATGCGTTCTATTATTATCTTTTTGCCTATCCACTTGTAAACAATTTCTAAGCTGACGTAACTGAACGAGCTGCTTGGAATGATCTTCACAGATGAAGTGCTCTACCAATTGCTTTCCTGAATGAAGTACATATCCATACCATTTCCTTGATCTTTTAGGTAAGTAATCACATCCACTGAGGATGGATTAGACATACACTTCAGAATAATGCCTGTCTATAACTAGATGTCTTATTTCCCAACATTCACATAATGGCCCCATTACATGCTTGATTACTGTGGCCAGGCTAAACAGAGCCATTTGTTTAGAACTCTCCTTTCATTTCTTCTTTATTAGCAGAAAAGTCCAACTTTTTTTACTGAATCTATGATGTTCTGAAGGTATTTTCAATGTCCCTGACGACTGCCTCTTTAGAGACAGACTCTCCAGTTAATTTTGTTCAAAATTCTTAATACTCAATTTTGCAAGATGTCCTTTCTTCTCCTGGTTTGGTCTTCATTCCTGAAGTTACCATTTCTAGCAAAATTTTCCCACACAAGGTTACCCGTTTCCTTGTATTTTAAGACAATGATAAGCATTTATGTGGCACCCTTTGTCTTCAAAGCACTTTACAAACATTAAATATTTAATGCTCATGGCATCCCTCTTACTCTCAACCCCATTTTACAGGTAGGGAGAGACACTCACAGGTTAAGTGATTTCGTTTCAAGTCACATCACAAGTTACTGACAGATGTGAGACCAGAATATATGAGCTCTGATTTTCAGTTCCATACTCAAAACTAGACCAGCCTTGTTCTTTCACTTAAAATAATATAAATAATAATGAAAAAAACCTTGCTCTTGTTCAGAGAGAATTTCTCTCTTTGGAAGTTCTAAATAGAACACAAAAAACCTCAGGAAAAGCATCCCAAAATGAGCCAGGAGGGCAGCTACCAGCTTTGCAATCTGTATCTTCCCTTGCCAGTGTTCTAGAGGGAAACCCACTATTGGACATTATCAGGAAAGGGGCCAGCATGTTTTCAGGCATTTGTATATAGGCATATGCACACACACACACACATTCTCAACTACTGCCTAAACCAAGAACAGAGACCTTCCAGCCAGAGAAGAATTTGCAATTTAAAAACCGAAGTACATTTCAAAATGGCATCACTAAAGAGCTTCGGTATTTGATAAGAAGATTACAGTACATTCAATTGCAGGCAGCACAAGCCTTTTAAAATAAAGTACAAGAATAGTGAAGCCAGGCATTTGCAACTAGATAACACGGAGCTAATCGGGCAGTGCGAAAGGTGTGCCCTGCTGCAGGGAGCATGCAGGAGCCAGGCAGCTTTTGGAACTCAAATAATGAGGGGGTTTTTTTATAGCTTTAACATTTTTCATAATCCAAGCAGGAGGTCTAAACACAGGCTGTATGCAACACTAACTGTATTTCCCTTTAACAGGCTCCTATGGGAACAAATGTTCAGTGTCAGGCTGGTACTATACGTCCATTTAATTGAGCTGAGAGAACTCTACTGCCCTCGAAGAAAGCTCATCTCTTCTCTCTGTGGATGTGACTATAGAGCTAGAAGATAATATCTCACTCATTATTTATACAACCACGTAATTATCTCCCAGAGACTCCCCATTTTGTAGAAGTTTCTTTTTTGGAAACATCATCTGCTGGCTGAATGGAAAGCCAAATCCAGCCTCAGATACTGTGACGGTGAGTGCCAGACCATCCTTTGCTACCACCCGTGGGAAACAGCACGGGAGTCTGCAGTACCACTCACATGGGGACGTGCTCCTGGCATTACACTGGATCTGTTTAAAATTTCTCTTGCAAAACACAGGCATGTGTGCAAGACCAACAGTACACAAAACACACTTTGAATTTTAGAGAAACATGGTAGTGGTAGGAGCCAAACATAAACAGAAAATAAATCTGCATATTGCACAATTGACTCCTTTGTGCCAGTGGGTTCTGTCTTACCGCTTACATTGCTCCAGTGCCACCAGATCCAAACATCCTTGATACCTGTTTAACCATGACAAAATCTTCTGAGGTCAAGAATATTATTATCCCTCCTCTTCAGCTGGTGAGCTGAGGATGGGAAGAATATGGGCCAAAACTAAAAGATGCCCTCAGGCAGGCAGAGCAGACCTCAGACATTATATCGAATTTAAACATGTGCAAAATCCCTCTGGGCTTATGTACCTCAGAGTCTGCAGGAAGCCACATTATTGCTAATAAAGCTATTTAGGTGCCCAATGTCCTGCTGTTGTACAAACCAAAGAGAACACCATTTGGCCATTTATCACTGCAGGAATGCTGGAAATTCCCAAATGAGGTACCACTGCCCAAATCCTGAGGTGTCACGTCATGAGCCCCTCCAAAACACAGGGATGCTTGGAGAGGAGCACCAAGGGGAGGCAATACAGTGTGACTCATCCTGCTGAGGGATCTGGTTTCCAGCTTTGGCTCCCTATATAACTCAAGCACAAGGCATTACAGAAATCTGCTGGGCTCACAGTTTCCACGCCAGGAACTGGATGCCGATGAGCTGGGCATGGCCCAGCTCAGCACTGGGGCTAAAGCTCTCTTTCAGGTGGTGCTGCTGGTTTTTAACTCCAGCTTTAGACCCAAGACAAGGAGTGGGTATAATTCTCTGCTCTTTGAGATGTCCTGTGTGACTCCAGGCTCAGCTCAACAGAGCACTGGAGTTTGCTGGAGAGAGATAAGAAAAACAACCAAAGATTTGCCAAATGAACACCACATCCCCACCAGTGTTCTAACAGAGATTTTGGGCAGGCTTAGCCAACCCCCAAATCTCAGCCAAAGCTCCTGAGAGAGGGCACTGGTGCTTCTGCAATTCAGCAAGTGTGCCATTACCTTCCTCAGGCAACCCCATGCTCAGCTACTGCACGAGGCACAGCTGCCTTCCTGCTCTGAGGGAGGCTGGTTCAGTTTTTTTCTTTTCCCCATTTAATTTTGAAGATTACAGGATTTACACTTATTCTGGTAAAATATTTTGTAGCACTGCCATGAAAGAGCAGAGTGGAGGCAACACACATGTATTATGAAAGCTCTGGCATTATAATATGTAGCTTTTCTGTTATAAATTACATTGACCAGCTAAAGTACAGGTTACAGTAAAGTCTGCACAAAGTCATATTGTGTCAGTAATGCACATATGGAAGGAAAAAGAAACAACAATTTTCTAGTTCATTTTAATACACTTAGCAAAATGGCCAAGATTGAATTCCTTGTGGAGGGAAAGCCAAACCTTATTCATGAAGTCACCGTGGGTTTTTTTTTTTCAGATGAGAAAAACAACTATGCAGTTGTCACAACTGGGGAAATACCACATACCACTGGATTAAAGTCCTTCGCAGGAATGTACAAAACACAGTTTGCCATTACTGCCTTTTTTTAATCTTTAACCACTGTCTCTCTGAAGCAGCCAAGAAAACTTGACTATCATATTTGCTGGCCCTACAAGCCCTTTAAAAGGTACTGTGCCCATCCCTCCACCCCTGCCATGCCCCGACCTGGGGATAGCTCAGGGCTCTCTACCCTGGCAGCAGTGGGTTCCCAGCATGACAGGAAAGGCTTGAGGAAAGCTCAGTGAAGGAGATTCCAAGTTAGACTGGAGGAAGGTTGGGAGGGTGAAGGGGCAACAGCAACCCACCTTCAGATGCAGCTTAAAACCAGGACTCTGCAGCCCCCTGCTGCCTTTCCCAGTTTTCTCCCCCAGTGTTAATTAATCTTTCAATCAACTTTTCCCCTGCATTCTCACCACATCTCCCATTTCTACTCACCATCTTCCCTTCCACCCTGTCCAGGTCCCTTTCCCTCCTTGCTTCATGCCCAAGGAAGAATTCCTCCAAGACCTTTCCCAGTCCTCAAACAAGATTGACTCAAATAGGTGGCTTGCAAAACTTTCTTTACTTGTGTACTCATACCTTTTTGACCTTGTTTTTTCCAGCTTAAAATCCCTAAGTGAAATCATTAGGTGAGCAAGAGTGACCCGATGTACCAAGAGTTTGGCAAGCTGACACCATTAAAAAGAAACAAAGGACTCGTATCCTATTCTCAGATGTAGAGAGGAGGAAACTGAGGTGAAGAAGCAGGTGGTAATGAAGTGGTGATAAAATGGAAGTGACAAGCTTATAATTTATTAAGTTTCTAAGTGTAGTTTCATCCAAAAACAGGGGCAAAAGAAGTTCCCTCCTAAATAAGGTATTGAGCAGAAACCTTTAGGAGAACCAGCAACCCCATTCTGTTCCAATTCAGCTGTCTACAGCTAACTCCTCACAGGGGACTTCAGTTTTGGACAATTAATTTTATTAGCTTAGGAGGAAAAATGTAAGCAACCAGCAGGAAAACCTGCCAATTGACCAACCATTTGTATTTGTGATGGAATTCATGGAGTTAATCCCACAGTGCAGTTTGTTCCAGGAGCATCCCTGCCACACCTCAGTGCTTGGGTGCAAAAGAAGGGCCAGACCAGGAGATTATGATTTTGTAAGTAAAAACAAAGCACTGGGTCTCAACAGAATCGTTTAAAGGATGGCATACATTAATTTATTCTCTTCTGCACTGCCTCTGCATACCAGCTGCTGGCAACGTGACAACATATAAGCACTGAACGTTGTGCTTAGTAGCTTAAGAGCTCCAAGACAGATTGTCATTTTGCTCATTCTTCCTGGGCCAAAATGTGTTTTCCTGGAAAAAAATAAATAAATCCCCTCTTCCCAAAACAAATATACCCCCCCTTCCTCCCCCGCAGTCATCTTCAAATTTCGAGAAGAATTGGAGTGGCACCACCCTTGGAGGAGGCAAAGTAGGGAACGCATCCTCAGGAGGTTTTTATTCTAGACAGAGAGCCTCTCCCCAAGACAGCATTTTGCCAACACACAGAGAGTTTTGAAAATGAAGGCAAAAGCCTGCCATTTGAGTGAATTCAATGGGAAGGCAGCACGGTGCACGGAGCACCGGGGCAATTTGCTCTTGGCAGCCTCTCTCGCTAAGTAGGTGGGCTGCGCTCAGCGCCAATTAGGGGCTGACGCTTTTCCTCAGGTACAATGCGCTGCGACACGGCTCGGACTGTTCCTTCCTCCCTGCATCTGTGTTTACTGTGGCTGTTCATTTTCCCCGTTGGCAAGGGGGATGTTTAATAAAGCAGGCCATTCCCCAGCTACAAAGGCGCTATATCATCCTTGGGTGTATGTACACATATGGTATGAAATTGAATGCAGCTAAAAGTCAAAGCAACTCCTGCCAGAAATTTTTGATGGCAGCATTGTAAAAGCGACGTTGGGGCACGATGCAGTTCTCTGTTTTCTGATACTGGGTGAAAAGGGGAGAGACAGCAAGGTGGGTTTAGCTCTGAAGTGAAAAGGGGATCATAAGAGCAAAGAAAAAGAAGCAATATTCAGATTTCTAAATTCCCTGTTCCCAGTTGAAAGTCTGAGTTTTGTTTTGGCTTGTGCTGCTCTACAAATGGAGCCAAAGAGGTTCTCGATCCAGCTTTTGATTTCCTGCAGTGCTAACCTACAGGAATGTTCACATCTAGGCTCTGCTTTGGTCCTGTCTCTAATTAAGGCAGCTTATTTTTTCAAACATGCTACCTGAGACCTGCTGATGTTGCTTCAGGTCATGCAGCCATGCTTCAAACTGCTTTCTAATATACCTAATAGTGCCACAGTGATATGTTCAGCTTATTACTGTAACAGAAGCAGGTGGGTCATGGTATTCTCTGCAAAATACTTCTGTAATGGAGTGGATTAATTTAATGAATGCCATTTACTGCAGCAGAAGTGACAATGATTTGATGTTTTGTTACAATTAAGACTCATTAGCCAGTGACTTTTTTCTTAGTTGTCTGACACCACAATAGATGTAACACATCCCAGATACAAAAGTTCTGAACTTCTTTCTAGTCATTTTTAATAAACATGAAGGAAGTGAGAATCAAAGTCTCGGCACCGGGCTGCTTGAAGTGACCTGTTTGAGGGACGCCACAGACACCTCCCTGCCCAAACTACTGAGAGGAAACTGCACCAGCTTCCAGGAAATCACTGGATCATACCTGGCACTGAAACTTTCAACCAAACAGCTGGAAGTTTAATCCAAAACAGCTCACTACCTGGCTAAGACACAAAAAGGCTTTTGAGAAAGCAGACAGAGCCAGGTCTTGACGCTTTTAACAAGATCCCAGAGCTCTGCCAAGTCAGGAATCCCTGCACTGGAGAACCTGCTTGTGGACGGCCGTGTGCTCTGCCATGGGACTGACGGAAAACTCAAACTTGATTTTAGTAACAATCTCTCCTTTCTCAGTCAGCATCTGAATGCTGAGGAATGATCCCCACGCTCTTCTACCAATGCAAAATCTTTTGTTCCTTGGGAACACAACTCCCTTGCTTTCGCAAATCCTGAACAGCAGTATGCAGAACACCCAGAAACAGAAACAAAATCCCCCAATATAGAAAAAACGCATTGCCAAGCAAAAACAATATTGGTCAAACCAATGTCACTAGACTCCAGGTTAAGTTTTCAGGCTACAAGAAGTCAAAAGTCAAAATAGTATTTTTTGCAGATGCAGCATTCCCTGGCACAAGATCATGCTCAGCTGTACAACCTGCAAACATATCTTACTCAGCACAGAAGGGAAGCTACAAAACTAATTTAATTGTCTAAGACAACAGCATTTAAACCTGGATAGCACAAATGGTATATATATTTATAAAAAACCCTCAGCACTTCACAATTATCACCCAATTCCTCAGAAAGGCCCATAAATGTAAAAGGTTTAATTTTAAAAAGAAAATTAGGTATTAATTGAAGAAAAAAAATCTTAAAATTACAAATGATACATTATTCCTTTAATATTCAACAACGATATTTTCTGAAGGTTTTCTGAGTCACTGATACTTTTTCTTTAATCAAAAAAAAAAGGAAAGCTAAAATTTTTAGCTTTTAGTTAAACCAAAGTAATAATTTGGTTTCACTAGGTGCTGTATAGAAGATCACTTCAGAATACAAAGCTGTGAGTGAATAATCCAGCAACAGCAAAATGCACACGCCCCAAAAACAAGTGCAAAAGAATGAAAAGTGGCTTATTTGTCTTTGAAACCTAGAATAAGAAGCATGAAAAAAATATAAAAGCTGGAAAATCAAGGAAAGAATCAATACCATGTCTTACTGTTCTTGGGCAAATTCAGTATCATTCCCTCCCATTCTACCTGGGATGGACACACATACAGACAAAAAAACACACAGTGTTGCCAAAATTCACAGCTGATGCTGCTGATGACTCCTTAGGACCGACAGATCAAGCCCTGGCAGCGTTAAGATGTAAGAGAAAAGCAACAAGTAGGAGAGAGGGATGAGGTGACTCAGCAGGCAGGACTGGAAGCCTGAAACCCAGATGTTTGACAGCAAAAGCATCATGTGGGGAGTGCTTTAAAGTTTCTCCCACTCATATGCTTCTTCAGCTCTTCTGAGCACGACTTTGGCAGGAAATATTCTCCCTAAAACTACTTGTAGAACCGGGTATTTAGACACTGCTGACTGCAACCTGAAAATTCATGCAAATTCCCAACTCACTCCCACCTACCTGCAATCTCTGTTAACTCTCCCTTGCAGAAGCAAACCTGAGCAGTAATGATCAGTAATGTGCTAATGAATGGAATACAAAATCTGGTTTTCCCTTCTATTGTAGACTGAGGATAAAAATCACACTCCTGCTCCCTCATCCCATGCCAGAAGAGTTATAACCCCATGAAAATCACTTGAGTTAAAGATAAGCTGGGAGCTTCAACTTTATATTCATTTTTATCAAATCCTTGAAACTGCTTCATGGGGTTTATTTTAATAGGTATTTCTACTAACAATAATAACCCCCCTTATCTGTACTAAGGAAGAGAAAAAAGCAGATTGCATCATAAATCTTAGTCATGCCAGCTAATAATCTTCAAAATCATCCTTTTAACACGGATGGCACCTATTAAGTCAAAGCACTTTTATCCTGCTGGTTTAGGAATACAGTCTCATCCCAGCTCCTGTTATGAAAATGAAAGATTTTCAACAAACTGCACTGGCAGCTGCAGAATCATAAAATCCTTCAAGGGCCTGTGAAGCTGAGCTGTAAGCATGGCACCCCTTATCTGTAATTAGGGAAAGGAGAATTAAATCTCTAGAATGCTCTGTAACCCCCCAGCCCCACACTGCAGGGCTTTGTACCTGGGCTTTTCTAATAAAAGAGTTTTAAGTATCAGCCGCAATGTAATCTTGTTTATTAAAAGCAGAAGACTTATGGCAATGACTGTGTCAAACCTGAACTACAAAAAGGAACGTGTATTTGCAGTCTTTTTACATAAGGCACACTGATAAACATCATTTATTTCACAATTGCCTATGATATGCCATACAATGTACATTTATATATGTTTAAAGCAATTTTATTCCAAGAGATGTATATCTGATTTCGGTGGAGGGTATGTTTTCCAAGATGCATTAAGGTCTAACTAAATTTATTTTTTAAAAGAAGAAGAAGTGCAACTTATTACAACAGTGCAAACTATTATTGTCATAACAATGTAAAGTACCCATGGATTTAATACTACAATGCTCTATTCATCACAATCTCATTTGGCAATAGTGTCATTTCACAGTATTTTATTATCCAAACATTTCTTCAAGAGTGATGCCATCTCACAGCAGAGGTGCAAAAACCAGGGCACGTTCACTCCCTGAATTGTAGTTCTTTATCAAATTCTTTGAAAATAAATACAGTCACTCCACTAGCATTTCATTCTTCTTCTAAATATAGTATGGATGCAAAGTTTTCAGCTCTAGAGCATGGAATACATCATAAAAGCAGGGTAGATTATGATACTGGCAAGATGGAGAAATTGAGGCAGTGAGTGAGTGACCTACTCAAGTCCCAAACTACGTCACGAACTGAGTGACACAAGAGGTTTGAGATTCAAGTCCAGCCACTGGGCCACGCTGCTTCTTCAGCTCTCAGATGCTACCAGCTGTATTTCCATTAACTATTTCTAATTAATGCATCAGCACAATGGACTAACATCAAAATCTCTGCTGTAACAGGGTGATTTGTTAGGTCATATTAGCATGTAATAGGGTGATTTATGCAGGTTAACAGGTGATATGTGACACTCCTACCAAAACTTCCGTCATTTCACTGGTTCTCTGTGAACTGACTTTCCTCCGTGCCACAGCACAAGATACTCAGTATCCCTATGAGGAGCACAGGGTAGGGATTGCATTCACAGCCATGTAAAACCTTGGGAATTACCACCAATGCTCAGTGCCTGCTACACCCAAACTACAATTCCCCCCAACCAATAAAGGACCCTAAAAACACGGGAGCAGTCTGGGACCCAGTCTTCAGAGTAATCAGGTGGGTCATATCTTTCTATCACTTATGTAATTGCCCAAGGTAACACAGAAGTCCAGGTCCAAACAGGATCATATGTCACAAGACTTATCTCAAATCATTCAAAAGAAATTTCCACCATGAGGAAGAAAAATTAGATCAAGACATATTGAATAGAAATGTGAATGCCAATATCTGAGTGTGAAATTATCAACTCTCAGATATCCTCTAAATGCCCCTTTTTTAAAATCCTGGGGGTTTTCATAGTTTAGGCTCTATGAACTATAGTGCTGAGATTATTTAATTGGATGTTACCACCTTTCCTCCAGCTTTACACCCCCCCGACATACATGCCAGGCATCTCAGAGGTCAGACCATGCCACCCTCTCCTGCAAAACCCTCCACGAGTCTGCAGCTCCCCAGTCTCACCTTCGGGGACCCGCACTCTTCACCCCCAGCCAAGTCTCCCCCTCTTTCCCTGCTCGCTGGCTGCTGTCAGATTTGCTGCTCTCCTGCAGCGCCCTTCCCACGTTTCCCTCTCTCAGATCTCGCTGCGATCATGGAGCCTAGCAACGTTAATCTGCCACTCATTTATCATATTTCAAGCTCAGATATACAAATCCGCTTTCCTTTGTCCGTTTGGATCGTTGTGATTCTGCTTTATGGTCTCGATTCCTCTTTTCTAGTCCTTTGCTTATGGCCTGTTGTTTATTATTATTTTCCTATCTGGAAGTTAATCTCTCTGAAGCCAGAGTCCTTGCTGCTGCCTTGCTCCGTTCAGCATGAAGCGGGTGCTCTGTCAGGGCTTGATAAACCATTTGTCATTCAGGCGGCGGATAATGCGGCTGCACACATGCCCATTTTAAGCAGCATATACTAAAAGTGCTGAATAAAAGTGTTAAAATACCACGGAAAGACTTATAAATATATGTGGATTTTTTCTTTTTTTTCCAGGAGAAAGACTGAAGGCAGGAGTTACTTTGCTGGGCCAGGCTTGAAGAGGTATTTAAAACTTGCAGCTCCCTGTTGTTCCAACAAGGGCTTCAGTGACCCTTCTGTAGAAGTCTCCTTTTTGACACCTCCAGCTGGAAAACAATAATTAGAAAGACACATGGAAAGCCAGGAACTTCAATTCTTTCTCAGCTTCTTTCTCCATACTGTAGAGTTCATACTTCTCTTTGTTGTGCACCCATGATTGAAGGTCGAGTTAGCGAATGGCTGGGAGGGGACAAGCATTAAGGACCAACCTTAACTAGAACCCTTTCTCCCTCTACGTCCTGGCAGCAGCAAGGGTGGCACTGGCAGCTCCCTGCAGGTTAAACAGAAACCTCCCTTTGACACTAATAATTCAGTTGTTCTCTGTATTCTTTGGACATCACCCTGTGTGTCATGTCACTGTCTGAGGAATTAGTTTTACTTTCACACCATCTTATCTGCCATCTGATGTGGTCAGTACCTACATGTTAAATATCTCACAACCCAAAGGAGACTTAAGAGACAAGAAGAGCTCCTTGTTTTAATTCCTGCTGTGCAGGAGAATTATGGATCCATTTGGAGATTTTTGAGGTGCCAAAAAAAGGGAACTTTCAAAAACATTTGTTGAATACTCTCCTAGCAGCTCAGCCCAGGAGGAGCTTGAGAAAAACCATCCTCCCATCTCGGTTGTCCACAACTGTCTGTCCAGCTAATGGGTTTTTAAGATCCTTTCAAGAATATAAAACCCAAACAAAACCACCAAACCCAAAGCAGAGACAGCTAAAGCAAATGATGTGTTTTAAACCAGAGTTTTAACTTGAGTTCTCTGATCACTTTGTTACAGGCATGTTGGGATAGCTATGGGCAAACACAGCCAGAAACTAGGATACAGAAGGACAAAACTTCATTTTCAGAGATTTCAGGAGATTTGTGGTAAGCAAAGGCTGCTCAAGACCCTCAGGGAGGAAAAAGAAAATTTTAAAAATCAAAACAACTATGTTCAGGTGTTATGAAGTTCTCCTTGATATTATCACCAACAGGCAGAAACATTCCAAAAGCAGAGGCTGTGAGGAAAGTGCCCATGGGGTCTGGGAAACAGAGACCAGGGCAAGTGCAGAGTTAGCTGGCATTTCATACCATCCACTTTAATTTCACCAGGAAAGAGTCTGGGACTTCATCAAAGCAAGATATGCAGTACATTCGAGTCTTTTTTGTTCCTTTTTTTCTTTTTTCTTTTTTTTTTAATTTTAATAAAGTCAAGCCTTTGCTTTTCCCTTTTTACTTGTGACAATCTGAGAAAAAGTGACAAGGAGGTCCGAGAATTTTTCTCTGTGCTTCTAACATTTTACCTATGGGAGTAAAACTGCAAATGCTTGAAATGGGTTTTTCAGTTAATACATTAGAACCAGTATTAAAAAAAAAAAAAAAAGTTTAAAAATAAACAACCTCCCACCCTTTTTACTGCCATATGAACATACGTGGACATTCAGATTTCAAAACCAAATTGGCCACAATTTTTTTTGTTTGGAAAGTGGATTTTTACTACCTCAATACAGGCTATATTTATTCCGAAATTAAGGCCATCCATATACAAACTTGCACAACTATAATTAAACTCATTTTTTGAAGTCCAGTTTAATTACTTTGGTGACAATACTTGCATATCAGCTTTTAGTTTTATAAGTAATTAAAAATGAAAAATTTACCTTTTAAAAAGCCCTTTTCTTGAAGTAATTTGCATTTACAACAGGCATCCAGTTAGAGCTTCTAGTATGGGTTAGATATCTGCTTCTGCCATGGAGAAACACTAAAAATATCTGCTTTAAATGAAAATTAAACCATCCCTCAAACTATTCTTACATGCCTTTTCACGGGCATTTTACTTTGTACCTGGAACATTCCCATATATTACAACATACATCAGGGGCACCCAGAGGTTTGGATGGCCACTCTAGTTGACATTTATATGAGACTGAAAGCTAAACAATAAAGCAAATGAAGAAGTAAAATACAATGTATATCCTACTTTATCCTTCTTGCAGGTTTTACCAGACAACTGGACTATAAAACCCAATCTGTTTAATTTTCTTTGAAATCCGAAGACAAATTCTAGTAATTTTTGGCCGTGTTCACAGTAATATTTTTTTCCCTAGTAAAAGCCGTGTGAGGTTGTGGAAGAATAGGGTCAGATTTGGTCTGTGAAACCTGGATGCAGCTTTGGCTTTAACAAGTCTACTCTCTCTGTATCACACCAGTGTATCTCAAGGTTCCGTCCCTAAGTGCATTAAAAATGAGGCTCATGCTACCACTGCGCTGTGTCAATTACACGTATTTTGTCCGAATGCTGTAAAAGTGATACTGCTATTTCTGATCTGCTGAAGTGGTTTTTAGTTCCTCCTCTTCAAAGTAATCCTATACTGATTTCTCAGTTAGTACTTGTGAAACCCAAGGTAGGGGAGAAAGGCTGGGGAACAGGTCTAATGTATGCACATCAATTTTTAAATAGTTTTTTTATGTTCCCCGGGATGAAAGCGCACGCGGCTCGGCTCATTTACGAAAGTCACAACATCCCCCAAAGTCTCCTTCCCCCAGCTACAGCTGTGCCACTGGGGCTGTCTCACTGGAAATCTCAAGACTTATCAAGGTCAAGGGCTGCAAGGCAGCAGCCTGGTGATCTCTTCAATCGGCTGCTACAGGGATTATTTTCTCAGACTGCTTGCCCTTCCCATTCTCCACTGTATCAGGGTGTGCATCTCGTCTCTCCATGCCCTTTCGGACTGTTATCCCCGCCGTGCCCCTGGCGTGCTGACTCCCACCTTTGGTCGGCCACCTCAGCCCTCAGCACCTCACCGCAGCACTCCAGTACCACTCATCTGCAGCCCACATTCCTGCAACATTCACAGAACAGCTTGTTCCAGGGCACAACAATGCAAAATCTCTCCCTCCTTTCAAAATATTTGGTGCCATGCTCAGAAGATGTGACCACTTGACAGAGGGTGTGCTCTGGCTCCTGCTTATCCCTCAGAATAATTGATTTGCTGTGCTTCAGCTCGCATGCCACCCTTGGCCATGCCCAGCCCATCTTTCCTGCATTACACTTTGCACACAGGATACTTGGAGGGAGTTTGAATGCTGGTTTTACTCCATGTGCAAACATCACCTAATATTAGGAAGCCATGACCCTGGCTTGGGTGATTTTCCGGGGGATTAAGTAAAGAAAATATATAATCAACTATATTCACTACTAATAAAAAAATGTTGTTGAACAAGAGCAGGTGACACCTTCCTCTGAGCCCCTTCCACTGTAGCCTTTTTCTCTGGACAGAGCATCCCATCTGGCAGTCGGGAGTTTTGGCTACTCCAATTCCATCAGCAGCTGACTGACTACAGTGATCTCTGATGTTCAGCTAAATGTTACTTTGTGATGCTCCCCAGCATTAAACACCTTTTATCACAGAATCACAGAATATGCTGAGTTGGAAGGGACTCACAAGGACTCACAAGTTGAACAGAGTTCAACTCCTGGCCCTGCACAGGACACCCCAAGCGTCACACCACGTGCCTGAGAGTACTGTTCAAATACTTCTTGAACTCTGTCAAACTTGGTGCTGTGACCACTGCCCTGGGGAGCATGTTCCAGGGCCCAACTGCCCTCTGTGTGAAAAAGTTTTTCTTGATATCCAGCCTAAACCTCCCCTAACTCAATGTCCTGCCATTTCCTTGAGTTCTGTCTTATCCTGCCTCCAGAGTCACTGTGTGTCTGTTGTGAGACTCAGCTACAGAGTTTCCAAACTGGGCTGGGATCTCCTGCAAAAAAAAGGAAACCAAAAGGAGCTGGAGAGCTCAGAGGCTTGGGGACCACAGTGGGTCCCAAGTATCTAAGTGTGGTACGCCTCTCATCTAAGTAGACTTGGTATTGCTGCTGTCTTCCAAATAAGGTCAAAAATGAAACAAAAGAAGTAGAGCAGAAATCCACGTGAGTGAATGGAAGCTTGTCTGTCTCAGTACTACACCGTGGCATTCAAAACAAACTCAGATTTACTGAATAAATATAATATTGAGTTCTTATCTTTAAAATACTCTGGGGTGCATACACACATATTAAAAGTAAGTATGATTCTAGGGTAAGTGCTGATTAGATGTTTCATTTCTGCATTTCACTCTGCTTGGAAAGTACACTGCTCTGCTCCAATTCTATTCATAAGTGGTTTCAGTTTCTGTCTTTTATCCAATGGCACAGCTCTACAGTCATTAATTTTTTTAAATATTTAATGTAGCTGAAGTGCTATAATATGGAAGGGGTTTCCAAACTGAAACAACAATTGTAAATATTTTCCTAAAGGAAACTGGAGGAGAGCTCTCGCTCAATCAGGGAAGGCATTTTTTCAGTATGTGGAAAAACTGCTGAAGTCCAAACAAAATATCTTCCATTGGTTCAATTTTTCCATTTTGCTAAAAATTTGTTTTTAAACTGTGAGTGGGAAGAGGGACTTTCAATGATTAAAACCAAACTTGCAGGCCAAAATACCGACCATGGCTGTTTCAGTACTCCAGCATAGACACTTGTCTGCCGCCCCTGCTAAAGGAAGGAAGGCTCTGTTGGATTACCACAAAGGCATTGCTATGGACTGAGAAAGGTGGAGTTTCTCCATCCACAGCTTAACACTATTTGTGAAAAAGAGGTGGATCACTGCAATTCCTGATGCATTCAGCAGATGCTGTGAGGGAATTATACCAAAGATCACAGCATCTTTTGCAGGAACTGAACTCCTTAAGTCTGGACACAGAAAAGCTTGAAATGCTGCCACATCACTGGAACGACCTTTGACACATGGCAGTAGCTCTTAAATTCCAAATCCTTTATTTGACTAAGCCTTAAGAGTCACAGAGCTGCATACAACACAGAACTGAAGAGGCTGGGGGGCACTTCTGGAGATAGTTTAGTCCTCCTGTGCCACACAGAGCTAGGTCAGATACAGAAGGTGTCCTGGGGCCATGTCTGGTCAGGCTCTGACCATATCCAAGGACAGAGACTCAAGAATCACCCTGGGTAACTGGTTCCAGCATTTGACCCTCCTTATAGTAAAAGGTTTCCTCTAGGTTTAAATGGAATTTCTCCAATTTGCTGGTAATGTGGACCTGAAATTCAAAAGTTTCCTTTATGCTGACAATATAAGAACAGCTCAGATCGGCTGCACAGCTCTCCAACAGGAAGGGCTGATTCCATTGCCTTAACACAGGCATTTAGCACCATTTGTGACCCTCCAGGGTATACGAGACATCTTCACAGAGCCAGCAAGGCAAATATGACAACAGACCTACAGGAAACCCATACCCATATGGAATGGCAAGCTGGAGGCACCACAGGAGACCCTGAGGCATCTTAAATGGCACTGGATGCCTACACTGAGCCAACTGAATTGGGACCCAAGCATTCAGGTTCAGAAACTACTCATTTGTTTATTTCAAATGCTCTTATGCTTCTACTATTTACAGGGTGACATTTTCAAGTTCCACTCCACGACCACATGGCTACAAACCAAAATTCCCAGCTTTCACCAAGACATTTTTAGCACCAAGTCACAGGAATCCAGAAGAGTGAACAACAGCAACAAATACACAAAATATTGAGACTCAGTTTAAGCATCCTGAGCTGGGTCCTCCAACACATTCTGCCTGAACATGGTTATCACCACTATATTTTCCTTTAATCAGCTTTCTGCAGATTGCCTTTTGAGCAAGCACCGTGGGCTACCAGCAGGCCCTGCAGTCCACACTGCCAGTATCTGTGCCTTGTGACTTTTTCACTCATTCCCTTCAGGAGCAAACATCATGGAACATGATTAGAGAGCTACATGTTGGGTAAGTATTAGTTATAAGCTTTGTGACCCCGCCTTCAAGTTTGGACACATCTCTGCATTTAGATACCATGAGTTCATATTTATTTTTGTTTTGTCCATTTTAAGTCAAATGAACCTCTCTGATGGAATGGGTAATATGGTTGTGTAAAGGAGAGGTGGCACATGAGGTGTGAGACGGTAGAAGGGGAAGATGGACAGGCTGCAAACTGCAACACAGGAGCTGCAGGAACCTCTGAACCTGTCCTTGAGGAAATGCAATGTAGAATTACACGTTAAATAACACTGCAGAGCTTTGAGACATCTGAGTTTGATTCACGATGCTGGCTTCTTACGGAAGGGCTATGCCTTCCTCTGTAAACACACTCAATGTATTGCTCCCGAATTATAATATTTGCTTCTCAGTTGGATGAAGAGGCTTTTTTTTACTATGCTCCTGCCTGGAGATATTTTTCCCTACCCCGGCTCCCTTCCCCCCTAGTGCTTTCTTTTTAATGTAAACATTACTTGAAATTATTGCAGTACAGATGAACAACTATTAATTAAAAGTGAGGAAGATTTATTACATCAGACAGTGCTGCTGTAACAGATCAAACAGCAGAAGGATATGGAGCACAATGTGCTGCAATTGGAGGCTTAATGCCTTTTAGATCACAGCCCTGTGTTACATGGGTGCGCTCGCACCCCACCAAGACTGGGTTCCCTGCTCGCTTGCAGATAAACCTATAACATAAAACCATGGCTTGTGAAGAAGGGTCAGATAAAACCACAGTCTTACAAGAAGGCTGCAAGAAAAAAATATCCCAGCTGATTCTGAAGCAATTTCCTGTCCTTGTGTTCTCTCTTACACTTGGCGTTAGGAGGCTTTAGCAGTCGATGGTTTCATTACTGGGGGTTTCTCAGCAGTGTGATCCACCCTGTGTTGTGGAGAGCTAAGGAAGATTTGCTCTGAGCTCAAGTGACAGATGCTCCTACACCAAAAGCACGGGGCTTCAGAGCTGTAACCCCCGTGCTGCTGCTGTGCATTTGCAAATAGCTCTGGGCACATGCAATGAGAACCTGGTTGGCACTCCTTGGTGAGGCTTTTTACTATGTTGTTCCTGCAAAACTGCTGCAAGATCTATCAAGAGGTTTTAAGCAGCTCTGATGCCTGCAAACATACAGAGTGCTGGCACTTAAGACCAGTCATCACTTGGCAAAATGCAGAGGGTACCTCACTGTGAGGAGTGCTGTATCACCTCGGTGAGATCTGGGCACAAAACCTCAGGAACAATCATCAACCTCCACCAACAGCTACAGCACAGAGGACAAAACAAAAATCCCCAGATTAAGCATTTATTAATCAAACACGAATTTGGATGATGCAAGATTCCTGATTACATATCATGTACAGAAGCAATAAGCTACATGGAAAAAATCAATTTCTGAGATTAATAAAATAATCAATCTTGGTCATTAGCAGCTGTTAGGTCTCTAAGACAGATACTGAACTGAGACCAAACACATTACCCAAATGGTACCTATCAACCATAAAATGGCAACAATCTATTGTTGATTCAGCTCAGATCTGGGGCTAATGATTTGGGGGTTAAAGAGCCATCAATCTCATGATGAGTTCATTGAGCCATTCTCTGACAGTCGTGTGTGTGGGAAAAAAACCACTACTTCTCTTCCTAACAAAAAGCAATGGAAGACATTCTCTACAGCTGATTTGTTATCTGCCCTTTTTTCCCTGACTAACACCATTTGCTGAGAAGCCAAGACCTGTTCCCAACTTGTGTGCTCACATACTTACTGCGGTGACAACTCTGAGCCTCCTCTTCCGAGTGTAAGAAAATGTCTGCACATATGCGAGGCAAAGAGTTATTAATTCTTCACAGCTTCAGCTTCGCTATTTTAAAGCTCACACCAGCTTCAAGCTTGGGCATGCTGATGGCAAATGAGAGTTACATTTCTAATTATCTTCTTCCTTACCAAAATAAATAAAATGTACAGATTCAGGGCTATGTATGCACAAAAAAGATACTGCTATTAGAGACAGGAAGGCTGTGCTAGAACACCCCTAGGCAATCAAAACAATTCCTTTCTCAACCCTCTCTCCTCCTTCCAAAGACCTTCCCATTTATAGCCTGTCACTTACAGACACACTTCCAGCATTTAAAAATACTCCCGGTGTTTGTGGAACCATTTTCCAGAACAAAACGTTATCATTCATCAGGAGCAGAGCTGTTTGCAGTGTGAACAATTCGCTTTCGTTAAGTACCATATGGCTGCCCGTAGGAAAATGCCAACATGTTTCAACTCTACAGCTGGGCCACGGTTCCTTTATTCATCGTGCAGATGGTTGTAATTGACACCACTACTAAAACAGGTCTCGAGCACTTCTGTAGGATCATTAGAGTAATTAGTTATTAAATACAGTTACCATTTTTAGAAGGAAGGTTTTAAGACTTGGCATGTAAAATGCAATATTTTGTTATAATGAAAGAGACAGGCTAAACGTTACAGGGAGGGGTAAAGCTTATGTGATCCTTTTTCGTATTTTATCCGAGAGGCTATGGAAATTGCTAGAGCAAAGTGAAGCACACAAAATTATTCGCTAAGGAAATCAGCTGAAACCAGGAGTATTCTTAAATAACCTCCTTGCGCCACTGCATACTAAACTGCTGCAGAAAACAAACCCAAAATTCCAGGGGGGTAAGTGAAACCTCACCTATCACCAAATTTCACCACTAATCCCACTCTTAAATGTGGGATGCTAAGTACAGAAAAGATGACTATTGATTCCATATTCTTGATATTCTGATGCCCGTATTTTCAGGATTAAAATCCAAACACGTGAGTTTTTTTAATGGAGTTGCAGGGTCAAATGCATACATATTATTATATATATTAGGTCTGCAGTGTACCAAGACAAGATTGGATAAAGCACCTTTCACTCACAGACCAGCAAAGAAAATTCCTTGTAATAGAAACCAGGGTTTGTTTTTGAATAAGATGTTTGGGTAAAGCCTCACAATAAATCTCAGTGGGAAATGCTATCATCAGAGTCACAAAGTCACATCTCAAAACTCAAAACTTCAGCAAGGAAACAGGCAGCCTTAAAAAGCAGAATTATACGTGGCTTCTGAGTGCTGGCTGGTCTTCAGAGATGAGAGGAGTCAGAACAAGCAGGCTAGGATAACAAAACTGTTACTGGTAATTGCAGTAGCTTCTATTCCAACAAAAACTCGAGTTGTTCATTACAAACTGAGGACTGGGTGTTCCAGACTCTATTTTAAACATTCATTGCAGGTGTAAATCTGATAAGGACTCTCAGACATAACCCAGGATTTTCTTTCATGGCTGATGAAAATAATCTAGAATTGAGGGCCCCAACTGTACTCTACAAAAGATACTGAAAAAATAACACTGAGAGATCATGTTATAAACCTCTTCTAAATAGAATTAGGTTAGAAACCAGACAACTTTTAACCACAAGACAGGAGAAGAGGGGAATAGCTTTCCAAAAGCAGTTTCAAGCTGAAGAGTTTCACAAGGGAATACAGTAAGTTCATGACACAGCTCTCTCTCTTAGCCAGGACTTGGAGGCTCAGGAGCTCTCCCTGGGCTGCCTGTTTCCATACTTTCCACTTCTCAAACTAGGTTGCGTTAAAATACATTACATACAACTTTCATAATGACTATCAGAAAGCCTTTATACAGCACAGCAGACAGTAAAGTCATTTGCTAAGGAAAAATAAAAGCTGTTGAAGTGAAGTGATTTATCTCAGGTGGCTTCTGTTGAGTGCTTGCTGCTGGATTGGGTTTTGCGACTCTTCTTCAGATGAGCTGTCGAGCAGAGATTGTGAACCCCATGCTGAGGATGATGGTAATTATCCTGGGAGCAGCAGCACTCACTCCAGCTATCCTGGCCAAATTTGTCTTCTGATGATAACCTCCTGTCCACCTGAACTCCTCACAGTGGTTCAACTGAAGGTGGGGCTCCGGCAGTGCCCACCCTGCACAGCCCCGCAGGGTGGCTGGGTGCTGCTCCAGGGAATGCCGTGCTGCTCCTCCGTGGGAGCTCCACGCCTGCCATGCCACGCTCCTGAGCCAAACGACTGCCACCTATACAATGCACATCATTGGTGCACATTTTCCTAAAGTTATACATTTGCTTATTAAAAATTGCTAAATTTTTTGTGTCTTTGCATAAAAAGGACTTTAAAATGTAGATTTTCAGCTTTGCATATTAAACTTTTTTAGCAAGTCTCAATTCCCCAAGCAGAAAATTATGGCAGGATTTTTAGCATAAACACATATTTCTCGCATGCAGGAGCTGAATTGCCTGATGTAAGAAATATCGGTTCTGGGTATTCTACTATTTACTTGGAAGCTATTATGTGTTTTTCAAAGTTTCTAGCAACTTTCTATCAACTAGATCTCAAGAGTTTATATGGTTATGATAATCAATATTAAACAGAGCTATCATGGTAGGAGAATTCTGATATTCAAGCCACCCCTTCTTCCCTTAGAAGAGGCTGGGGAAATCAATACTCCATTGCTAAGAAGGGGTTATCATAAATTACCAACTGAGCATTAGATTTCTATGCAATGTCGCAGTTATGCAGCTGAATAAATCCTTCAGTATACAGGAAAAACATAAAGAATTAGTAAAGTCAGTACTGCTGTCTCTATTACAAAACAGAGAAATTACATCAAAAAGTATTCACTAAATACAATCTGAAAATGCACAGAAAACTTGGCTTATAAAGGACAGGCTCAAGAAACCCAATGTTATCGAGAAGGAGGTTAACAAGGCTGTTGATCAGCATCTCTAAAGACAGGTCTTTAAGCCATCGGAAGATTCAGTGGGAAGACAAAACCAAAATTAAAACCAAGACAGAAATAGTTAATACTTATTAAATACCAGTTGGTTTCATGTAGTAATTAATCACTGGGAAAAAAACCCCATAAGGATGGTGTGGACTTTTAATTGCTCAGAATTTGTAAACCAGACAAGTTAATGTCCTAAAAGATCTGCTATAGCTCAGACAGAAATTAAGGGTTTGAGGCAGAGATTACCAGGAAAGTACATTAGACTTTCTAATCATTAGGATGTTGATTAGGTTTGTGCTTTGGGATTTGGATCAGGCCCTCAAAAATAGATTGAGAGGCATTTTGTTGTTATTGGGGTTTTGGGGTTGTTTTTTCCTTTTAGTCTTTATTATTCCTATTGTGAAGTTAATGCAGAAACTTAGTAAAATGCTGCTTTCATATCTGATTTCCCATTTCCAGTCTGAACTTTATTCAGGATACATTTATACTCATTTGTGCACTGATAACATTCACACAGTGCAATAGCTGAGACAAAGACATAAAACATGCTAGGGTGCAAACTGAAATTTCAGTGATTTATTACAGGATGGAGATCCACCAGAAGTGACAGGACATAGTGACCTGAGAGCCCTCCCAAGCCGGGCATTCCCAAGCCTTACAGCCTGAAAACTTCATGGAGAGCTCCAACATCTCTCTGCTCTCTTAAAATTATGTCTACTCTGTGAGACACAAAGCAGTGAGGTGTCTTCACCTCTGCATCTTCAGGCTGTAGACTACCTGCAGAATGGTTCTCAGGCCATGGAGAAGGAGATTAGAAGGGGAAGGAAGAAGATCATGTCTCATCGGAGCAAGTCAGTATAGGAAATAACAGAGAAGGAGCCCAGATTTAGACCCTTGTTACCTGAACACGCAAGGCTTACTATTCCGACATTAATTCCAAATTTGAGGTCTAATTGACTCCAAAACAATGCAACTTTCTGACTGATTATAGAGTGAACACAGCTTGAAATCAGCATGGAACTAGAAGTGTTAACACAAACAAAAGCCAACTTAAAAAAAAATAAATAGTACCATTATGGCCCCTTTATAATGTCAGAAGGAAGTTGTTAAGCTGTCATTCCACAGATGTTCATCCACACATATACAAGAACACAAACAAATCTCATGGGATCCCTAACTTCATGTGTGGCATACATAAACGTTAAAATTCTTCCATCATCACACATTTCCCATTCCTCCTGCTGCGATAACAACACGGGGAATAAAAGCAAGCTACTTCCAAAAAAAGGATTAATTGAGCTCAGAAAACATGGACTAGTCTGTGAAAGAGCTAATGAAAAAGCACGGCCAACCTGGAAAAGCACAAGAAAAGCTACACTGAAATTACAGAGGAAAAAAATACTGGCTTATATGGGTACAGCAATTATTCATAACTACTACAGGTCTGCATATCCACATCTGTTCTGATGGATGTTTCTTTGTCTTTAAAAAAAGAGTATAGCAACAATTTTACTATATAATTATCTTCTTTCCCTTCAATAAACGTTGATTTTTTTTAATTGCAGGTAAAATGACAAAGCTCAGCCATTTAGGCAAAATGGCTTAGAATTAATTTCCTGGTTTAAAACACTGGCAAACAGTAATAAGCTTCTCTACAAAACTTTCTGAATATCAACATCTCTTTGTCCTTGTTGACGATACCACAGAGATCATCAGGGAAAGAGAATGCTTCTCATTGTACTCAGGACACAAGTGGTAGAATTTGGGAGAATTTCTCATCAGGAAAAGTTTGGAAGCAGGTTTTTTTTTCACTTTTTAATGTAGGAAATTAATGAGGAGAGTTGGAAATCATATCTCCAAATTCAACCATTTCATCAAGCTGTGTGGTTGCTCAATGAGAGCAGACTGCAAGGCTTAGTCCTCGAATGACTTCAGCTACCCTGTCATAAAAATCACTATTTCTAGATAACAAAAGATGCTCTCATCAGTGAAAGAGAAAAGCTGTAGCTGGAAAAACTTCCCTGTAGGAAGATTTGAAGAAAAGACACTAACAACAGTTGACCAGAAAACAAGAAGTGTATTTTGATGAAGAAAAATCCCCATTGCCTGGGATCAAAAAGCAACTGAACCCAAAACCCGATAGCTTCTTTGGTTTACATATTCCCAGTGTGCTGTTGCATGTCATTTAGATCCAGTACAAATTTTGCACTGCCTCTCCTTAGGAGTTTATTAACTTCAAATCCTGTAGCAGTTGGGATGGTGTGAATAACAGGGTTTAGAGACAAAACTGGTGACTATCCAAAATAAAACATAAAGCATAAAGCAAAAGAATGCTTTCTCTTTTTTAAAGAAAATGTTTGGTTTGGCTCAGTTTTAGTAGAAATAGAGATGCTCCTGGAAAACTCCCCCCTTCCCTGGGCAGGTCCTTCCCAGATTTCTGCTTTGAAAGCACCTCTGCTCCGTGTAAAGGTGGGGGAACAGCCAGCAGCAACATCAATGGCCCTAATCCTGAGGCTGAGAAGTCTCTCATTAGCTCCAAGTCTATAAATGCAGAAACACGATATGGAAACTAGAACAGCTTTACTGGCAGAAATTGACAGAGGCTGTCTGGTGCTCACAGTGCTCTGAGAGAGGTGTGAGATCTCCCTTCACATCCCGTCACGGACCCACACAGAGCAACCACCTCCGTCTGGTTGTTTGGGGGTTTTTTATGAATGGCACTAAACTGTCCTTTTGTCAGAGATTTTACTCAGCCACTGCTGTCAACAGTATCAACACCGAGTTCTAGAGGTGTGAGGACAGCAGCCTGGTTAACCCCACATGGCAATTCAGCCCCACACAGCCAATCCCCCCGGTGGGGTGGGGGAGAGATCAGAAGGGTAAAAGCGAGAGAACTTAGGGGTTAAGATAAAGACAGTTTAATAGGGAAAGCAAAACCCTTGCACACCAGCAAAGCAAAACAAGGAATTAATTCACCCCTTCCCAAGGGCAGGCAGGTGTTCAGCCATCCCCAGGAGAGCAGGGCCCCTTCATGTGTAACAGTGACTTGGCAAGACAAACATCACCACTCTGAACATCTCCCATTTCCTTCTTCCCCTCAGCTTTATCTGCTGAGCGTGACACCACATGGTCTGGGATATCCCTGGAGTCACTTGGGGTCAGCTGTCCCAGCTGTGTCCTGTCCCGGCTCCTTGTCCACCCCTCGCCTCCTCGCTGGTGAGGTGAGGCACAGAAACAGCTCTGACTCTGTGGAAGCCCTGCCCAGCAATAATGAAAACATCTTTGTGTTATCAGCACTGTTTTCAGCACAAATATAACACAGCCCCATACCAGATATTCTGAAGAATATTAACTCTATCCCAGCCCAAACCAGCACAGCCAGCTAAGGAGCATCGCCCTGCTCTGCAGCATGGAAGTCAAATTTATAGCCTCCCTCCTCTCAGCAAGAGCACAGAACTGTGAGCTCAGCATACCCTCACAGCAGGTGGGAAAGCTGAACATCCAACCAGCCCAAAATCTCTAACAACAGCTAATAAGGCCTGGAGAAACTGTGATGTGGGGATGGTGATGTTGTCCAAGGTTTTATCAAAGGGTAAGTAATAGTCTTGTAGACTGAGATGCTCACAACTCAGAGGGAGCAGGTGAATTTTACTTGGTGAGACTATTGAGTAGCAAAATCTTTCCTAGGGCCTTGTAAGTCTGAGCTAGGCTTGAGCAAAAACTGTGGGGTTTTTAATGTCTTGTGATAAAATAAAAGAATTGCTGGTCCATGTCAAACTTGCAAAAGTAGTGAAAAGAAAAAAAAAACACGCTGAGAAAGGAGATTAGAAACTGCAGTCCTGACGTAATATTGCCTAAAGCTATTTGGAAGTTACAATTGTAACTAATCAATGAAAGCAAACACCTTTCTCCTTAATAAGAATTACGAGCTCAGGAGAGCTAAAAATAATGTTCAGACATTTTAAATCTGAGTTTTCACTTTAAAATGCCATTACTGAAAGTCAGTACCAGACAGACCAGAGAAAAATCTTCACACAGTCTAAGAACTTGATGAGCCTTTTAACAAATGACCAAGTCTACTGTTCAGTAGAAATTCCTCTTCCTCTTATTGTCTGGCTTTTCTTGAAGCGGTAGAGATGAGACTGAAAATAACAATGGGGGAAAAAAACCAAAACAAGATAGTATCTGGGAAAGATGAGAAAGAGAAAAACTAGTGGCTAGTAGCCCGCTTTTAATTCACAGTTAGGTATTTATAGATGGCAAGGGTCACTGGTAGTCTCACTAGTAAACAACAGCAGGTGGTTGAAACTGTACATCTAGAATTTCATTCATTTTTACTGCCGACGAATAAATGCAGTGAATCAATGCCAATGTAATATAGTGTCTGCACAGAAAAACAAAAAAAAAAAGCTTACAAAAAAAACCTCTCAGGAATTACAAAGGGAAAATGCCATTATGACCATATCTGAGTCCATCTATGTTACCTGGATTTAACTCCCTGTATATTTAAAGCCTTTCTTGTGGAGTTTTCTGCCTTGCAGCTGGTTTGGATTTTTGGGTTTTGTTTTTTGTTTTTAAAAGCAATCACAAAAATATATGTATTTCTGCCTGTATTATTTTTGTACAAGAATTAAACCCCCAGCGTTGCTGACCGTTCCCTCCCTGCTTACTCACTGGTATCTCCTAATAACCCTCATGACCTCACCGTCTCCCTCACACCCGAATTAGCAGCACCACGTTATCTGATAGGGAATCTCATGTTTCACTATTTAATAGGTTTGTGCTCGTTATCCACTACAGCCACTTGCAGTGAGGCCCCAGGCACAGTGATAGTCCCTTCTGGAAGCGCTCAGCCTCTCAACAGTGAATAAAAACCCTGCACTTCTGAAGCACAAATATGTGAGTAAGCAAGTAGAGAGACTGGTGGCTGCCATCACAGCCATGCACATAGCCAAAGCACGTGAAGATAGTGATTTAACAAATATAGGATGCCTTTCTCTGCAAATATAGCAAGATGATGCTCTGGAAGTTTCTAAAAATGACCTGAAGCTTAAAGCACTCTAAGCTGAGAAGCACTGAGATGCAGGAGAAAAATAACCACTGAAGAGCCCCACTCCAGTGTAATTTTCTTGGTAGATTTGGGGTTTTTTAATATGTATGTCTGCGTATATGACACAAGTAAAACTAAAAATAAATAGAAGTAGCTATTTACAGAGCCTGAATTGGCTATTTAAAAGCAAGGCTCCTTTGTGTGGCTGTATCGCCACATCCGTGAGAAGCAGACTCTGGAGCGGGTCTGACCACCACTCAAATCCTTCCTCAGCTCTGGGAAATCTGATCCAGAAACTCGGGCAAGATTATGGATCTTGCCTGTTCATTGCAAAAGATTTTGCCCTGAAAGCAGCACTTCATGGCAGGACACCATCTATCTGTAAGATGCTGAGCAAATGGATACTTCTCTTCCACGTGAAAGAAAACGGTGCTTCAGTGTACGTGAATAAATGGTATGACAGTAAAGGTCAGGATTGGAGTTGTAAGCTGTGAAGTCTTACAGAGCACTGAAAAGGTTTCCTGGGACACCCAGAACAAACCGTCTCATGCCCATCCCATCCCACTGGCTGCCAGCTGGGGTTAACCACATATGGTTTGGCAGGAGGCAGAGCACAAACAGAGAGCCTGGCACCAGGAAAACCTCGCAAGGAAGTGGCACAACAGCCCAGTGACTATCCCCAGCAGCTCCGACCTCTGCATTGCTGCCCAAGGGTGAGAGGAGCAGTGATGCTCTAACCTGCTTCTGTACACACCAGCTTCTGGAAGAGTCTAGCATCATCCTCTCATGCAAGTCACTTTTTGAATGTGGATTTTTTTTTTCTTGTTTTTATCCTGCCCTTCCCAGAGCTAATACCTGGAGAAAGGAAAGCAAGGTTTGCCTGCCCACAAACTTGACACTGCTCTGCCCAAGCAAGTGGGCACAGATACACTGGCTCTACACAGCTGGGGCAGTGCAGGGGCTACACCTGTTGGCTCTGCACAGTTCAGGCCATGCCTTTAACTTGTCTCTTCTGTAAATCTGGCAGTGAGAGCAGGTAGGGAAAAACAGCAGCTCTGCTGGGCTCCCTGTGGCTGTGGCACAGCAATCCTGCCTGCACCACAAGCGACAGTGGGAACAGCAATGGGCTGTTCCATCCCACAGAGGCACTGTGGGCCCCACAGCACCCACCCTTCTGCGCAGCACAAAGCCTCTGCGCCAACAGCCTCCCCTCTGCCAAAAATGGGAACCAGCCTGACTCGCACCAAGCAAACCCGGGGGCTTCCCGTCATTCCCACGCAGCAAGAGCCCTGTAAAAGCAGGCCCTGGGCCCAGGCAAGCAGCAGTGAGCTTCAGGGCTGCACAGCTGTGCTGCAGCCATATGGCCACGGGTCCCCAGCGCAGAGCAGGCGGCAGGACCTGACGGCACAGGGAGAATCAGCGTCTCGCTGCAGATTATTCCCCGGCTCCCAGGATTTCAGGCCACTGGACCACGCTGTGTCTGGTATTACTAAGCTGCTCCTGAGCTGGCCCGAGGTCAGAGATCACACCAGCTTCTCGGCTTGCAGCGACCAGCACAGAGCAAGCATCAGCTCTGCATCGTACCCAGAGCAGTGACTTCCCAAAGCATCATTTAAATTAAGAGACCAACAGAAAAAAACCCAAAAAACCCACTCTTGGGTAGCCAGGCATGAATACTGAAACAGAGCCAGTGCTGAGAAATCATTACCTGGCCCAAATATTGCACTAGCTACTTTTTGAAAGCATAAATTAAAGAAATGAATAGGATTCTCAGTCCTTCCTTTCTCTTTTTCTCCTGTTCAAAAAGAAGCCCCGGGTCAGTGACCAGCACTGGCCACACAGCAACTCTAAATGCAGGGCATTAGGCTGCTCGCAGAAAATGTAAAGACATATTTTTAAGAGAACAATTCCATTTTTTCATCCAACAGACCTGCTGACAACAGAGATTTGCTGCACACTTTCCACTAGAATCAGGATGCTCAAAGCCCCATCCAGCCTGTCCGTGAACACCTTTCTCATAGCAGTGGTACTGCCCTGGATCTGACACAGCCTTATGGGTCAGACACGCATAATAGATGGGACAGCAAATATGAAAAATACAGTCTCTGATGAGGGTTAATCAAATGTAAAAAACCCCTGAATTACAAGACTTTTCCTATCTTTTACTCAAAGAAGCAAAATTCCAACGCAAATCCCCATTTTCGTGCTTTTCAGACACATCATTGGTTACACCCATGTGCTACAGCTGCCTCTGGACTGTGAGAAAACACCTGGTGTCACCGTGGGTCTCCAGTGGGCACCCACCATCAGGGTCCTCGCTCTTTTGCATGGGGAACATGGCATGTGAGGGGTGGTGAAAGTGTCAAGCCACTTCCAGGACAGGCACTGTATGCAAGAGCTAGGAAATGCTACCAAATCCTACAAAATAGCGCCCAGGACAGCTCACTGTCCACTTAAGTCATGTGTCTGTTGGCAGCAGACTGGGGACTGTCAGTCAGACCAACCCTGACAGTGGAACTGTTCACCTAGAATCCACAGCTTCTGGTGAAAAGCAATGTCCTGTAACTTGTACAACACTTCAATTTAGGGAAAAATTCAGGCACTTTCTATTTTATTCAAAATTCTGCCATATGCACATTACTTATTTATTGGTCTATTTATTTAGAAGGTATAGTATGTAGCTGGAAGCTCTCTAACCTGTGTTCTGCCCCTGGAGAAACACCTATCACAGTCTCCCTTGTGCTGTTCCTGGCTAAGCTGAAAGGCTGCAATTCATCCCTACTTTTGTTGACCTTTTTGCCACTTTACTGCCTCTGATATTTTCTTCTTCCTTGTCTCGCTTCTCTTTCCAGAGCTGCTTTACCAGCATCTTCTCAAAGAGAGAAGATAAACAGGGGAGGCTCTTCAGAGCCGGAATCCAGGGGGACCAGAGGCGACCAAGAGCAGATCAGAGGCAGGCACCACGGCTCCTGCATGGCCTCGCGGGCTCAGTGTTTCCAAATGATTAGAGAGGGGATGGCTGTAGACACAGCAGTGGGGTATGGCATGGCTCATGCATATGCAGCTCCCGGTCTATGTGCACAGAAGCCAGGTGTGTGCTTCAAATCACACTAAGAAGGACTTCAGCTCAAGGACTCTCATTTTTTATTTCCCACTGTGCCTAACCCCAGCAGGGTGAGTGCTGACTTCTCATGTTTACAAGGAAAAAGAGACAACAGAAATACAAATGGCCACTTGTGGGATGCTTCAAAGCTACCAGACTCTGCTTTTATATGGAAAACAAAAAAGGAAGACAGGCTGTAAGAGGACAGTAAGTGGAAGGTAGCAAAATCAGGAAAACAGAAAGAAAAGGTAAAAAAACAAAGTAGGGAAAATGTGGTAGAGAGCAAAACTTGAACTACAGCTGGGTGGAATACCCTCTGAATCTGTCAGACCATGAATTTGAGAAGTTACTGGAAATCGATGAAAGTGCAGGACTGCATGTGATGAGAAAGTAAATTTGTTGTTAAAAGTGGCTACCAAGAACGGGAAAAGCAGGAAACCAGTGGGGATCTGCAGTTTGTGCCTCACGGCTTCACGGCAATAGGGTCGTAGGGGAGGAAAACCAGGAAAATCCCACTTAAGAATGGCTGTGAAGGGAAACTATAACAAGTAAAAAGGAGAAAAAGAGACTGAGATGTTTCAAGTCGCAGAATATGCAGGAAAGAAACCTACAGCATGGATCAGAGAATGAGATCAAAAAAGAAAGTGTGCTAAAACACCAAGGTGCAAGAAGATGCCAGTTTCAAAGAAGAGAAAATTCATTACAGTTTGAAGGTCAGGTCAAGGTCAAAGAATAAAACCAGAAGAAAACAGGAAAGAAATAGCATACAAAAATCAGCAGAAGCCATGAGGGAAAGTGGTGCCAATGGACAAAGAAAATGAGAAGGAAGAGGAACCAAGCATGGTGCTGAGGAAGAGGAGAAATGGGATGCTGAAGCAAGCAGCAGTAAGAGCTGCTGAACAGAGCGAGAGCTAGAGAGAGACAGATGCTCACCAGCATCTGCAGGCAGCACAAACCTCAGCTAATGCTGGAGAAACATTTCACTGTTCCAGAAGAGAGAATTTCTTCTGGTACCTGATATCATTTCTTCCCTTTCTGAATACAGAATAGATGCACTTTTAAATAGGATTTAAACCTAGCAGCAGCAAGTGTTAATATTTATATAACTAAGTGGCCTTAAGCCAATGGAAAAACTATACACCGAAAAATGTGTGATTATCTGATATTTGATAAAGGTATTAGAGGTTACCAAGTTTTTAAAACGACTTTATGTCATTAAGTAATGATTCTTTCCAAAGCAATGAAGAGCAGGCACTAGCTGAGGGCAGTAATTAGCACAGCCTTCTTTGAAGTGTAAAAAAATCCCACGGTCCACCTTGCAAGACTGGCCGTGGGTACTCACAGACCAACCAGCTCTGGGGGCAACTGGCCAGGGCCCAGCAAAATCCAGCAGGCTCCTTGGAAGCTGGACAAGCAGCAAGCCTGCTGTTAGTCCTCCTACGGCACTACATTGCCCCAAATGCCTGTCCTGTCCAAGAACCTTGGGGATCTGGATCTAGAGCAAATTGCTACCACAGCGATATGAGCTTGCAAGTCTGTGGGATCAAGAGGAAAAATACCCATCTTCCTTAGCTTCTAGGAAAACAAAAAGCTGAACACAGCAAATCAAAAGGAAGAATGAGGATGTAGATAGAACAATGAGAAAAATCTTGCCATAAAACCCTTTTTGTTTTGCTAGTAAAATTTTTTATTTTTTAAAAATAGATATGATTTAGATGAAAAGGCTCTCAACTTGCCTTTGGATCTCTCTCTTCGTCCACTGAGTAAACTCAAGCCCATCCATGCATATGCTCACCAAGACATTTTGCAGGAGGAGAGGTGTGAAGAGCTTTGCCTGGAGGGACCAGGTCTTCAGCTCCAAGCCAGATCCCCTGGCTCTGGCATTGTGTTTGCCTGTCACAGCGCTCTGCTCTGCTAGCAGCCGAGTATAATGCACTAAAATCCTAATCTCTAAAGCACTGTGTGCCAGGGCTTCAGAGATCAGCATTTCAGTCAGTTTTACTTTGCTGCTGCCATTGCACACCAGAGAGTGGCACAGCGGGGGAAAAGCAACACAATGTGCAGTGATGGAGAGGCACGCTCGGCCGGAGGGATGGGGGCAAGAGCATGGTAATGCAATATAAAGGCATTGGGAAAATAAAAGAAAGAAATAGGGGAAAATAGGACTATTGTGCATGAACAGGAACCTTGGGCCCTCTCCTTCCCAGCAGCCCTAACAGCAGGACGTCTCCAGCCTCAATAAATCTATCGTTTTCTGAGCAAAGCCTTGAATGACCTGCAGGGTTTTTTCTGTATCTTTCGTTGAAAATGGAAAGATTAGGAAATCTCTGCTACACCCCGTCTGTGCATGTGAGTATCTGTGAATATTTTAAGATTACTCCTTCCTGCCTCTACCACGTGCTTTAAAATTAAAAACAAAATGATACTGCAGAAGCTGGAAGAGCTGAAATCTGACCCAGGTACTGAGTGCAGGCTATTCTGTCAGCTAGACCCAGTCTGGCACAGTGCACACAGGGACACAAATACTTGACTGACCAAGCAGAACACTTCCAACTTCAAGGCACAATGGTCACAGCTGAAGGAAAAAAGCAACCCCTCAAAGTAATAAAACAAAACACTAAAATAGTCAGGAGAATCAAAAGTAACTGAGCAATAATTTTAGTATCACAGAGTTCATGGCATGCTAACTACTGAAACCCTCTTGGGACAAAGCCTCGTTGCCATCAATCATAAAAGCAGAGTAATTTGAGGAAATCTTTCAGGCTATCAACTTTGACAGCTTCTTAATGTCTTTGCTAAACCAGAATGGCCAATCCATGCCACCAAAATCTACTTCACGGTACCTATGTCAGGCTAGAGTACTGTTACATGGGATTAGTGCAACACACTGATAATGCTCTTTGGAATAAAAGCTGATTGAACTTTGTCCCTTAAGAGTGTTTAGACAGTCTAGTGGTCTGCTAACCCACATGGGCTTGTCCATGGTTCCTCCACTACAAACAGGCAGAGAGCATCTCTGAGCCTCTTCTGCAAACTCCTCCTCATCCTCACTTATCTGTCATGCAGGTAAGAAAATGCTCATCATCCTCACCCCAGAAGCCATTTAGTCACTGATTTGAAAGTTGCTGTGTAAATGCTGTATCAGTTGATGTCCCTTTTGTAATCCCACAGAAGGATGTTACCTTTTATATCAGGGTGTTCTGACAGACATGCTCTTGCAGATTTAGTGTCTGTGGTTTAAAACATTATTGCTCCGGCCTTCTGCAGAGGTTACTGTTCTCAGATCAACAGTAGCCAAATGGGATATGTGTCTCTGCCCCAGCAACCACAGCAACTGCTGGTAAAGGTGGACTTGAAATAACCTATAACTACAGAGCAACAGCACTGAGATACCAGAACAGGGACTGCTGCAAGTACAGGAATTGTCATGGAGAGGCATGGTGAGAACATCTGAAAACTTTTACAGCAAGGTACATCAAAACCCAGCTGCCAAGTGGGAAGTCAAAATTCCTGGGGGAAAGTTGTTTTATGGAATTCCTCCATCTCCCCAACTCTCTAGTGTCTTGTTCCTATCCTTGCACACCACTGTGTCGTCCCTCAGTTCGAGCTGTTGCAACCACCTGTGGGTCATCCTGCAAAGTGGTGAACTGATGCAAGTAGAAAAAAAACCCCACCACCCCTCCCCTCCTCCCTATGCTGAAGGATTATTTTTAGCCCAGACCAGTTGATAATCTGGTTCACGGCATGTCTCAAACTACAGCATCAGCACAGTTGAACAGGCAGCTTGAAAAGGCTGCAGGGAGGATAAATACACAGAAAAAGGGTGAAGTCTTTAAACCACTGCTGCTACTGAGGCTTTTAGATTGCAAAATCAGGGTACTTGACTGGTACCTCTAAACTGCCAAATAATCCATTATCCAATAATAATCTAAGTAATCCTATCCAGAATTCCCAGATTTCCTCATCTCCTGGAACTCTTCATTTCCTTCCATGTAAATGTTTTTGAGATCAAGACTACAACTAGTGGTGGAGACAGTAAGCCCAGACTGGGATGACTTTATAGGGAAAGAATTAGCCAGCAGTCTAACACAGCTGGAGGTCCATTTACATCTGAAGGCGTCTCACACATGGGTATAAATGTCACTCCTTCCTTGCTGCCCCCATTCCTCCCAAAGTCACTGGAAAACAAAAAACCCACAAAAAAAAATTGGAGAAAGGAAGCTAAAAGTGGAACCAAACCAAACTAAAAGTAAATAAAAATGTTTTACCTGGCTCCCCTGGGCACGCAACAGCAGGCCTGGCAATAATGAGAGTGAGGAATGAAATTTTAAAATGAATGCAAGAGGGAGAAACTGCAGAGAATATTGAGACAGAGTTTCAGTGTTATTTATCCCAGACAAAGCATACATGCTCAGCTCTGAGCAATCCATGGCATGGGAACAGCTCCAGGATGGAACTCCGACACAACTAATCTTCCTTTTCTATTCCCTTCTGTGCTTTTGAGAAGGAAAGGGGAGAGAAAGCAATTTAGTGTAGTGATGCAACTTGTTTACTTCTCTGTACCTGCTCAGCTATGTTGGCTGAAGAATACTCTGGGAGGTGCAAAGGGAAGGAAAGATAAAGGAAAGGAAGGAGAGAGGGAGCTACAGGAGTAGAAAGAAGAGAAAATCATAGGACAGGCCTCCAATTTTGCCACTGCCCAGTTGTCCATGCAAGCAGCGTCCATATGGCCACCAGCATGCCAGCAGAATTACATGGGTTAGTTATCCAAGCCTTGCTGTGCTTGAACCGTTTAAGCTCTGGCTCATTTGAACACGATGGAAATGCCCAAGCAAGCAGCTCAGATGGCAGATCCAATGGGGCACCGTGTGCCTGGCCTGATCGACCACCATGGGGGCTCCTCCTGCTGAGGCAGGACATCCTCAGGCTGTTGGGAATTCAGCTCAGGACACGGCTGTGCACAGGGGCATCCTCAGCCTTTGCTGCAGGAACATAGAGGGAGGTTGTGGGTCACCCTCTGCTCTCTGCTCAGGTCACAGTGACTGCAGAGGGAAGATAGATACGCAGAAAATGGAAAAGGGGGAAGTTTATTAGCAAATGCTCTGTCATTTCTCTTGTCATTCTCTAAAGCTTTTACCTTGTCCCTAATAAAAACTAAATGTTATTACAAAGGCAGAGATGGTCTCTTAGGTGAAGAAAACAATAAAACCTACCAAATCACCAACTTCTGATTTCTTCATAAGCCCCTCATTAGAGCTGATACACCGACATTTACATGACAGAACCCTTTTTATTAGAAGCAAACCATTCTTAAAATACATTAACAACCTATATACTCACTGGCTCTTTGTAGTTTGCCTAACACTTCAGAATGTGTTAAAATCACACATAAAAGTTATAGTAGCCTAACACTCAGGAAATAAGAGTCCTTTAAAGGTTTAATTCAACCGCTAATGGATTTTTTCCCAAGTTAGAAAACATTTATATATTGCTGATTTACTGCAGGTGTGGTAACTGAATTTGGCTTTACACAAAACAGCTGCAAGCAAATCAAGAAAGAGGCTTCATAAATCAGTTTAAGGCACTGTAGTCTTCATGGCGCTTGGACTGGGACAGAATTCCCCCACACAAGCACACAAAACAAATGGGAGTTTATAATTTTCTCTGTCATAGCTCATAACTTTTAAAGGTTAGAAATCAAAGCACCACACAGTGCAATTTTATACATCTGAATGGGATGGACATAAGGCATATGCCAGAAAATGATTTATATCATCCCCTTTTCACACAACAAAAGAATGAAGAATGCAATGGTGACAAAAGCATTGCCTAATTGTGTTACTTGGTAAATACCTTCTCTTGAAATTTCTCTGGATAGATCAATAGTTTTAACTTTTTCTTTGTTTTACAGAGACTGTTCTCCAGCAACAACTCCACCTTTTAAATGCATCTTCCAATGCACTGTATTTTGCAGGGTTTTTTTTTTCAACAAGTTGCACTGGCTCAGAGTCAGACATTGTAAGACAAAAAGCCACAGTGACTTTATCCAAGAAATATGAGGTGGCAGAGATCCAGTACGCCCAGCACTCAAGGTGAAAGAACAGCATGGAAAAAGATTCACAAATTAATTGTCAATTATGGAAGACTGCTGGAGTGAACACTAGATGCATGCATGGGATAATTTACCCAGGCACCTGAAGAACTGAGCTGGGGATAGTGCTGAAGCAATTACTCTATTTTTTAAAAGAATGAGATATCATCATCAGGAAAGGACATAAAGGAAAAGGAGAAAGTTTCATTTTTTTCAAAACACATAAGATCAGTGCAGTTAAGCACCAAGGACCCAAGTGGACGATGGTCCTCTGGAAGAAGGGGAGGTCAGAGTACCTGACTGAAGGAAGCTGCCTGTAAGGAAGTGAAATTAATTACTCACATGGCATGCAGGCATGCCAAAAGATGTTGTACCCACAGCTCCAATATGGGCATCCTGTGGCAACAGGTGGAAAGCACTGAGATCTCATTTCCCATACTGTGTCTCAGGGAAGTCACCAGGTGGTGAGGGCTTCCACCTCTTCTGCCGCAGGTGGCTCTGACAAAGAACGTGGGTGTGCTCCACAGCCAGATATCAGTAATCCCTGGACACGCTGCACAAACTCTGGATCCTTCATGAACAAACATCAGTGAACCATTTCTTGGCCTGTGAGACTCAAGGATGACACAGCAGATTCACTTCTGCATCTGTGTCCTCCACACAGCTCCTTGGTCCTAGCACCCGCTGGCATGGCACAGGAGTGGGGGAGGAACTAGAGATGAGAGGCAGGATAGCAGCTGCTCCTCCTGGCTCTCTGAATACAGGGAAAACAGCTTTTGCCCAATGCATGGGGAGTGATATCATCAAGTTAGCAAGCCAAGAACAGAAGGACTACATCAAAAAGGAAACAGGAACAAGAACTTCCCCTTACAAAGCAAAACAGTCTTGGTTTTTTAGAGCAAAATCTTTGCCTAAAAAAGCCCTCACAAAGCACCTCATGGGAGGTTTAGACCATTTTCAAGGGCTGGAAGAAAAACAGTCCTGGGGTTAGAGTGGTAACCTGGATCTGGGGAGACCCACTTCAGTTCTTTGCTCTGCCAAGCGTTCTTGCATGACCTTAGGCAAAACCACTGAAGCTGTAGTTAGCAGATACCTTGGCTTCAAAGGCAAAGTCAGCCTAAGAAGTTCTTGCCTTCCCTCACCTGCCATTTGCTGCCTCCACACTTGTGCTGTCCCAAGAGCCCACAAGCACTACCCTGTAAACCAAATTACTGAACAGGATGATGTTAAAATCAAGTTTTGGTTGTATTTTACAGGCAGATGGACAATTTTGCATTGGACTGATTAAAGCATCCACAATCAATCAGCTACAGCAGAAGAGGTGAAGCTGGGGAAGCCCATCCTTGATGGCACAGGGGCTGGAATAAGCAGGAGAAAGGCTGCAAAGACAAAGTGTTGTGCAAGACTGGTGAAAGAACCTCCTCAGCAATGCCAGATGCACTTGGACAGCGTAAGCCACTGGTGTTTGTGATTAATGTGGTGCCCTCTCCCCAGCTGCCTTCAGCCCCCTGGCAGGGACGGCTGCCCTCCTAGAAAGGGCAGCAGAAGGAAAGATATATCAGCACTTCACCTGCTGCTGTCAGGAGGATGAAACAGCCAGGAAATTTGCTGAAACTAGCACCACCACGGGATGCAATGCACTGTTTAACCTCCTCCCCAAACCCCGGATTCCCACGCATCACCTAGCTGGGGATGGCAACACCCCTCACGTTCCCAGGCTGTTGGAGGGGATAAATAGAGTCAAGGTGCTGAGACACCCCGGGTAAATGGGGGCCATGGGGAGACCAACAACGGAAAGCAGCAGCCAGGCTCATTTTGGTAAGCTCCCATTTTAAAAGCTGACACGCAAATCTCTACTTACCCTACATAATATGAACATTCTCCTACAAACCCAGCTCCTGATTAACTCAGTACATCACTTGCCAGCGCTCTCTGAATGAGCCTGTGAGCCCAATTAGCAGCAGATGCAGCACTAACACTCCTCACCTGCTGTGCTTACCAGGCTTCAGATCAGGAAGGGAAGGGAATATATCAAAGACTTGCGAAGGGAAGGAAGCTTAGAAAAGGCTCAGAAAGGATGAGGGAAATAGATGTCTGCAACAGTTCCTCAGGCAAGGAAGCAGAGCCCTATACAAAAGGGAAAACATATGGGCCTAGGGAAAACATTGCTGCAGATCATGAAAAACATCCAAAGGGCTGCTGGAGCGCCCCGGGAGCACGGTGCAGGGTGTAGCCAGGAGTGCTGCTGGGGCTCGGGGGACCTTTGCCTTGCCTGAACCCTGGGGAGCTCTGCCACATACAGAGCTTCTCTCCATGCGCTCTAGTACATCAGCACAGGCACCTAAGTCATCCTACATTTTCCATGAGCAATCCTTGACCTGTCAGTTTTCTTTAGTGTCCCAAAGAATAAGGACAGAGCATCTCAAGCCTACAGCTGCAATACTATTACAACCCAGACAGGAGCCACTTAACTAAAGTTTTCTGAACTCCCAAACTCCACAGCTGCATCTGAGTTTCATTTCTGAGCATCTTTACCAGTGAACTGACTGCTCTTACCCACCAAAACATCTGTCAGCTTCTGAACCTGAACCACTGGCACTGGTTTTGTAACAATAAGAAAAAAGAACGTCACATGCCAGTTTGGATTTTTGGTCAGAGGAGTGGAGAACCTCCCTTTGGGAAAGGTCCAAAATATAAGGCTAGGAGTAGATGGATGTGAATGCCTGAAGCTTTGACATGTTGGGGAAAATAGATTTAATGCTATACTTAATTCTATAGTTTTCTAGCAACCAGCAGAAGGCAGCCACATAAACTCAGTGCAGGAAGCCTAAATCTCTCCAGTGTATTGGGCAAGGAGAGCCCAGGCACGACACATAAACCAGAGGCCAATTCAGCAGCAACTTCTACATGTCCATCTTTTCTAAACTTCAGCTGTCCCAGGAGAAAAGAATAATGGATTTCTTTCTTTTAGAATAGTAAACATGCATCTTTTACATATATAGCACATATTTGGTGAACCCTTCTTGTTATCCTCAAGACAGTCGTTGTGGCTGTAGGATATAGATGTAACAGAAATACTTTGAAAGAACAGTCTTATTCAAGGTTTAGTCAAACAGACCATCTAAGGATCCCACAGTTGTACAATTTTACTGCTTCCTAGATATTAAACTAGTGGCCTCTAGTGACTGCTGAGCAGCTCCCAAGAGCTGCCCCCATGTCATCCACAGGTCTGACAACACTCTCAGTGGAGAGGCATCACCCAGTCTGAGCAAACTGGACTGTGCAACATGGAAAACCGTCCTGCAGTTACTGACAACGGTTTCCATAAAAAGTCTTCCGGTTTCCAAAATATACCACAAATGGCCAGTGTTTCCAAGGAACTCTCCCAAGAGAAACATAGTGAAGGAGATGGTTTTGTTTTCTACGGACACATTCTCTTATCTTTGAAATGGGAGTGATGGTGCATTTTCAGAGAGAGGAAATTAATGTCTCTGTCACTGGGCTTTACAACTGTATTTGCTTTTCAGACATCTATTCCCCATCTTCAGCATGTGAAACTACCGCTACAGGTTGACAAAGAAAGCTGTCAGTGGTGACCATACCACCAGGGTGAGACACTCTAAACCACATCTGAATTTCACCTTGGCAGGTCTGGCACACAGATCAGAGGCAGGAACACAGATGTAAAAGACCAGAAGGAAACAAACACTGGAAGAGATTTTTTTTGGCCAATACAACAAAGACATTTTAAAATTACTTTTCTAATATAGCCTTTCAAAGCAGAAGGAAGAACAAAATCATGCAAGAATTCTAATTTAAACTGGAAAGTGAAGAAAAAATATGCCCTTAATACGGAAAATAAAGAAGAGGTGAGGCAGCACCATGCTCTTCAATTCCCTAGAGGACAAGTAACAGCGTACAGCAGGTCCAGCCCAAGGTCTCCCATGGGATCTCCTGGCAGTTCCAGGAGCCTCAAGACGTGGTATGCCCATGAGGGCTCCTCCTCTTTGCAGAGGGTGTGGTGTACTTTGGTTTTAAGTCTTTATGTTCTTCCAAATTATAAGGATAAATTTAGCAGCTAGCAGCATGGAGGAAGGGACAGAGGGTGGACATCTGCAGGCATCTCTGGACTGCATGTGTAAGACAGCTGCTGCCTGACCTTGCAGAGAACTGAGTCTACATGGTGGCTTGTGACCTTACATTTCTTGGCATACCTGTCGCATACCTGAAGAGTCTGACATTTTTAAAATCCTCTCCACCAAGTACCATTTCATTTTCATGGGACAAGAAGATGCACAAGCATCTGTGAAATGAATTCCACCCAGCTGAGGAGATAATTTCATTGTGCCATGCCTCCAACCTAGACCATTAGATTAGCTGCAATTTCAAAAGACGTAAGTAGGCCAGTCAAGCCTGGTAAGAGTCCAAACCAACCTGCTCCTCTTGCTCTTGGACACGCTGGTACATTTTTCTTGACCCAGCATCATGATCACATGATTCAGTATAATTTGTGTTACTACCAGGCATGTGTGAGTCTAAGGGGCAAATATTGGAAGAATGGATTTCAAAGATCTGACATTCAGATTGTGCCAAGTATGCTCCTACATGCACATTCTATAAGACAGCGAACGTTTAGATTAAGTTCCACAAAAATCTCTCATTTTAAGACGAGCTATCACAACGGTCCAAACTTGTAATATACGAAGCATTTTCAGTTCAAAGGAATTTGGGTCATGAAACTCTGAGGAGCAAAATTTTCTTTCACAGGGCCTACCCTTCATTGCTTTTGATTTAAAAGCAGAGAAGTACTTTCAGTTTCCAAAATGGTCTTTTCAGAAGTGATCCTCCCCTTCCCTCCCCTGCTTTTGCAGAGGCTAAAGGTGTTGCCCTCGTGGCTGTCCAACACACACCACCACCAAGGTTAGCTCCTACCTAGTCAAACACCTGTATCCTGACCTTCCCAGTACACACACAGCTTTAACACACAAAAACCAGAGATCAACCCCCTCTTTTGGTGAGTAACCTCATTCCTCATCTTACAGGGATTGTAACATGCAGGTTCTACCCATAACTGAAACCATCTCTCCTGGACAACAGTGGGCAGCTCTCACTGAGTCAACATCTCAAATTCTTAAGGATTCACTTCACTGTGTCTACATGGTATGATCATGGATGACTTCTAGTGGAACATGGCCCTGGCACGGGCAGGGGGGTTGGACCTAGAGGATCTTTAGGGCTCCTTTCAATCCAAACCATTCCATGACTTTATGACTGAGGCAGTTGGCAGAAATGCAACGGCCACCATCCTTGGCCAGCACCACCAGTACAAAAATGAGAACGAGGCAGCAGTAAGGCTCACCTGATATCAAATTAAACCCTGCTCGTGGTGGATCACACTTCTTTGTTCTTGACTGTTGCAACTGCCAGGAGGATTGGGTTGTTGATTGCTCTGAAAGCATGAAGTGTGACACTACTGGAGAAAATCAAAATATGTAAATATTATATCCGTATTTTTCTATCCCCACAAAAAAAGCTGATATATTATAAACCGTAAATAAATAATAAAGATATGAAACCAAGCACACCCAAAAATATACAGCTGAATATATCTGAGCAGAGAATTTACAGCTGCAACTTGCGATTTTATACATAATTTGGGTTTTTCTGTTCTACATTCCTCATGTGGGAAATAAAAAAAAAGGAATGAGCTCTAAAGTGGACTGCTAGAACACGGAAAAGAAAAATGAACTGTACAATCCATTTGCACTTGGCTTGTTGATTGTTGTTTTTTTAATCAGAGAGGGAAAAAGACCCAATCACTGTTCTGAAATGAAAGATTCACTCTGGATAGTCATTGACACTTGTCAGACTGCACTTTATAGCTTTTCTTCATGACCACTAGCACAATAAGCACTCAGTGTTTGACTTTGAGTGCAAACATTTTGAAATATCAAGTACATGGAAACAGTCTGCACAGAGTATGTTTCTGATAGCCCCTAAATGTCCTCCAATGTTATTCAAAGCAAAATATTTGTTCCAAGATATGTAAAAAAGGGGAAAATTTGATGTGATGCTACTTTAGATTAAAACCAAGCAATATCATTTTATGCTTTATATGCTCTCCAGTCCCACTAAGTATAATTATAGACTTCTGTCTACTTACAAATCTCTCTGTACAATGGAAAAAGCAATAAACACAGGTTCTGCCAGCAATCAGATAACACTTATCGTAAACAATAGCTTTTACGATCTATTTGAAATGGGTTCAGCTGCTACAACTTAAGATTTGGTTATTTTTGTTTTCTTGTTGGATTTGCAGCAGGTGGTAAGGACATGATAGAAGTGTTTAGCCACAAGAGATTTTGAAAAGGGACTAGTATTGCATTGCATATGAAATATGACAGAGATTTATTTTACAAAATCAGTTTCCTATCTCCCAGGGGCCTCTAACTAGTTTGTAGAGGCTACTTCGGAAACTTTGCTCTTCTTGGCTCTCAGGTCTGCCAGCACCACATACAGCCTGATGCCACACAAAGGGTGACCCACATTCAGAAGTGACTCCTCATCAGTTCTGCCAGTTTCTTACGCAAGTGGGAAATTGTACAATGCCCCGAAGTAAACGTTAACTGCTGATAGGGGCTCAGCAAAGATGGATCAAATTTCCTGCAATTCACAGAAGTGTGATTTATTGTAGCTCTGGAAAGCTGGGGAAGAGCCCTCAGAAGGTTCAGAAGTCTGCATGTCCTGCTCTGAGTGAATACTGCAGCATGAAAATGCTACACATCACGACTGTGTGAGTATAATATCATAACAGTGATCCCAGCAGGAGATCAGTCACAAGACAGGGACATATCTGCAAAGAAGACACAGGCTTAATAAGAACCTTAAAGGCTGGGTGGGACAGGGTAGTCCCCTCCATGGATCCTACCTCTTCAGAGATGCAATGGTTCCACCTTGCTCCCCACGGATGTGTTCTCCTACCCATCTCCTCACTCCCAGCAGCCCCAAAGGTGTCCCACATGGGACACAAAAATGCTTTACACACTCTCCAAGTGAAGAACTGCTTTCTGTCCCATTCTCTCAGTCTCAGGGAGAGCAGATCCAATAGGTCCTTTGACAACTTCCAGGAAGACAAGGGATGCTGGCATCAACATCAGTGGTCAAGGATTCAACACCGATAAAGCCACAAAAAAATACTGCAATCTAAAGTTATCTCTCTCCCTCCAGGTATATATCACTTTGAGTTGCAAGATACTTAAGGTTTGTACTTTGTTTATTTTCCTAAAGCAGATTAGCAAGAAAATGGAAGGCTAACAGAACATTAAGGTCGAGAATTTAAATGAAGTAGTTAGGAAAAACAAGGCTGTAATTCTCCAAACCACTCTACGTCAACCATCTTGCCCATATTCAGAAATTAGGGTTGTTGTAGAGGCTGGGAAATTTATGTTGCAGTATACCTGTAATAGGAGAGTCGCATTTATTGCAGGAACTTTTAATTTCCTAACTTGTACATTAAATTCCCAATAAAGCTTCATGCTAACTGTCTTTTGGCGGAGGTAAGGTTTTTTTCAAACTGTTATTCCCCATGCTTTTAAAATAAATGAATGAAACAGTGTTGGAATACTGAAATAAATGCAGAAAACTTTTGCCAGTTTTTACATACAGTTTACAGACTAAATGTATCAATCCACACCTTTCAAATCAATTATTGAAATAACCATAGTTAGCGTGAAGACTCCAACAGCACATGTAATTGGAGCCTTGCATATTTACATTTAGAGAAACCTTATGGATGTGTGACTAGAACCTCAACAACTTCCAGAATTACTTCAGATAGCTCAAAAAGACAGAACACAGTTAAGGTTCAGAGTGGAAGAAGGGGACTTGGAAATCCTAAAAGCTCCACCCAGAGAGAAGTGGTTCATGTTGTGTTAGCCTTCCTCCCCACCCTTCCCAAAACCCCTCCTCAGAATCATGACTAATACAGTTTCATTTGACAAGTTTTTTCTGTAACTGAGTTAATAAAGTCTGTGGGCCAAGAACACAGCAGCAGCCGCCCCAGCCAAGATGCCACCTACACTTGCATGAGAAGCACTTGGTGCCTTTAGTGACCACAGCTTTGACTTGACGTTTTCCCACCCAACTTGAGCAGGACCCTTTTTGCATGATGCACTTAGCAAGCAATTTCTACCTTGATTAAAACTTTTTGAACCTCCTGCAAATGGCCAGAAAAATTCAGTTAAAAATGCTCTTTTTCTAATAACTCAGTGAGCAGGCTTTCTTCAGTAAGACATCAAATGCAAATATCTAGCACAAACCATTTCTACCCTAATTCATATGGGTAAAGGGAGAGAAAGCCCTATGGTTCCCCCCCATCCACATCTGCCTTCGGGTCAGCATCCCTGCCAGTACAGAATCCTCACTCCTACACACTCCTTTCTTAAGTTCACATTTGCTTCAGGGAGGAAAAGATGCATTAAAAGAGGGATCCAGGACAAACACAAGACCTCATAGCTGACACAACCCAGCAAATATCTTTAAAGCTTTGTCCTTCCAAAACTAGGACTAAGGAACAAAACTATTTAAAAGCTATTCTTCTTCTGCCCAAATTTGCAAGCTAGTCCAAACAGCAAGAGAACAATGACCCTCTCGCCTCTTGCAAGAACGTATTTCAGAAATGGAGGTTAGCAAGTGACAGACATTTCTATTTTCCAGCCTCGAGACGCAGAGCAGATCCCAAACACCATTTAACATTGCCACGCTCGTTCATAGTTCAGCCCAGCTTCAGCAGAGGCTCTACCTTTGAAATGACTGCTACGGCTCATCCTACTTTCCCAGACCAAGGTTTAAAAATCCCAAAATAGCTATAGTGAATGTGCTTGGTACAGACGTGGGGAAGGGCAATCTGGGTCATCTTCTCCTCACAGAACGATGCTGAAGTCTGGCCAGATTCCAGGAATGCACATTTCCCTGCAGATGGCTACAGCAACATTTAACAGTAGGAACCATAAAAGACTTCCACTTCTAATTATGTATATTATGATTTTTTTTTTTTTTAAGAGGGTGGACTTCTTCCCTCTACCCTTTTATTTTTTTTTTAATCCTATTTAACAGTAGTCACCACATGTTTAGATTTCCCTTTTTGGAATTTATTTAGTTTTAAGACACCTCAGGCCAAACAAATTTTATCTGTCCAATATATTAGAGTCCAGTACACTTCAGAGCAGACAGAATACTGCCACACTACTATGTAAATCAAACCCACATGCTAAGGAAAACAGTAAGGCAATGCAATGAGTGCCAGGCCACAGTCATTCAGCTTTAAGTGTCACTCCCACGTTTACCATATGAATAGATGAAGATTCCCTCAAAGCAACAGAATCTTAATTCTCTCCCCAGATTCAAATGTATGCATTCAGGAAACACTTCAAACATCAATATCTTTTCCTCCTAAGGCACACTTCTTCTCTGTAATTAGTTTCCATTGGTCAAGTGGGTTTGCTTCTATATATCAGGCTATAGGAACGCTTTAAGTGATGCTCTATGATTCATCCTACACTGTCTCATATGATTTTTTTTCCTGTTAACCCAGATTAAGAAGGAATGGAGAGAAAAAGGAGGGAAGGAAAAAAAAAGATCGCCTGCAATCATATTGTTACACTCTGCACAGTTTATGGCTGGCTCACATCCAGTTTGTGGTTGTGATAAGAAATGTGTAATCCTATTATACGGAGAGGAGTCAGAATGTACAAATAGGTCCTGGAAATAGGAACTTCTGTAAGATTATTCTTCTCACCATAATAGTTCTGCAAGTAGGTCTAGACGGGAGCTCTTCGCTCTTCTCCTCACTGCTAATGGAAAGCCAACTGTCAAAACAATTCACAGCACAGGAGCTGGGATTTTTGCAGAAGACAAAAAGAAGTGCATTTGTGTACAACAGCAACGTTAATTAGAACAAGGGCTCTGAGCCCTTGCAGGCTGGCACGTCAGGAGTGTATCCCATCACATCAAGGGAGCCCAGTTTGCTCCAACACCGCCATATTCTGTGAAGTTGCCAAATCCTGCACACTCTGCAGTTTTGAAGAAACATTAACTGCTTATCAGTGACAAAACCTGTTTCTCATGGCATTTTGCATTGCTGCTCCCTTAGAAAGACACATAGAAACCATTCCCCAGGCATAGGGCTACTGGGCTGCTGGGAGTATTCTTCTTGCTCTGGAAGTAGAAAACCAAATACCACCTATGCAAGTCAAGATCCCCCTGGAAATAAATTCCTGAATAATTCCAGCCCAATTATCTATTTTTCTCATTTCCTTTGCATGACAATACTGCATTACTGTGGTTATGATTCAAAAAGGGGGTTTTGCATTCCCCAATGTACCCCACAGGCATAAGTGCTTTTGACGTAACTGAGATAAATTAAAATACAGGACAGTGCTCTCCTGAAAGACTCTCTTCACAAGGACCCTTGCAGGTAATGAGAATCCATGCCAGAAACAGCTGTGCCCCTGAGTGAACCAGGTCAGTGATTAACCTTACTTCTGTCTAACCAAAAAATAAGCTCTCAGAAAGAAGGGCTTTTGAAGTGCAAAATATTAAGAAAGAAGGGCTTTTTCCTAGGACAAGCAATAAACAAAACAACTCACCTTCAAGTATATCATGCAGGAGTAAAGGACAAGTGATAGGACAAGAGGGCTCAAGTTGCACTAGGAGAGATTTAGATTGGATATTAAGAGAAAATGCTTCACTGAAAGGGTGGTCAAGCACTGGAACAGGCTGTCCAGAGAAGTGATAGAATCACCATCCCTGGAAGCATTCAGTAAACATCTAGATGTGGCACTGAGGGACATGGTTTAGTGGTGAACCTGGCAGTGACAGGTTAATGGTTGGACCCAGAGGTCTTTTCCAACCTTAACAATTTTATGACATGGTCATATGGTTGCAAGGTAAATAAAAGCACCATAAATCAGCTGAAGCAGCAGCAGGGTATACCAGCTTATTATGAACCCCATCAGACTGTGGGTAGAGTATTACAAGCTTCTGAACAACCTGGTTTGGTGTATTTGAAGATACCAAGCTAGCCTGGGTGTATTTGCATGACACTGCAATTCCCTCTGTGACTGCAACATCAACACACTCAGTAAGTACCAACAAAATGCCTTTAGCATCCTGTTTTCCAACTTGCTGCAGCAGCAGAGCTCACAGGTAGAAAATGTAATTCTCTTCTGGGTAGAAAAGGGAATCGGAGATGAGAAGGAAAATACATAGTTCTATGAAAATCAAGATACTCTACAGTTACAGGCACAAATGACAGTGACTAAATCGTGTCCTAGGTCAGGGGAGCACACACCCATTTCCATTAAGGATGCAGGGGGATACATGTGTCAACCAGTATTTAAGCATAATAAATAAGCAAGGTGTGTCAGTTTTTTAACCTTAAATAGTACTCTCCCAATAAGATCACCAAATTCCAGATTTTCTCAACCACTCTACAAACCAAGCATCAGGCCATGCACACACTGAGGGCAGCCTTGGGTTGGACTGGATATGAGGGACCTACCAACCTCAGTGGTTCTGTCAATCTCTGATAATTAAATAATATTTATTCCTTGGAAAAAAAGGTTGAATGTCACAAATTCTAAGTGTAAAATAACAGTGAAGGAATCACATTTAAATGATTCTGTTGAGTTAAAGTGGGCAATAACACATATGTTGCAACCCAATTAGCAAAGAAGCTCACCCAGATGTCGTTAAAGTGCCTTTTGCACCAAACTACCTTCACCTGATCTGACAAATGGCAATTTACCTGATGTAGCTGGACTCCGTTGCACATTAATTAGAAGAAAACAGCAGAAGAAAGAGATGGAAAGGAACTGTACAAAGGCTGCATAATTTTCCTATTAATATGAAGCTAGTGTGTTAACATGAACCTAGCAGTTTGCAAAATCCTTCAGTAAGAGGCAAGTGATGAGTAGTTCAAAGTAGAGAAAGACAAAAAAAAATATCAGAAATCAGCCTGTTAAAAAAAATCATGAGGCTTATTAAAAGTGAAATACGGATTCTTTTTTTTTTCCTGTGATTTTTAGGGTGTTGTTTCTTTTTTTTCCCAGCTTCTTCTCACCACAGTTAGTGCTGGCACTGCAGAAAGCAGCAGCACACACTGATGCATGTTCACACAGACACAAATCCTCAGCCATTATTCAGCAAACAAAAGCAATGACGTAGCTGCCCTGTGTGGTGGGGCAGGGCACTTAATCAAAACAGCCCTTAAAAAAAAAAAGAGTAAATCATAATCATCTCCTGAGGGTCACTCAAGGTTTCCTGCAAGGCACACATGCCTATTTGTTGATCCAAGTGCCACTTTGGAGACAGTTCAGGAAGACCAAAAGGGCAACTGGCAGGTCTGGGAGGGATGGACCAGCTGACTCGCGTGGTCAAGGTCCAGTGTGAGGACAGCACGGTGACACTGCCCTACCTGACACTCAGCACTGGGCACCTGCTGTGTGAGTGACACACAGTCCACAGCCTGGGGGAAAACAATGACACTGCAGCCTCCAAAAGTCTTGACCACCACCCCCAAATGTTTCAAACTTGAGCTGTCATCTCCATATCCATGCAACACCATCTCCAGTGCACATCCCTGGTACTGCCATGAACGTGGCACTAAATAAAGGTGTGCTGTTTGCAGCTAAGCTGGGTCCCCTAGCTCCCTTGTACAGTCTCCATTCCATGAATGACCTCCTGGAGATGATTATGTAGCACCAAGAGGCACTGTCATGATGACAAAAAACAATCTGTCACCTGGGAGGTACTTACAGTAGTATTTTTGGATGGAAACCACCATACTTTGCTGACGTGCTTTCTTTAAAACACTTCTATCCTTGCTCTGGACGTGTAAGGATGATTAAAAGTCATCCTCTGACTTCTGTTTCCTGTGCTGAAATTACATTGCTGTTTTTCGATATCTGGCTGAAGTGTAACTGACGTCGTTATCAAAACAGAGCTGTAGAGAAAATGGAATCCACCCTTTTGCAAAATCCTTCAGCAAGGATAAATCACATTGCCTCTGTGTTCTATGTTTTACACATCAAAACGCACACAGACAGAAACAAACCAGCAGCTGGGACTCCAGCATAGTGCACTCATGGAGAAAGATCCTTCCATATCTTCTCTACCGTTTCCTGACAAACAGGCAGGCAGAAAACTGGAAAATTTTGTCTAAAAATTTTGTGATGATTTGGAAGGGGTTCCTGATACTTTCAATGCTGCTTAGGCTGTGCAGGAACAAACACTCCCCTTGTACAAGCGTACAAGATTACAATACACCTTTTCCATGTATGTTGGAATGGAGAAAGACCATCTACTTAATTATTAGTCCATACAGAAGACGAGAAAAAATAAAGATGTTTGCATAATTACAGGTCATTCAACATGACATGTTACACCACGAATGCCTAAGAAAAGGCAGAAAGGAACTGAATGCTCTAAAGACAGTGTGCATGACTTTCCCCTCTTCTTCCATTTGCTCCCTATTTTATTGTATATTTTGTAAGGATGCATTTTGATCTCTGTTTTAACAGCACAGGAAAGAAAAATGAAGGGAGGACAAAATCACAGGAAATAAGTAAAAGGTGCCATAAGAAGTGTGAGGTTAGTAGTTAGCAGTGGAGAGAAAAGGAAAAAATTGTATACTGATCTATGAAAAAAAACCCAACAAAAACAAACATGAGCTAAGAAAAATTAAAGATTACTAAAAAGAAGTCAGTAATTAACAACAGATTTCCCACTGACCAGTTCTGATCTGTGCAGTTATCGTAGTAACAACCAACTTAATTTCTTAATTTCTTCATTGAACAACTAGAAAACAGGAAAACAGGAAAAATCTTCAGATGGAAGCACTTTTTTACAAGATCTCTTTTCTCTGAGAAACAGTAAAAGCAGAGGTAGCCTATTAAAAAGCCTACTCCTGTTCAAATTGCCGATATGAAGACTTCAGCCCGAGAAAATTCAAGTATGAAGAAATGCCTCCCCACCTCAGCAAGCCCAGCCAAGTTCCCTCCTGATCAGTCTCCAAACCAAACAATACCATGAGAGTCTACCCAAAAGAATGCAGCAGTTGCACTGAAGTCCCAATGCAGTTTTCATACGGTTCATTGTTTGAGCTAATTTAATTAAAAGAGGGTCCAGATGACGATTATCCTGGCAAAAGGAAACTGTACAGACAATACAATGGCAGACTGCCACGATCACTGCATCTTAGCTCTGAACAGAAAACAGAACTAAAGGAAGAGGATAAAACAAGCCCACCTTGCTAACCTTTAAAGCTGACATCTTCCAACCATTCCCACAGGCTGGAATGAGACTCAGCTGTTGCCCAGTCTGCTAATTTTTGGCACCCCATTAGGTGCTGTGAACATGACAATGATCAATTTAAGCAGGAAAATCTACCATCACAGCTTGCTGCAATGACAGCTTAGTCACACACACCCTCCACCCCAGGCACTGAAGGTGGCATTATTCATGGTGCAAACCCTGGTGTGAGGTTCAGGTGGTTTGGGCTCCACTCCCAACACCATTGTGCAATTTCCTAGGGAAATGTAGAGCTCGCCTCCACCTACAAGAGCAAGGTCATATCAAGTTTATAAGGTCTGTATAAATATTTAAATATAATAAAATGACAAAATTTTAAGGAATCTATAAAGAGCTCAGGGCCTGAAGTTCAGCTGTCTACAGAGCTCCACTCAAATCAGAAGTAGCAAGCCTTCTATGGAAACCTTTCTGAAAGCCATTCTTGGATTAGGAATATTTCTTAAAACTCTGTGGGGCCATAAATCAGTGCTGCTGATCTGCACACTCTCATAGTTCAAAGTCTAGTAGTACCAAACTGAATTTCACTGGCTGGGAATAAGTATTTCCATGAGCAGACATTTCTAAATTAGGGATGCTTTTGGGTTTTTTATAGGGACTGGAAGATATTTTTGCATGCAATTTCAATTCCTATCTACACACTCCCAACTGAGAGTTTTTCCTGTTAATGTTGTACAAGAATATATAAAGAAAAGGAATAAACAAACAAATTCAGCCTCTGCCCAGCAGATGTATGTTTTTTAATAGAAAAGCAAAAACGTAAGAAAAAAAGGTCAAATGATTTGATCAATGCCAAAAAGCAAGCTAGTGGGAAAGCTGGGAGTGAAGTTGAACACAGGATTTCAGCTGTAGATTACAGAGTTTGAGGCCAGCAGCTTACACGATAGACCTCCTCTTGGCTGTCGGGTATCTAACCACATACTCCAACCTTATAAATAAATAAACCTTCCTGAACCAGAATGTAGCCACTTTGGTTTAATGCCGGAGAGGAAATGAGCCACTACAGTGAGAGGAGGTTCAAACCTATTCCTTCTCCAACAGCCTTTGGGATACCACACAAACGATGGAAAAACCAAAGAGATTTCAGTAAAGCAGCAACTGATCATTCTTTGACTCAGTTACATCTTTGAAACAGAGAAAAGTGTCCACTGCCCCCAGATTAGGTTTTACAGGAGGTACACTGAGCAACTCCAACATGATTGTTTTGGAGGACAGCTACTCTAACCACTGGCAGAGCCTAAAACACCACTGCATGACGAGGCAGAAGGAATGCACTTTAAAGCTGTAATAGAAATGCAGTCCTTTCAGACTGGTGTAGTCACCCTGTCTGCTCACCTCAGGTTAGAAGAACACAACATGTGGAAGAGAGACCGTAAGGCAACAGGAGCAGCCATCAGTCATCTTCACCTCCAGCCATTCCCCACTCCAAGTTTCAAGTGCTTTCTGCACTAACACACACACCACGGGCAGCTGCTGAAGCTGCTACACCACCACAAAGAGATTCTGAGTGATGGGAAGTGAGTCTCCTGCAGACACACCCTATCCCAACACACCTTTCACAAGCAAGAAGTTTGAGACTTTTCTAGCTCAGACAATTCTTCGACACAGCGTAATAAAACCCATCCACACAGCCAAGGATCTGCCCTCAGCCAGCAGTAATTAAAATTAATCATTCACAATTATTTTCATGGGCATGTTCAGAAAGAGACACCGCCAGCTCGCTGACTCCTCAAAGCTGACAGACCTTGAAATAGGCTGTGGTCAGGTACAGCACGTCCCTGGGTTTCAAGCAGTTAAACACATGCTTTGCATATCTATTCACCCTTCCACCCACAGTGCTGCCAGCCAGAGCCACCTTTGTCCTCCAGCCCAGCACCTGAGCTGGCATCTGTGAGAGGGATTGGTAAGAAAAGAGATTTTTCAGGTAAGTATTGCTATGCCTATCATTATTGCTGCCCTGCTGGAACTCAGAGCCCTATGAGTGTTAAAATGTCTTATTCTTGAATATCAGTGTCTTCTGAACTCAAGATTCTTCCCATTTTCCACACATTCGTATTATGTTTTTAATCACTATCTTCCTCCCTTTCAGCTTCACTGGTCACTGCTTATGCTGTTCTGAGGTAGAGAGGTTTCTAAGGTACAGAGTAGCCTGAAGGTTATAGTTTCCATGCCTCAAAAGCTACTGAAGAAATTAAAGAGGTAAAAGAATGAATGAAATTCAACGTAAAGCATTAGACTGTCACTTTCTGGAACACTATTTACTTATACAAGCAATTTTTATGGGAGTGAACATTTACTATTCATGATAGCAGCCTTGATCCATTCTGCTCCTTTGAAACTTACCATAAAAACATAAAAGCATCTGTCTTAAGTATATAAACCCAAAACGTGTAAGCAGTAAGACCGAGATTGTAACCAGTGCAAGGAGGAAGCAATCTCACACCTAACAGACTGCAGATCCCTCAGTATCAACCTGCATAGCGCTCCTTCCTTCCCAGCAACTTGAATATTGATTTTTACAATACCTACCGGAAAAAAAAGGTTTTCAGCAGATATAGTGAAGGAGGAGCAGGGTAATGGGATTGCCTGCTTCCCACCACATGTGTTCTGTAGTTGGCGCTCAAAGCTGAATTAAAAAAAGAGATGGTAGAAGATCCAACTTCTTACATAAATCAACTCAGCATGGCTTTCAGTCAGAAGACTTGAAAGGAACAGATATTCTGCCTTTGCTAAAATAGAAAATTGTCTGATAAATATGCTTTCCTTTTTAACAAGAGTGATTTTTGTAAGTAGGTATGATGTTGTGCAGGACATAGGAGCACTGACTGGAGAGTGAAGAGTTATGCAGGCAGGGCTCAGGAAATCTCTCTCTTTAGGAAATTATAAAAGGAGGTAAACAGAGTGAAACAACAGCATCACTCAAGCTCAAAAGTCTCTCTGGGCATCAGCAACACTAGAGCAAGTCTGAAAACATCACCCCTGACTTCTTTACATTTTATGCAGGGTACCAACTCAATTTTTCCTATACTGTTTATTTACCCCCTGCTTCTCTTGTATTGTTCACCCCAATTTTTAACCATCACAGTTTCCTAATTTACACTAGATCCTCCTTAAGCCACTTTCCCACTGAAGATGGTACTAAAGGCATTAGGACCCTAAAATTTAGGGCTCCCCCCTCAACCTCTCCTTTCTGCACCAAGAGCCCTGTACTTGCACTTGTAACTTTAGACACGATATTAATATTGTCAACTCCCAGACTGGCTCTCACCTTATCCCCTCCTTCCACAGCCATGGGTATTTGTATCTCAGAAGAGCAGTGGGGATCAGTGTCTCCTGCCAGGCTGCCAGAGAAAGCCCGGCCAGTGTCCCAGCTTCCCCCCTACCAGGGCATTTGACTACAAAGCCTAATTTTGACTTGCGCACTTTATACGTTTTTTGCCCCACCTTGCAAAATTTTAAAGTTATCTGGGAGAATGAACTCAAAGGTGTGAAGCAGAGAAATAATTAAAAAGGGCGGGAGCCTGATTTCATCATATATTACAAGCACTTATCCCTTTGGAAAGTCAAGACTAAATTAATCGCAGCTAAAATATTTTACAAGCTTGTACAAACTCAGCAGGGACCTTGACTGAACTCCAGCATGTGGGGAAAAGAAAAACAGAGAAAAGTAGAGAGGGAACTGTTAGAAGAAGCATGAAGAGCCCCAGAACAATCTTGGGAAACCAGAAATAGCGTAACAGGATGGACTGGGTTGGAAGGGACCTTAAAAGATCATCTAGTTCCAGCCCCTCTCCCACGAGCAGGGACATGTTCCACTAGACCAGGTTGCTCGGGGCCCCATCCAGCCTGGCCTTGAACACTTCCAGGAATGGGACAGCCAAAACTTCTCTTCAGGGAACAGCCAGAGCAGGGAGAGCAGTTGGGTAGGCACACGTGTACATGGGGAAGATGCAGCTCCTTGAAATTTCCCGGCTGTTCAACATATAAAGAAGAATGTCAGATGTGCAGGCATTGACTCACTCTCCCCTGAGCAGAGATGTGGAGCAGCACTGTCTGAGCAGAGATGAAAGCCCTGTATCCTCTTCCAACAGCCAGACAATCTCGCTAGTAATGGATTAAAGTGATTTAAGTAACTATACATTTAATAAGGTGAAAAGGGCAACGACACCGTTACATTTTGATTGTTTTGAACTACATATTGCTTTGCAGTTTTGTTCCTGTTTTCAATACAAAAGTAGCACTTTTTGCCAGAGCTGACATGGTGTACAGATATAAGCAAGGCAAAGAACACAGAGAGAAGTACCATCTTTTATTAGTCCATTGACAGAGAATACAGATGAGCTTTCAGACACCAGGACCAGCAGACATGAGATCTTCACAGAGCAAGGACCATTGCTCTTTAAATACATAAAAACAAATAGGCATGTTTATATACACACATATATAAAAACTTCCTACCTTGCTTTAAAATCCAAAATGCTTTCTCAGTGCTGCCAGTAACAAAGCTCAAATTTCCTCTGGCTGGAGAAAAAAAATCACAGCTAAGAAAACAGACCATGGAAGACCCCAGCAGCAGCAGCAGCAGAATCATTAGCTATTACCTACTGTGATTATGGAAAAATGCTATTTTTCATTCTGCAGCCTCTCTTTGCCATTCTTTTCATCCACCTTGAAAATGATTCCAGGATTTAAGTAAATAGGGTCATCTGGGGGTTGTGTGTTCCTGGCTAAGCCTCCCTGGTCCCTCCCATGGGGAAAAAATAAAAAATAAAAGTCAAGCAGCAACAAAGAGAAGTTTTCAGTTTTCTAATGTCCCCTTCCCCCTTTCCTAATGCAAATTCAAAGCAGCTCCTGTGGAGACTGTAAACACCCACACAACTTCCAGGTGGGGAAAAGGTAAAAAACCTCACACCAGTAAATCTGCAACAGCAATTTCTTTACCCTTTCTTTGCGATGTCATTGGATATAAAATCTGTTGCTGCCTCACAAACAAACACACACAGAGCCTCTGGCACAAGGGAGAGATGTTTTGGGGCAGTGTGAGGATTTGATGGCTGTCTTAGCTTTCCTTGCACACTGAGCAGTCTGCATAACCTAATAGCATTAGCTTACTAACAGATATATTAATAGGTGTGGGGGGAGGGAAAGGAAGAGGGGAAAAAAGCCACTAAAACACATTCCACCTACATATCTCACTACTAATCATAAACTCAGGTAGAAAGCAAATTGCTTCTCCGGGACCAGGAGAAGAAGAAAAGAACAAAAAGGCTGAAGGGGGGGGAAAGCACCTATTTTCAGCTTTTTCTGGAAATACATCAATCACTGTATTTATCAATCCATGACAAGGAATGAGAAAGTGAAAAGAAAAAAAAAACAAAACAAACAAAACAAAAAAAAACAAGTGAAGAACTGCCACAACATCTTAACATCTTACAGTCTGTAATTTCAGAATTATAAATATAATGTTGGCCTCAGACTGCTAGAAGGATTAGATTTAGCTGTAAAACAAGTAGTGCAGTTAACAGTTCCTGTTGGGTCTGGTGTTAGGATTAGAAAGCACTGCTAATCACAAGAAATGTAAAAAGATTAAGAGGTGATGGTTGCCAGTAAGGTTTTAAAAGCATGTAAGTGCTCGAATTCATTTTGGGATTAAAATTCCTCAAGTGAAAAAAAACCAACAAAGAAGAAAAAGAAAGGATAGATCATAAACAGCAGCCAGTTCCACCTGCACTGCCCACAACCCTTTCCAAAGCATTAGGAGAGTTAAAAAGTGTGGAAAAGTGAAATGTATGCCATGGCTTACACTAAACGGTCTTAGGGCAGCTTTAGTGAGGAGAAGCAAGTATTTCTGTTCTGGTATCTATGAATGAACTATGGCAATCTAAAACCTGTTTGAGTTAGATTTTGCTTACCAAAAACCTGCCTGGACACAGTGGAACTCTTAAAGGCACTGTAACAGAAATGATGATGGCAGAAATGATCTTGTATCTGCATCCTTTCAGAAGAAAAGGTAAGACGACATGTTGATCTCCTAGTTTGTTTCCAGCTTGTGTAGATTCACTTCTAAGATCTGTTTATGCTCTTAGTTACCACGGATGAGCAAAGCTCCCCATATAAAATAATCTGGAGTGTGCAACACAAAACTCCCCAGGGAAAGGAAAAAAAAAAAACAAAAACAGGAAAGAGAAAAAAAATTAGCTTGCAAGGATCTCTAAGTAAACACTAACTTTAAATAAACAAATTTGAATTTTGGATGAAAAATTTTACTAAAAAGGCATTTTAACCAGTGCAGACCACAGCATCCTGGTCAGATTCCCTTATGACACAGTGGTCTCCATCAGCAAAGTTCATTGCTGGCAACCTTGGCCACCACCACCCTGAACTGCACAGTCACAGTACAACATCTCGAGGAGAACGCAGACTTCTGCAAAGCCCACCAGGTTCCCAACAGGCTCAATGGACAGCCAAAAGGTGGTTGGTGGTGAGGCCACCTAAAACTTGTCAGTCTCCCACAGTGTCCCAAATTCGTCCAATGACTCAGTAAAATTCAAGTGCTACCAGGACATTTTGTGAGCACTGGCTCAGCACAGATCCATTTCCTCCTGTGCCTCCAAGGAGCTCAGATGCTGATTCAGACCAGCTTCTCTTCAGTCATTACTAAACCTTCTGTAAATCTGGACTTTGCTATTCCTAGGGTTGGGGAGTGGTAGGGACTAAGACCGCTTCATCATTTTCTACACAACTTTAAGTTAAGTGTTCCTGGTGCACTTTCCTGGATTTTCAGACTCTCTAAGCCTGATTTTCCCTTCTGTTGCCCCAAAATGAACATTTTTTCCAGATGCCTGTAGCAGAAGCAGAAATAACCATCTTCCAAGAGTTATAAAACAGTCGTATTAAATAATAGAGGTGAAAGCACTGTGCATGATTTCTGCAGAAGTCTTTTCAGTAGAACAGATAAATTTATTCACTGCATTATGGAACAGTTTGAGAAAACAAGATCATACAATGTACACTGCCTCTATTTAAATTGTTTCATTTCTATTCATGAGTGCTCTGATTAGATACACTGAAAATACCATCAGTAAGAAATAAATAATTCTGCCAAATTAATAGTTGTTGATTTCTTTTACCTGAAAACCTAAGTAGCATCTCATTCACACTAGACAAAGCTACTATAATTTGGATATATAGATCTTATTGGTTCAAGTCCACAAAACACATGGAGACAGGTGTGCATCTACATTTTCTTAATATCAAGCAACTTCTATAAAATTTTAAGCTCTTTCATGAGTGGAGAAAGACTAACATGCACTTTGCATGGAAAGGCTTAGTAGACAACTAGGGTTTTTTTTCCTGTAGCTGTTTTCCCCAAATAGAGGGTTGAGAGAAATAAATTGCTTTCAATGCAGAAAATTGTTCAGAAATGGTATTTTAGGGAATACAGGTGAATTTTCTGTATCACACGAAATTAATCCAAGCTCAGCAAATGCTCTTTAATTAGAAACACCTTTAGAAAGGAAGCAGCCAGAAGTAACCCTCACTAACACCTTTACATTAAGGGAGCTACTAACCAATCCCAAACCAGCTTTTCCAGGACCTCCCTCCCTGTAAAGCATTTTCCTGGAGAAGAGTGGGAAAGGGTGGATTTGTGCAAATGGAGCAGAATGTATTATTTAGCGGAAAGATCTGACTAATATTTTCTTCAGGAAAAAATAGACTAAAAACATAGAGTTAATATTTTGGTTTAGACACTGCAGAATGATGAATGCTGAACGTCCACTCAGCTTACGAACATCCGAGAAAAAACCCTCTACATTTTGAAAAATTCATCCAGTTTGAGTCAACAATAAATTCTTCTTCTAAGAATCAAATATAATTGCTGTAACATTTCAAAAAAATGTAAATGCACAGCTCAGTACCTTAGGAGCAGCCTGTTTGCACAGCAGCCAAGTGATACACCTCAGAGAGCTACTGTTAGCTACTGCAGGGAAGATAAATCAAGAAAATGCTGAGCTGAGGTGCAATTTGACAGTTATTAGCAGAACAGGAGTAATTTGATGAAGGAAAAAAATCTGACAAAATCTCAGTTCACAGCAACAGATTTTGGAAGCCTATTTGCACATAAATTGGAAAAAATAATTCTTGCATTAGAAACTGATGAAGAAGAAACAATATACCCTAAATCCTAACATATTTGAAATTATTTTCTTTGATTCAAAGCTGATAATCCTGTAACAGGCAGTAACTAAACAGGGGCTTTACCAGACTTGCTCTGCATGTTGAAGAGACTGCACAGCCTGATCCTGATCTGGGGCCATTCAACTATCAGAATAACTGGATTTACTGCTATTTGCACCTTTGTTTTTGCCATTTGAAAGCATCTACAGTGCGCAGAACACTGGGCTGTGTTTTAAGCATTAGCGGCATAAATATCCCCTGGTGTACCGTACACTTCACCACTTCTGCCTTCCCGTAAATCAAGCATACAGCCAATCATCTTTTTTATGCTGGACGCTAATGGCAACTCTATTATTCAAATTCAGGCTGAACAGAACCACCTCTCACAGGGATGTGAAGCAGCTCAGGAGCAGGCTGAGCAAGGGAAGATTCAAATCTGGCCCTGATCTTCCCACTACAACCCTACCACCTCTCCCAATTTATCTGCATCTTTCATTTTATCTCTTCTGTGCAAAAGGCTTTTTAAAAAAACCCAACAAAACTCCTATAAGCAGGAAAAACAAATTAGAAGGCCTTTTCTGCTCTTCAAGAACCACCTCTTTGTGTCCCCATAAATGTTCAGCGTAAATGTTTTTGCTCACATACTTGTAAGCAGAGAAGCTGTTCTTTACTGCATTACAATTAGATGCATAGATTAAGAGATATCTTTCATGTCATTATATCAAACTCTTCTACAAACATACAAAGGGATTTTATAGACTGTTGTCTTTTCTACTTACTACTGAATTCTCACACTCAGCACAAGATGCAGTAAAAGTGAGCAATACCTTCGCTGTGTTTACTGTGCCCACCAAGAATCATTAAAAAAAACAAATAAAACAACTTAGCTAGGATTTCAGCAGCAATAACTTTTCTCCCATGGGGTTTCTCTTTTTTTCTCTCTCCCTCCACTCATCTTTCAGTTCATGAAGATAGGGAACATGAAAACTAAATGGATTTACATGTAAATAATTCATCTTTTCAGGCACATCAAGCTAATACCTGAGTTCATCCAAGAGGCTGGCCAGATGTAGCTAATTCCAGTGGTATCTCAAACAGCATTCTGGAGAGCTAAGCACAAAAGGTTGTGAGGAAATGCTCAACAGCTGTGTTGATAGAGTTGTTTTTAAACAACACGTGTTGAAACTCTACCTATCCTTCCTGAACACAGCTGATGGGCACCCATTACCAGCCGTCCTGAACTGCCACTGCCTTTTGGAGACTCAGGTCTGCACAAGAGAGGCTTTGTGAGCAGGGTGAGCTCTGGCACATCTTGGGAAGACGAAGAGAATTACAAAGGCCGAGCATCGTTTTCCTGCCAAGTAGCAGGAAAACATGTGGCAACATAAAGCATCTTTAGGAGCACGAGTCCCACAGGGCAGACATCCACACAAGCTGAGCTGATCCTGTGAGCCAAGCTGCCTTAAACCAAGGTCCCATGGGGACTGGGAAGTGAAGTGGTGGTAGTAACTCTGCTTCTCTTTAAGCCATGAAGGAAAATAAAAAGTATTTTGTGTATTTTTAAACATCCTAAGTACAAACAATGGATTAATTCTTGTGGGAAGTTCAACAATTAACCTTTACTACACTTGCACGTCAAGTCATGTTTCTTGTGCTAAATAAACCATACCAAACTCCGGCAGCAAAAAAGGGCAAAAAGAAAATCTAGGGACTTGTGGTTTTGTTTTGTTTTTACTCTTTTAAAAGCCAAAATCTAAACCTTTCCGTTCTGCTTGCTTTAATAACACAAGTGATCGCTCTTCTGCTAGAAGAGGAGTCTGCAAAAGGGGACCAGGGAAATAGGTCTTGCGCACAACTAAGTCTGTTCCTCTGATTTACAACAACTTCTCATTGTACAAACTGAATTAGAAAATGCAGCAAAGAAATACAATTAAATTTCAGGATATAACAACCATTTTAGTAACAGTGCTTTGCCTGTATAGGAAATGGTTGCTTGAAGTGAAGAAATCATTTTGCCATGTGGAAACCTTGAGCAGGTTAGTAACCCACTACTGTACCAGAGATTAATTTCTGCAGTCAGGTTTGTATCTTCAAATTCACTGAAGTGGAGATTTATTGCAACAAAAACAGAGAAAACCACTGGAGGGATATGTTGGAAGTGGAGCAGGGCAAAAGGAAAACTAAAACAGAAAATACAATATTCTTGGATTTGCAGTGCAACCCTCACTGATTTATTCCAAGAGAGTTTGTGTTTCCAGTTAAAATTAACATGGCTCATACTACTACAACTTAAATCTCACAGAGAGAAGATTTGGTGAAGAGTAAAGTTTTGCAGAATGTGCTTTGGATGACTTTCATTAGAAATAGCTCAAAATAACTTAAGAATTATCATCTTAATGACATGCTCACCCTTGAGGGGAAATTTTGAGCCCTTCAGCAGAAAGCAACCTCACTGCAAGCAGGATTTTAATGGCTCTGAGTTACTGTTTATGCAGTGGGAGCTCACTTTAAATCAAACATGTTTAAAAGTGTCCTTGTCCTAAAGTTGTCTGTACTGGGCATCCCATCACAAATTTATGCCTTCATGCTTTGCAGAGTAATTATGTCCATAGACCCACGTAAGATGTCTGTGAACAACATGGGCTCTCCCACCTGGCTAATCTTCCCACATTACGTGGAAAAATTAAGTGCCTCATAGTCCTTGTGTGTGGAAGCCACTCTAAACCCAAATATGCAATATTTTCTGTCTGTAAGGTATGTATAAAACACATGTGTGATGAAGAAACGTGCAAAAATTGATTCTGATGAAGAACCACCACAAAGCAGTCCATCATCATAACAAAATGCTTACAATAATCCCTATCGAATTATAGTTCTGACCTTTAGTGATGTGCAAAACAGTATTTATTTCCTTACTTCTAAAACCAAAAACCAAAATCTCTTGCTTGAAAGTTGAAAACTGAAATTGTTCTCACTCTAGCCCAGCTGACAGCATTAGTTGTGGAGCAGCTCGCTTCCAGAGGAAATGGAATGTAAAAACAAAGTTGCTGTGACCTTAACAATAATCCTGTTTGCATATTACAATACATTTTCCTACTATAACAAGGCAAAGTCCCTTGTGTTCCGGTCAGAAAAAGTCATCTTCCAGTAAAAGCATACTGTGATCAATAACATTTTCTTAATATATTATATTATCTCCCACTGAAACACTTTTTCACTTGGCATTTCAGGCTGCCGAGTAGGGGAAATTCATGACAAAACCAAGATAGTAAATGAGATACTGCAAATTAATTCCATCCAAGAGCAATCTTTTCGTTTGTGAGCAATTTGACAAGCCAGTGTTGTCTGACTTCAGCAGAAGCTTTCTCAGCTTTCAAATATACATGAAACAGAAGAATCTGTTCCACTACCATACCGAACTTTACTTCAGCCTGCATAATTTTGTGTTAAAATACATTAGAGTTTCAACAGCCAACTCTGAGACCAGAATTGGTGGGACATACTTTAAATATTAGTTTAAAAAATAGACTAAGAAGTCTGCCACATCAATCCTGTGAAATCCTGTTTTCAAGGTACAACCCAAAGCATGGCAGGGCACAGGAATTCTGTGCTTCTCCTTAGAGGATTTGCCACAAACTCTCCCACAACCCGATCCTGAAAAGGCCCAAGTGACAACAATGCCAGGTGAAGGATCTCAATTTGGTACTGGTAAAGTTCAAAGACAGCTTTATCACAATGGGCATTACAGTAAAGTGCTTCTCCATCTGCACATCTGAACTCACTCTTGCTATGATGAGTAGTAACTTTATTGCCCCCTTGGGGTTACTGTCCTTCCACACACTGAAAGGGTGATGCATTGGCACACAGCCAGGAGCACAGCCCATCACCATTCTAGCAACAGCAGTTGTGGATTTACTGAGAGCAATTGGTGTTCAGCATGGTCCAGGAAGGCGTGATCCTGCAGGAAGGCTGGGGTGCATGCAGGATACCGGGATATTGTCAGTAGGATTACTTACACACACCTGATCTCGGCACGATTAGGTGCAGAATCACTGCTGTATTAATATTTCAGCATAAGGAATAAGGGGCAGGCAGCTGTTGAATATTCATGCTGTAGCAATGCTCTCTGTATGAATTCTCTAGCAGGAACATGTAAAGGCTGCACCATTACCCCGAAGAGTTTACCATCCAAAACCCCAATTAGAGAGATACTTTAGCATGTACCCTGTTTTAAGCTCACAGGGCAGGCTCGCTGACTAATTGTATTCTTACAGCGAAGGATGTGCTCCATTTTTTTACTGACTCAAGAATCATGTTGAAAACAACATAAAAGGAGTGGAAGAAAACGGATGAAAATTTAATTTATATCTGCAAATCCCAACACCTCATGAGATCAGAAACATGTAAAGGGCTAAACAACTCATCTACCCAAGAAGTCATTCATAAAAGATAAACATCCTTTTTAAATGTGGAGGAAATTCATGCAGGCAAGATGCACAGTACTCAACTATAAAATAATTCCAAGAAGCTTCACATACATTTGTGAGAAAGAGGAGGCAAAAATAAGATTGGTCCCATTGATAAGCAGGAGTACAGATGGCATTATAAGCAAACTAGATGGGAAGGACAAAATAATCAGTGTTTTGAAGGACAGGACTAAGCTTGTGTAGGTTCCTGGTTGTGGGTTTTTGTGATTTTTTTTCTTTTAAACAAAATAAATTAGGCAGCAAATCTTCATGTAAATGAACACTTATAAAACAGCCTTTCTAGGTGAATCATTTCTTTTACGATTAATAAAATCTGCAATCTGAGCAACAACATTCTGATGACTTTTTGCCATTTGCAATTATTGCTCATCCCAGCACCAGAAAGCTCATTATTATTAAAGCTGACAGAAAGAATACTTAACTGCTTTTATGAAAGGACTTACTTTTTAAAAGAATCAAGTTTCTAAGCTTTGTTTCTACTTCCAAATATTCTGTGTGAAAAAAAGGCTATCCTAACAACCCTTGTGCGTGCCACCTTCGATTTCCAACACGTAATTTGGTTAAAAGCACCCAATTTGTACAGTAACACAACACATTACAGAATAACACTTCTTAGGTTTAAAAGGAGCCTACAAAGAATATGGAGTTAACATAAAGCTGTGCAACTACAAACATATAGTTTATACCATAAAAATACGTATTTTAACCTTTTTTATAGCACTTTTCTCCTAAGTAACTAAAAGCATTTAACAGTTACTGTAGGACTTGTAGCACTCTTGTGAATAAGAGTGCATAATCTCTATTTTAAAGGCATGGAACTTGAGACACAACTATTACTAAGACAGCTGTGGAAGAGACAGGAACAGGAACCATATCCAACTCCAAGCTCTGTGCCTAAATCCATGTCTATTTGACATGTATTATCTATAGGCAGAAAGGAACACAGGTATTTTTGTTTTGGCGCCTACAGAGATGTTAGAGTGAGTGTTGTCTGTGCTTCACTCCATCCTTGCTCCCTGACATAACAGCACAGCAAAATCAGAGCCCTCTTTCAAAAAAAAAAGAACGAAAAAAACCAAACGCCAACACAGATGCTGTTAAATGGATGCAAACTCAGAAAATACTGCCTGATTCATAGGTGCTTGGGAAACATTGATCTGGGCTCTTCATAATCACAGATCTCCAGTTCGTCATGATTTAGTGGATGGTTAAAGGTCTGGAGCATGTGGTGAGCCAGAATCTTCCTGGGGTGTGCAGTAAGAGAGGCAGCAGGTGCAACCTGCATTAAGGGAAAATCTGGTAAGAGATAAGGAAGAAGAATTCAGAGCAGGTGCTTAACCAGCAGAATGGCTGTGTGGGGAGGCTGCAGAGCCCTCATCCTCAGTGGTATTAAAGGACTTGCCTGGACATGGACACAGCACTGAACAACCCCCCTTGCCTCTGCAGTTTGCCTGCTCTGAGCAGGAGCCTGGACAAGATGACCCCTTCAAGGTCGTTCCCATACTGAATTGTTCTTTGAATATCATCCCAACGACAAGTGAGATTGCTATTTGGTTTCTCTGCTGCGTCCCAAAGCTTATCACAAATTCACACAAGATGTGTGACCCTGGATTTCTGTGACTAACTTTTTCTACTTTATTCGGCTTGCTTCTTCTCCTGAAAGGGATAAAATGGAACAAATCCAAATCTTTGCTTTCACCCACTTGAAAACTGTGAAAAATGAAAAGCTAAACATAATCACTGTGTTCAAGCTCCTAAAGACACGTGGTCATTTGAGGTCTCGCTTGGAGTTTACACACCTTCCTGACTCTCCCTCCTCCTATAAAATACTCCAAAAACCAGTCTGCTGTGCAGGGAGACCCACACTTATTAAAACAACTTCATCACCAAAACAGCTCTCAGCTTCATTTCAAATTCCTTCCCACCACCCGCACTGTCGTAAGAGGTGCTGTATATGGTGAAAATTAATTCAGTTTGAACCAGAAAACACTGGGGTTAAGTACTTCTTCAACTGGAATACAAAAACTGCAACCACACGTGACTGTCAGGATATACAGGGCTACAGTCAACATGCAGAAATACTTTTTATATCCTTTTCAGAAAAACTGAGTTAAAAGGCCTTTTAAGGGGAACAGCTGAGCTAGGAATATCCAAAAAAGGGTGAGACAGACAAGTGTGCAACTCCTATGTGCAGCCCACTACCAGAAGGAGACAGGGAGAGTCCATCCTGGAACTCAGGCCCTTTTCAAACAACTTCTCACATGCAACAGAGACCTCCAAGAGGAAGCCTGGATACACCTGGCTTCTCATTTCCAAACTACTAGTTTTTAAAATTATTTTGTTACATACATGTTATATAACCAGATCACAGGCACCGTAGCAGAAACGCCCATGGGCATCCCACAGCCCAACGGAATCACTTTGCAGTAACTGGATATTCAGCCTAAGATTATCCCAGACATTTCATACTGATGTGACTAGGCAATGTGGCAACTTATCACAAGCCAGATTTACTAGACATTCCCCACCACAGAAAGTGAATTAAACTGTCACTCATCACTGTATGAGCTGCACTAGTATAACTACTTCACGAGTTGGACAACACTTCTCTGAATTAAAACCAAAACACTTTGTCATAAGTTAAAGTCTTTATCCTGCATTCTGTACGTTCTTTTTTCCTTTGCACTTCTCTTATTTTCTGCCCGATTATTTTTTCCCCTGACTTAGTACGTTTAACCCTCTTGGCTTCACTTGCCCCCACAATGCATTCTTTTGTTCCCCTCCCTGGTAGATATAAACAGAGGGATTTGTACAGGAGCTCCAGCCACCCTGGCCAAACTAGTAATTATGATATCAGCACTGAACTACTGCTGCCCTCTTGGTCCTTCCCCTAAAGCATCAGACAGCAAAGCTTCCAGGAGCACAAGACCATGTCTCATTCCTCATATACCATCTGATCATCATGTCAGGCTAAGGCTGAGACTGTATTCCTGAGTGTTCTCTGGCATATCTCTCAACATACATGCTCTATTGAAATACAGGAAAAGCAGATACATTACTCATCGTGAGGGCCACCAAAAAAAGAAAAAGAGCAGAATGTCTGATTTAACTATCACTACAATTACAGTTGTTGGCATCTGCAATTTGTAGCATCACACACACACATATGCAGGGACAAACATAACTAAGGAATATAAAGTAAGTCTTTTTCATAATTCAGACTCAATTTCCAGCAAGTTTCACATATGTATTATTACATACAATATTTATGGCTGTGTACTGGCAGTACAGAAAAAAGGATTAAATACACTCTCTCATGCACACTTGTACACACCCAAGCATGCACACAATTTCCTGATCTATTGTGAATACTAATGACAGGAATTGAAAAAAGGATTTTAAATGATCAAAGCTACATGGAAAGCTTTAAGCTAGCTGCTCATGGAAATAAACCCATTTCCAAGAGTGTTTTACTCTTTCCAAAGTGGAGCTCATGCACATTTATGGGAAGAGGTTGCCAGAAACATCATGATGAAGATGCACTGGGGATACTGAGGTGTTCAATAAGAATCCTGGAAGAAAGAGGAAATGCTGGAAGTAAGGAGTGCACAACCGTGTATGAGAAAGATTAAACAGACTGAAAACACAAAAAATAAAATAATATGGGACTTGGTGGTCTTGACAGACAGTGGGTACAATCTGAGCCAGCAACGTGACCTTGAAACAAACCCAAATGTGTCCATTCTGGGCTGCATTGCTGAGAGCACAGCCAGCAGGCCCAGGGAAGCAATCCTCCCCTTTCATGCAGGATTTGTGACCCCTTCAGAACAAGAAGGCTTTGACATACTGAAGAAAGTCCAGTGGAGGATATTGGTGGCAAGAACAGAGGTCTCCCCCAGATCTCACTATGTTTACCAATTCCCCAATGGGAAGGTGCAAAGAGAACACAGTGAGCCTGTTCTTGAAAGGGCAGCAATATGACAAGAACAAAGAAGCTGCAACAATGAAAATTCAGATTATAAATGAAGAAAATATCTTTCATGAGGTGGTGAAACATGGTAACAGGAGACTTATAAAATTTTGGAGTCTGCATCCATGGAGGTATTCAAAACCCAACTGGATGTGGCCCTCAAGCAACCTGCTTGAAGCGACCTTGCTCTGAGCAAGAGACTGGACTAGACAATGCACAGGTGTTTTCCAGCCTGAATTATCCCAAAAAATTACATACCTGGATGGAAGAAGCCAGAAAGCTGGTCAAAGGAGGCCAAGAGGACATGAAACCACATAAAGGCACAGGATTATCTCAGCAACGAAAACCAGAGAGGAATGCAAAAAGAAGCCAGAAAGAGGAATAAGCAAGAAAAATAGCAGGTTGAAACAGAAGGTAAAAGCAGAAGATCAAGACTGAGGAAGAGGCAAAAAAAAAAAGAAAAATCAAATCTGTGTTCACAAAATTGAACTTTCCTCCTGTAGGCAGGAGGTAAAAAATTCCACAAGAGTCATTCAACAATGAAGTATTTAAGTTTCTACTGTAATGTGCATAGTAGAACTGGATAAGAGAGGGAATCAGTTCTTTCTTTTCTCCAAGAAACCAACTAACCTTTAATCTCCCTTTTCCAAATATTTGAACTAAATCTTGCAAACTTCAGATATTTTAACTATGTACATTATGAAGAACGTTTCATTTGTAATATAAAAAAAAAAAAATACATGCACTTTTATCAGCTTAAAACTCAAAGTTCACTACACCCAAATAAGCCTCTCACAGCTTTTTACAGTTTTATAAGATATGGCTCCATGAGTCTAGGCCTATATATACAAAAAACTTCGCTCCCTCTTGGAGCTACACCATCAAATTCAAATACTCCTGATCAGGTTTACAGCATTAGCATTTATCATTATTGTAATTTTTTCTATTGTAACACAGATGCTCAGTTGCACGTGTTGCAGTAGGGACTTGCTGCAGTCACTGAAAGGGAAAGCAGAGCCCAAATTGTGTTTGTGTAAGCAAGGAAGAGACCATGAAAGAAAAATCACAAAAAAAAAAGAGACATCTGCACACTTACCCTGCGATATCCAGAATCTGTATCAAAATCAGCCTCAGGTGTAACAGTCAGTAAACAGGACAGCAAACCCTTGCATTTAGCAGAAGATTTCTGGGAAGCCAGATTACCTAGAAAGAGTTGAAAAGAGTTACTTTAATACACGAAGGTGAAATCACCTATGCATAATGAGAATAGGCTTCAAATGAATCACAGCACCAGAAAAAAAAATAAAAAAGAAAGCTGCTCAATGGGAGACCACCATGGAGAACTTAAACCCCAGAAGACGACAGAAATTTGTTACAAAGCACGGAGAGTTAGATGCTGGTAGACACCCAGGGTTTAGCAAAGAACATCTAATACCCAAGATAACATGGTGTTAACCCTCTAATCAAGGATGTGGAGGAGACCAGAAAGAGCACGGTATTTTGCTTAATTAGTTGCTATCAAAGAGAGAATGAGTTCAAGCACTTGCAAAAACAAGGCAATCTAAGACTATTTAAAAGTTTAATAGCGTTCTAGAGTCTTTGGTAACACAGAGTTTGCCCATGAAATCAAAATAATCCCTGGAGATAAATTTAAAGGAATATATCTCATTTTAATGCACAGAGTAAAATGACTATTCATTAAAGCAAAGCAGTTCTATCCCTACATTCTCCATTTCAGATGCAATACATATTGAAGTAATCTTTATGACAGGAAGTGGCATGTAATCCTGCAAGAATGAACTGCTGTTGTTATCTGCAAATCAATACAATTTTTTTTTTTTAAGTGGATATAACAGTGCCTATTGATTTCATGTTTTTAGCACTGGAGTTTCAGTTTCTACCAAGAAGATTCTTACAATGACAAGATTGCTGCATACCTGTAATTGAGTTGATACAATCTGAATCTGAAGTTTACAGTGCACTTCTCTCTGCAATGCAATCAGGGCTTCCATCCCATTGCCTCAGCTTAAGCCTTTTTTTCATTTTATATAAACTTTATGTTTTGTGTATTTATAATAATTTTGAAGTGGTAGAGTAACACTTCACTAATCCAACCTGCAAGCTATGGAAAGTTTACCATGCAAAACATCCCCTTGGAAGTTATCTCCCTACTCTGCTAGGATATTTTTTCAGAATATTTGTATGACTTTTGCTATGTTTAAATAGCCTGACCAAATAATTTCCCTTGTCAAAGCCTGAAACTAGTTCAGTGTTGAATATCTACAGTCCAAAGAGGAGTGGTGAAGTTGAGGATGGTAAGGGTACAAGAGACGGAAGCACACAGAAAAACTAAATGACTTATCCAAGGTCACTTTGTGGATCAGTCAGGCAATGAGCTCCATTAAGAGTTTAATAAAACTGCTAAATTCCTACTATATTTCTGCAAATGAAGCATATAGCAACTTTGGCTTGACTAGCTGACCAAATGGCTCATGCTGCAATGAATGATCTGTAATGAGAACAGGCTGAGAGGCACAATGCACTATCAGCCTGAGAAACGAGAGGAGAAAAAAAAGATCAGACCACTCACTAAAAAAATGTTTAAAAGGATGAGATTAGGGCTAGATGAATGACATCCCAAATCAGGTTAGGAAAGGCAAAGTGCTGAGATAATTAAATCTGGCCAAGGACGTCAAGGGCAACAACAAATGCTTCTATAGGTACTTTTGTGACAACAGTGAAGGCTTGGGAAAATGTCCCTCTCCAGAAGGAAATGGGAAACCTAGTTACTTGGGATATGGAGAACATTTAGACAGTCAGTGACTTTTTTGCCTCAGTCTGCAGTCACAGGTGCTCCACCCACACCTCCCGAGTCACAGGCAGGGACTGGGGGAATGAAGAACCACCCACCATGGGAAAAGATCAGGGTCAAAACCACCTAAGGAACCTCAAGGTGTTCAAGGCCAGGCTGGATGTTGGTTAAGCAACCCAGCCTAGTGGAAGGTGCCCTGCCCATGGCAGGGGGCTTGGAACTGCATGACCTTTAGGGTCTCTTCTAACCCAAACCATTCTATGATTCAATAAAACACATAGAACATTTGCATGCAGAAAAAACTGAGTGCAGTCTAACCACTAGCCAGCTGCACATTAGTTTCTTGAAAACGTAAAATAAGATAATAAAAGAGGAAGCACATGAAAGGCTGGGGAAGGTGTGGATGTGTAAACATCTTGTCCACGTTATCCCTCATCATTACAGTTCACTCCATCATACAGAGCTCCACGCTTTTCCTGAGCCTGTCTTCTTTACAGGTCTAGATTCATTTTGGAGCTAAGGCTTTTCAATGTATGTAGCTGGTCTACATGTTTATCTATTTAACACTTCTTGAATACATTGTTGTGACTTTTTAAATGAGTATTTCTGACTTTCACAAGATGACTAAGGAATATAGCATGGACTGCCTAAAAACACTCAAACAAAAATAGAATCTTTTCTTTGTTTTGCTTTTAGTTTGTTGAAAAGAGCACTGTTTTCATGAGGCAGTTTATAGAAAGGAAGAAAAAAAGGGGAAATTACTCAGGGGAGTAATTTCTGTTTTGCATAGTGACTCATCACATCATAGTTACCCCATCATCTCCAAGGGCAACACTAGGCCAGAGCTACTCTGGAAGATCTCCTTAGGGAAATACACACTTCTCAAAGCCACCTCAGGACTCTTGTTCCAGAACTTCACAGAACAGGAAAAAAACCTTGCAGAGTAATAAAAAAAAACCGGGTTTCAGATGGGGAAGAAGCCTGAGAAGCCAATGACAGTTTTACATGAAGGAAACCTTTTTCTATCTCACCTCAATAATGAAAGATATGAAGAATATTTACAAAGCACACTGCAGGCTCTAGACAGCGATAAAGAAAGGCAAAACAGAACTCACAGCTGGATATGGGATATCTGAAGAAAGAAGAATCAGAAGGAAGGGAAGGAGCAAGAAAGGCAATTACTTGTCACCATGAAAATGGTACGCAAAGACAGGCCAAGGTTCAAAATCTGTTTGCTTACTCTTGGACACAGCTCCAGAGAAGTGTAAAACTTACTTGGGGAAATACGATGACAGACTTAATGGTCTTAAACATACTGCAATTTACATTATTTACTAGCATTTGTGTGAGTTTTGCTTCCCCTGCTTTAGAAAATCTTGGCTGTTTATAGGAAAGGATTTTAAGCTTACCAAAACTTTAGTGCAGTTACTGTTGAGGGGGAGCAACACCTGCCAGACTGTTTTGAACCACTAAAATAAAATACTGAAACTGGAAAAGGCAGAAACATAGCAAGGAGCTTTCAACAGCAAACCCAAAGGTTGTCTCTCATGGCAGCATACTACCCTGCACAGAGATAAAACCTCCCTTCCCTGTATCACTTCTCATGAAGTTGAAGGTGCCTTACAGGAGCCTACAGCAGCAGCCTCATCTCTCCTTTGGGAGCCTAACTGCTGCAAAATGGATAGGTTAAGTATTTTGTCCTGTGCCTAAGCTTCTAAATTAAGTGACTTGAAGCAACTGGATCTAAAGCTATCTACTTTAGATACTGCATCTCTTTCTTCCTGAAGGAGAGAGCTCTTTCTTCAGGTTAAATCAGCTGCAGGCCATGGTATAGGAAGTTCCTGTCAGCTCACCTCTCATCAACATGAACATCTCCATGAAGGGATGGAATAATCAGAAGTGTCTTTGGCATGAAAGACCTGGTCAGTGAGAAGCAGGTCTGGATCTTCTGGAGAGAGCAGCTGTATCAGCTGGACTCCCCCTCTACAGTTCTGGGTTGGCCAAAGAACAATTCAGCTGCCCCAGGAAACAATGAGATATGGTGACAGCACAAGCAGCTAGCAGAAAGTTCATCTCTAAGTAGTAAACCAGAAAAGAGGCTTCCAAAAGGCAAGAGACGATGAGGGAGACAATGATTTCATATGATGTCAAGCCAAAACCACAAATGCAGCAAGAGACTGTTTCAGAGCTTCTCTGTCACAGACAAAGTATCCAAAAGCAATACAGCAGATCTGAAGAAAGGTAAGGACCAGGCAGCAACATTTGGCAACTCAGTTCTGCAGTGAGGAACTCATTGTTTCAGAGCCTCCCTGAACAAGAGATCACTTAACAGCAGAGGTGCTCAACATGGACATCAGTGAGGATGCAATGCTTCATGCAGTGCCTTCCCACGTCTCACCTGTGGTTGAAAAGAATTTGGAAAAGATGAAGGATAAAGCCAAGGATGTGTATATAGTTATTGTAGGTTAATTAACCAGAAAAAGTTTAACACAAAAATATTCTATGAAAGCCTGCCTGTGCAGACAAGCTATAAATCAACTCTGAAGCACAAAGTGCTTTAAAAATGCCTTTTGTAAGATGCTCTGCCCTATAAACAATCTCCCCCACGCCAGGTACCACAGCCTGGGGCAGGGGCTGAAGAACAGGAACGAAATACTGGACAGTGAACACCCTCTCTTTGCAAATAAACAAGGCAAAGGAAAGCAAATCAGAGGGATGGGGAAAAAAAGGACTCCAACATGAAGTACAAACACTTACTAGGCAAGCTATGTAGAAGTTTCACAGGCAGCAGAAGAGTGCTATAGGCAGTGTATCTGCCAAATCACATCCAGTCACTGCAAACAGCCGAGCTCAGCACGCCTGGGAAGCTGTATGGACATGGGACGTAAATATGGACCGACCTCCCCGAAGCTGTCAGTGCTGCCAGGTACGGGACAGCTGTGTGCTGTTATCTTTCTCTGTTATCTTTAGCATGTTTAGCATGAAAAGCTCTATAATGCCTGGTGTGACCTGTTGTCCTACTGTTGCCAGAAACCAAGCAAGTGGTCTGAGAAGGGACTAATTACAGATCCCACAAGAAGCTACACAGGCTCTGAAGTTCACCAGAGCTGCAGCCAAGAGTCGCAGGCTGGGATAGAAAAAATAAAACACAGGGCTGGAAATGAAGGATGCATCCATTTTCACAGTCCCACCTGACTTTATGGGAAGGAGTGACTGCTCTGCACCATGATGTCTCCAGAATACTATTGTTATGTTTACCCTAATATATTATTTATTACAGAATGTACAGCTCTCTCTTCTCCCCAGCTGACAACCAGCCAACTACTCATTTGCAAGCTAAAATGCTGCGAGGTCTGCAGATCCCAGGGCATTTGCAAGCCATAAGGATTCTGAAATGCTTGAGAAAAGCCTGGCAATGCTGCCAGTCCTCACTAAGACCCAAAGAATTCAAGCCACAGCCACCTAAACTATGAAACTACCTGAGAAAAAAATGACTAGAGAAGGATGTCTGCACATGAATAATGGTCAAATATTTATAGAAAACTTTAGCAGCAACAAATGAGAGCATCACTGTACTATCAGCTCTGGGTTTGAAATGATAATTGCTGGACACCTGAGGCTACTTGGCTTGTTTTATTGAAAGTTTCTCGCAATCACACTCATCTCTCTGAAAACAGGCTGGGAACTATGAACATCTCTTTATCAAAGATTTACACACACAGCAACCCTGAGGTCACTCTGTGCAATAGCTGAAGTCCTCCTAACTCGAATGCTGGCCTGTGCCTCAAAAGGTTAAGAAATGGAAAGGGAAGGGGGGAATAATATTCACTCAGTACCCCCCTGTTCCATTACATCGACAAATTAACTCCACCTATGACATCACATAACTTTTGAGAAAACATTTGTGGTTTAGAACTGGCTGTTGAGTTTGTATTCCTGCCTGGATAATCACTTCTTTAAAAGGAAGTATACATCAATAATATTCATGGGGAGCTTCATAAGAGCTTGGCAAACAGTTCTGACAAAACAAAAACCTCAAACAGAAGGATTATTCATAAAATGCTACATCAACAACTCTTTTGACAGACATCTGGATTATGCTGCTCTTTAAAGGGGAAAAACAAAGATGTCACTTCGAAGTTTAAATGGAAACAGTGAAATATGCCATTAAAAATACCACATCATAAACAAAGCTATTTTTGCAAACTCAAACGCAATGAGCAATTATGACAAAGTTTGCCAAGATAATATACAGACACATTTTTATTTAAAAAATGCTTTCAAAAAACTGAAAGATGCACAGATATTACAGGTTAGTAATGAGTTTATAGACCTAGAGGATCAGATAGCCAGCAATAATAGTCTATCAAGTCCCTTTTTTTTCTTAAATGGACTTTAGTTGATGCTGTAGATGAAGTTAAAGCATACACACTAAACCAACTGAACAACGTTTCAGAAAGAAATGCAGAGAGACACTTTAGAAGCCCATCCTCAGAGCATGTACTTCACTATCCCTCCCCTAAACCATATTAAACATAGAATTGCTGTATCCAGATGACATTATGGTCTGTGGTATGCTGTAGTTAAGACTCAAAATGAGATCACTATGAGGATGCAAGTAAAAACTTCTAACTCATTCCAAGTCTATTAATGTTTTAATTCCCATTAAAAGCTCAAGGAAAGCTGCTGATATGTCTGGGCTTCAAAAAAAAAGATATGTAAAATATTCCCATGCAAAAATAAAGCACTGAAAAGACTGTTTATTCAAAAATTACGGAGGTCTAATGGATCATGTTGTTCAGGTAAAAATTCTTAACCCTGATAGTGAGGGTTCTTTGAAGACAAATACATATAGTCTAGTGAAAAGGGTAGACTGCCTTAAAGTATTCAGCTTCACAATTCATTGAAGTCCACTGGGTTTGCTGGAGATTGGATGAAGGCCACAGAATCACAGAATGATTTGGGTAGAAGAGCCCTTAAAAATCATCTCATCCCACCCCCTATGCCATGGGCAGGGACACCTTCCACTATCCCAGATTGTTCCAAGCCCCATCAAACCCGGCCTTGAACACTTCCATGGATGGGACAGCCACAGCATCTCTGGGCAGCCTGTGCCAGGGCCTCACCACCCTCACAGGAAAAAATTTCTTTCTAATAATTAATCCATATGTGCTCTTCCAGTTTAAAGCCATTCCCCCTTGTCCCATCACTTCATGCCCTTGTAAGAAATCCCTCTCCGGCTTTCTTACTGCTGCCTTCCAGTACGTAAAGGGGGCATACAAGGTCTCCCTGATACCTTCTCTTCTCCAGGCTAAACAACCCCAGTTCTCTCAGTCTTTCTTCACAGGAGAGATGCTCCAGCCCTGTGATCATCTTCAGGGCCCTAAGAACAAGATCCTCGGTGACTTTGAGCTGCAAGTGCACATTGCTGGATCATGTCCAGCCTCCCATCCACAAGCACTCCCAAGTCCTTCTCCTCAGGGCTGCTCTCAATCCATTCTCCACCCATCTTGTATTTGTGCTTGGGATTGCCCTGATCCACTTACAGGACCTTGTGCTTGGCCTTGCTGAACCTCATGAGGTTCCCACAGTCCCATCTCTGCAGCCTGTCCAGGTCCCTCAGGATGGCATCCCTTCCCTCCAGCGTGTCACCTGCACCACACAGCTCAGTGTCACCAGCAAAGCTGCTGAGGGTGCCTCAGTCCCACTGTCCATGTTGCCAACAAAGATGTTAAACAGCGCTGGTCCCAAAACTGATCCCTGAGGAATGCAGCTCATCACTGCTCTCCATTTGGACATCAACCCATTGACCCCAACTCTGAGTGCAATCAACCAGCCAATTTTTTATCCATCAAGAGGTCCAGCCATCAAATTCACATCTCCACAGTTTAGAGACAAAAATGTCACATGGAACAGCATCAAATGTTTTGCACAAGTCCAGGTAGATTACATCAGTTGTGATTCCCTTATCTACCAATGCTCTTAACCCCATCATAGAAGGTCACCAGATCTGTCAGGCATGACTTGCCCTCAGTGAAGTCATGCTGGGTGTCACCAGCCATCTCGTGATTTTCCATGTGCCTGAGCATAGTTTCCAGGAGAATCTGCTCCATGACCTTGCCAGGCACTGAGATAAGACTGACTGGTTTATAGCTCGCCATGTCCTCCTTTTTTCAAATGGGAGGTATATTTCTTTTTTTCCAATCAGTGGGAACTTCATGAGACTGACACAACTTATCAAACATGATGGATAGGGGTTTAGTGATGTCATCCACCAGTTCCCTAAGAACCCAGGGATACATTTCATCAGGTCCCATGGACTTGTGCCCCTGAAGCTTCCTTAGATGTTCTCAAACTCATCATCTCCAATAGCAGGTGGTTCCTAATTTTACCAACCACTGCCTTTGCCTTCTGCAACTCAGGCAATGTGGCTGGAACACCTGTCAGTGAAGACCATGGCAGAAAAATCACCTGTCCCTGCCCTCCCTTTAATTCTGTCCCATAAGCTCTCAATCAGCTTCTCATCACTCCCCCGGCAGAGCTCCATGCCCTCCAGCTGGCCATTTACACTTCTTCCTTATCGCCACTTCCTGCACTTCCTAAAGAGCCTGCATCCTTCTATTCCAACACTCCAGCCACAGGGACCAACCTGGCATGTCTCCACAATACCAGTAAGATCATGGCCCTGCAGGCATGCACGTCTCTAACTCCTCCTGTCTATTCCCCTCGCCACATCTGCACAGTGCCATTAAGATGGGCCCCTGAGGAAGCTGGCTTGGGTTCAGGTGCTCTCCTGCAGATCCGCAATCCCCTCTCCAGGCTCTGGGCATCTCTTGCTGGCACTGCCATCAAACTGATAGGAGTGGGATGGATTGAGGCTCCCCTCCACTGGCAACTTTAGTTTAAAGCACTCTAAACTTTTAGTTTAAAGGTAGCAGGCAACTAAGTACATTTGTTGAATCATCTTTTATTTCTTTATCGAAGCAAAGACCAGCAAAGATACCTTCTTCTGAAATAGTTTGAAGGCATTGAGATTAAAAGGCTGAAAGTTTTAGGACAGCTTGGCTAACATATTTTCCCCATGTCAGTGCTTCACTGAAGCAGCTGGAGAGACTCACAGTCAAAGCACTGAAACATTTGAGACTGAGAAGACCTCAACTTCTTTGACACCATGAACTGACTTTCTGCAGTTCAATGTCTTTTCCAGATATTTGTCAAAAGTCAACAGAAGTAGAACAAAGCCTGTTGGTTTGCCATTTCCTGGTGGTTTTTAATACAAAGTCCTACTCTTCTAGTAAGACTCTCAGAGACTGCTGGGGAGTCAGGTAACGTAACCAGCTGCAGGTGAGGTAAGGGCAGCCAGATCCTGCCTTTTGTAGTGTGGGTGAAATACTATTAGGCAGCTGGAGAGCAGCAGAATAGGATCAGGCTGCTGCAAAAAAAGTCAGGATGGTGGCAAAGTAAGTACTTGGCTCTTCAGAGCCTTCGTGTCCCTCCTCGTCTTATGTGAAGCCCTGCACAATGCCAAGAAATCAAGCAGGAACTGCACTTGGTTCATGATGTACCAGAGACATGAGGGATGATGACAGCTCATTCTGTTGGGTCTGATGCTACAAAAAGAAAGGGAGAGCAAAGTACCATAGCTTGGAAACAACAGCCTGTGCTCAAAAGGGCAAAAGCAACAGTTTCTCTTACGATCTGAACTAAGGTGCAAAGCAGTCTTAAAGGGTGAAAGTGCAACCAAGGTGATAACACTGCTACAGTGCAGTATGATCAGCAACATGCTGCATCCCAAAAAGATTTTCAAAACTGTGAGTGTCCACCTAAAGGATTTACCCTTTGGATATAGAGGGATTGGCAGATGTCATCTCTGATTCCCCAAAAGCAGGCTCTGTTTTTGTAATGAGTCTGAGAGCTTGACCAGAACAGGGAAAACCACATTCTCTTCACAGGGACCAACATACTTTTTACAGACTGCATAATCATAGCAGTCCTTTTTTGACCTCAGTCTGATTCTCTTGAGTATTATAAGGCACAGGACTTAATTTGTTGCCTTTTTCAGGAAGAAAAAACCCCAAACTGTCACAGTTATCAAATTTCTAGTGATGCCTTCTGGGTGCAGGCAAAAGATTTTAGTGATTACATATTCTGGCTGTCAAAGCCTATTTTATTTTTTTATTATTATTTAATTTGAATTTTCTTTGCTTTCATTTCTAGACAACGAATCTTGCTGTATTTTTGTTCAGCAGACTGAAGACTCTTCCTTTCTTAAACTTTACCAAATAGAAAAGCTAATAAATTCTTTCTTTCTCTTGGATTAATGAATGTCTGCAAGAAATCCCAGTGGCTGAAAGGCATGTTTCTCCACCCTTAGCCACCATGATCACTCTTCTACTCTACTCACTATCTGATCCACCTTCTAGAGGTGCAGACAGACCTGAACACAACATTCTGTGACTGATTTAGCACAGCCTCCCTGAAGTTCTCCTATGGATCTACACAGATATTGTTCACACAGGCAACAATAACTTTGTCTGACAAACTCATGTTCCATTACTGTCAACTTGGGGTGGAGAAATGGCCCTCTCTCCTCTTCACTGATTTCAGAGGGAGTCCAGGACAACTGGCTTAGGAAAGGGTGCAAAACTGTAAATGGCTGAAGTTGGGCAAGCTCAGTTCCCATCCCTCACACCTGCCAAATCAAATCATAACTATGTTTCTATATTGTTCTTGGTTTTTAATCAAAATGGTGTCACCAAGTCAAATGCCTTGCAGAAGCCATAAATATCACACTTACAATCACATTAAAAACACTTAATAAGTATCAGCTTAGCTTGACAGAATCTGTTTTCTATAAGCACATGTTGACTGGCATTAATTATAATTCTCTTATTCAACCCTTTACCAGCTGTCCCATTTATTACATCCCAATTCACTATTAAAATGACAAGACTCAAACCCTCACACCTCTGAGGCACAGATCTTGGTCACTCTTCCAAAGGAACGATCCAAACTTCCAAAGCTGACTGCCAGTACCACACCAGCGTAACAGAACCCTAAATCCCCTCTCTCCACCTCCCAAATGCAACACTGAAAAAAGACCTGCAGCTTAATTTGTCATTCCCAAAGAAACAGCAGAACAAACAGATCAGTTTCAAAAGCTCCCCTTTAGAGTAAAGAGAAGAAAGCAAGCAAAACAGAAGAGGAAGTGTGGGAGGTGCGCAGGTTACAGTCAATCAAACTTTGGATTCCGTGAGAATAATTAGAAAAAGAAGCAATTCCTTCACAGCAAGAATTTGTTCTCCAGATGCAAATAGTTGAATTTAGCACATATGACCATCACAGAATTCATTCAATTGCATGAGGAGATCACGCTGTTAAAATTGAGCTGCTAGATTTAATTTAAGAATTAGGTTATATAAAAACATAGGGTTTTAGGCTCTTTACATATGGTGCCAAGAAACTTTCAGCAGTGGGTAGCCTGAGCACTAACCTTCCCTAAGGAGAGTCAGCACTGCTTGCAGTCATCCAGATGCCTACATACAAGATAAGTGGAGCAAAATAATTTTCCTAGAGGATTTAAATTATCCTGGCCATCACACATTTTCAGTTGCACGCTTGGTGGGTGACACATCCATGCTACCTCCAGCACCTCCCAACTAGCAAGCTTCCTCAATAAGCTCGGAGGACAGTCTCCACACAACTACTTTGAATCGAGGCATAACAGCAAGCCATTTTACATCATTAAATTACTGCCACCTTCCTCATGCTTTGCCATATCTGTGGAGACAAAGTGTCATGCTTCCCTTGACGCTCCTGTTTACAGCTCTGACTAAAACACGTGCAAGTTCAGCAGCTACACAGATAGCAGAGAGCTTGCCTGTGTCTTAACAAACCAGCACTGGCACAGGCAGGAAGGTACTCATTTTTGCAAGTCAGATAGCACCCATGGAGAAGACTACTGTTATTTGTCTTACAGCCTCAGGCAGTGTCCTGCAGCCTGTCATCAAAGGCTTTGAATAAGACTACCACACTCCCATTTATTGACATAGAGAATATGCTGATGGCAGAGAGTGTGTACAGTGATCATGCTCCAGCACCAGGGATGCTGCTGTTTACATCCTCATTTTTTAACTCACAGCCTAACAGCAATGTCAGGATTAGTACAAAAGCCTTCCCTCTGCAGCTCCAGCTCTCTGGTGATGTACTTTTGAGGTGGAAGCCCTCCATCTCATTTATCACCTTCATCCAAATGCTCCTCAATCAGCACCCTCACTTATGGTCCACATTTCTCATATGCATAATTCAGAGATTCTCAAAACACCCCCTGCCTTCATGTGCCTAGTCCAGACAATTCTCTGGTCCTTGACCACTTCCACAAATGCCATGCTAGAGGTACACACTGTTGAGGAGAAAGTCTATCAAAACTGTTTCACTGAGCTGCATGGCTTCTGCAATAACTAGGATTCAGAGATGTGCAAAATAATGAATTTTCTAACAGTCCATGGATGTTGTCTATGCTCCAAAGAATTTCAAATATGTTGGTCTCTCATGACTCATCTAACAGGAAAATCCTGTTACCAGTATAAGAGAAAATGCTTCTTGTCTCTTGTTTAACCAATTCTTCCCATCATCTTACATCAAATTCTTACATCAAATCCCATTGTGTATGTCAATCCATCAGTTACTAACTCCCAACTAGATCACTGCAACTCTTACGGAAACATGTGCATGACCCCACGCCTAATGGAAAGAAGTCAATTTATGTCTGATGTCTCAAGCACAAAAGTCACAGTTTGACACCAGGCCCTCAACTGAGATGCCGTATGAGCAAGCACCCATCACCAGAGAAAAACACCTTTGTTCCAAATTCCAGAAGTATGACTGAAAAATCAGTATGACTGATTTCAATCAAAATGTCAGGGACAGTGCAGGATCTTAATCTACAGTTCAGTTTATATGGATCTCTGTTCATATAAATCACCTGTTTCTTTGGACTCATTCTCCCAAACTGCAATAGACAGCCCCAGAATTAATCTTTGTGATTGCAAGGGTAAGTTCTTACCATGAGAACAGTGTGGCCATGGGTTATTAATGAGAGTCCTGATCAAGTGCATATTCAGTCCAAATGATTTGCTAAAAAGTTATCCTCCTATAGGCTATATAAATACATAATACATCTACATTAACCTGGGTGACACTGGAGCAGCCTTTCCAGCAATCTGGACTACTTTATCTCCAGAGTAGACTCTTATACCTCATTTGAGTGAGTGAGCACACATTTTAAATAATGACGAGACTCCAATTTTCACATTTTCATGGATGCAGTGTCAAATCTATTTGTAATAGGATCATCTATTATCTGTCAGTACTGAGCAAACTAGGTGAGAAAATAATGGTTAGTAGTATATTATCTGGAATCATGATCAAAATTAGTGGGAGGTAAGTGAAGTTGTTGAAAACAAAAGTGTTACTTGTTGACTGCTTAATGCAGCCTGACTTAAGCTATTTCTAACAGAAGATCAGAAGTCATTGGGTTTTTTTTTTTTGTTCAGCAGAAGTTAATTTTCTCCGCCCATTCAATTTTAAACATGGAATATTTCATCCACTGAAGCACTCTTGTTCTTCACACAGTAGACCTGTAAAATTTAGGGCAGTGCCAGAGGGGAAGAAATGCTGTTACCAACTCACTAGAGAAGTACTGAAGCTGCGAGTTTCACCCATTTCATTCAGGCCCTTTATGGCCTCCATGTGGACAGATACACTACTCTTTATCCAGACTCCCCACAGAAAGAGCTGGAACATCTCCTTGTTCATTTTCTCATCTCCAGCCTACAAAACCAAGGTGAACACAACCCAGTTAGACTTACTGCCCCAAGGTTTTCCTTCCTGAAGAGAAAAAAAAAAAAATCAGCACATATTTGTGTGTCTATGTGGAGATTAGCAATACACCAGATTACAGACCACTATAGCCCTCAATGCAGCATCAACCTCTCTGAAAGCAGACAAAAGAAATACTTGCTAGTAAGGAGTACCATACCTCTCTTGGTCTCTTATCTCTTCTTCATGTCCATAAACTGTATTCAGGTGTGAGTTTCAATTCACTTCTGTGGCAAGAGGAACCAACATTAACCACTGTCACCTCCTACCACAGCTCAAGACCTGAATTGCTTTCAGGGCTGCTGCTAAAAGCAGCGCTGGAAAAGCTGCTGAGAGCCAACACTGAGGAATTGGGATTTGCTCCCTAGATCCACTCAAAGCTTGTTCTGTCCAATGGAAAGAGGGTGAGGAATCCATACTGAGGGGGAAGACAGGTTTCCTGCTGAAGTTACACATTAGAGCAGTGGAAACAGTACCTGAATACACCCACATGGTCTTCTTTGGTTTGCTCACAACATAGTCAAGAGTGGGGAAAAAAAAAGTAAACAAAAAAAAACCAAAACCAAAACCGGATAGCAAATGGAAACATCTTGCTTTGGAGCGGATATGAAATTTTAATGGAATTTATTTTGTCAGGCCCATTAAAACACTCCTTTGAGTTATGCAAAAAATACTTTTATTTTTAGTGGCTATAAATTAAACAGTCCACTAAATAGAAATACTGTTACAAGACAGTAAAATGATTTTATTTCCCTTAAGAAAGCATAATGAAATTCCTAATAAGTTGTATTAAAACAAATATTTCTCAGTTACATGAGATTAAAATGTTATAATTTCAAATTTAATTTAAAAAACAAAGTATTAAAACTTTGGTTTAATGTAAGGGTTTAAATAGACTAAGGTTTAAAGAAAATTTTACTGGATGTGTTAGCTGATCTTTAAAGTCCCTACCAACCCAAACCATTCTATTATTCTATATCAGTGAATTCTTTTCAGGTTATGAGCAAAAAGATAAAAACTTGAAATTATACAAAAAATATCCATGGAAGATCTCCTTGCCATCTATGGTCAACTCAAGCATGTTTGTGTATTAAAATGTAAAGCTCAAGTATATAGTTCTATTCTTACTTTTATAACTGCTAATATATTCATCTTTCCCTTTGGTAATCTTCCTCAAGAAGTCTGCTTTTTTCAGCCTTGGCTGTCCAGAAGTACATTTTTATTTTGTTTGTTTCAACACAGCCAGCTATTACTCAGAAAGTATTTTCTTTACTGGGACCGAACCTAAGACCAAGGAAAGTGAATTTTTCAGTCATGGGCTGAAATAAGGGAACCAAGTGCGAGAGAGATTTATTATAGCCGAATATCAAAGCCTTACAGGCATGAATCCCCACAATAACCAGTTTAGGTCCCTAGAACTACATGCAAGCATTTTTTTAAAATCTCACTACAGCATCTCAGTGCACAGACACCAGAAGTTTACATAAATGTAATTCTCTGGAATCAATAAAACTTAACTCCAAAGCCTAGATACACACAGGCCATGGGGTACCGAGGACATTGGTAACCAATACACAATTTTGGCAAATTTTACAAGTTTAAATCCATGATGACTACAGTTGTCATCCCTCTGGAATATTCCAGAAGCAGGGATGAGACCCCCGGCCTGTGGTCTGGTACCATAACCATCAGGTCCTGTGAGTCATAATCACCAGTTCTACCTTGTTCTGCATCTCTCCCATCTCTACTCAAAACAAAGTTTTACTGATTGTAGCTGTACAAAAAAAAAAAAAAAAAAAAGGCTTGCCATGGATTGATCTGTTAGAATTTAAAAAAGGTAGATTATTTGTTACTTTGAGAATATAAAGCTTTAAAACCTAATAGTGTGCAGAGATAAAAGCATATTATTACAATTAGCAAAGAGTCGTATAAATTTAAGATATTTAGTTGCAACTCATAACATTTCAATTATTACTAACTGGAGTATATTATGAAAATATGCAATACAGAACAAAAAGAAATCGGTTACTTCTATCAGTATTTCTTTGTTTAAACCCTAAATAATTCAAATCCTAAAGACTGCAGTCATTTTGATCTAGAGCATTTCACCCTGACATACATTTGGCGTAAAAAACAGAGGTGTAGTAAATCATCTCTAAAATAACTAGGTATATCAAGACAGAGAGAGAAAGGAACTATGCTAGAGATGAAAAACACTTCAAGAAACTATCAAGGCAAAGAAGAAAAAGCTGGACAGGATGTCAATAAGAAGCAGCTTCATGCCAAGAAATACAGGAGCACCTTAATCAGTGAAGCAAGAGCAGGATGGAAAGATGATTCTGGACGAGCTGCAGTGGAGCACATGCGGCCTGTGTCAAATTCCTGGGGTCCATCGCCCTCTTAATGACCCACTAGAGATGAACAAAATGTGCTTTTGCTGAGTGCACACCACAACTGACAGGTGAATGGAGGTCTGCAGCTTTATTTTGAATGTTTACCTGAATGCTTAATGGGTCAGAAAAAAAGCCATTTGTGGAGTTCTGCATTATTCAGTAATTTCTCTAATTATAAAGTGATTTCAAGCATTGCTATTGTTGCAACCAGTCCTTTCCTATTAGGGCCCATTGTTTAAGAAGCTGTGTGTGAGCACTGAGAACCCCCGCACGCCAAAGTGAGCATCTCCTACGTGTCACTTCCACCCCACCATCACTCCTCCAGCAGGTAATGCACGCATTATCTACGCTGACCTCTCCTTAATTTATAGCACCTCTATGTCATAAAACAATTACCCGCCTTTGACACAAGCAGCACTTGCTAGTTTGAAAAGCAATTAAAATTTAGGAGCTGTCTCCTGCAACAAAAAGGCATTCAGAGAAGTAGCGCTCCAGAAAAGTTGCGGCACGCCAGCCATCAGTCTGATTCTGCCTCTATCAATCACACCAGGCCTCGCTAAACAGCGAAGCGCCGGCAAGCAAACAGCAAATGTTTACGAGGTGCAGCTGGTGGTACTTACGTTAACAGCAAAAGCAGCATCAGTTAAATTAACATTCTTCATTCTTTCATTGCTCATTATGGTTTGACAGACATACCCGCAGTCCACATAAATGACTTAGAGCAAGAGAGCTGTCTAGCATCCTGCCATGAAACAAGACCACCTAATGGGAGCAGCCACTGTAATTAAAACTCTGAAAACCAAGATTTATACCAGTTTAAGGATGCAGTGGTGGGTATTATGACCTACTTCAAATTTATTGAAGGAACCGTGAAAGCCTGAGCCATTACTCAAGTGAAAAGTTAAGAGCCTACCATTTATGATATTTGTCCAATAAAAGGGACTTGAGCAGTCTTTTGATCTAGGAATCATTTCTGTTGTTTCAGGTCTGGAGATGCAGGGAGAGAGGAAAGAAAAAGATATTACTGAAGTATTAACTAATCGGCTTCCCCAGGAGAACGCTCTCCCTAAGTCTTGCTCGTTCAAGTCCACAAGATTTTCTTTGATGGAGAATTGCAGCAACTGGTTCTGCTTAAAAATTTACAGCCACATTTAATCTCTTGGATCAAGAAAACTTAATTTCATCAACTTAAGGCTGTATTTCATGGAACTGTGTCAGAAATTAATATCATACCACAAAAAAGGGGGTGAAAACCCACCAGTATTTTTTAAAAGCACCTCCGAAGCACCAGAATGGGATTTGACCAAGCAACAGAATCAGCTCAGACGACTGGAACTCAAGACCGTTAAGGAGGAATTAACATAAACATCAGGAAAAGCATGTTTTAAAAAAATTAAAACCACATTGATCTGTCGTTATACACCACCTTTAAAACAGTGTGGGAATGAGACTTAATACTCTTAGCTATTAAAACAGATTAGATCACAAAAGATGACTCAGTGTTTGCAGAAAGTGAGAAGCAGTGAGGAACTTGCTTTGTGGCAGTGCAGTGCTCCACTCCCTGCCAGGCACCATGAGGCACCATGTAAGGCACACCAGGGCAGGGCTTGCACAACATCGGATACTGGGTGGCCAAGAGACTAGCAGAAACCCAGGAAATACTACGGAGAAGAAAAAATTGTGAAATCTGGCCCTCTGAAGGTAGGTAAAACCCTCACTTCCGTTTCCCAGGAGTGATCTCCCTACCGGAATTTGCTCTGTTTCATCTCCCTTCCCCTCTGCCGAGAGCAACAAAAAGCGGAGCTTTTTTGCCTTTTCCCCTTAAGCAGTTGGAAAGCATCATTCCCTTTCCCTTCAATGGCTCAGTGGTTAAAGCACTTGCCTCAGACACAGACATCTGTGCTTCAAACCTCTCCGCTGCCTGAGACCTGAAATCCCACCCGAAATCTGAAATCAGCCCCCAGGAGGCAGCTACAACCACCAGGCTCTCAAAGCATGGTATGGGATGTGAGCATGCATGTAGAACTCTTCCCATTTCTCCCAGCAGGGAGGAAAGCAAACCTGCTCCCCACCACAGCACTCCCACATGGGGCAGAAACAGCTCTGCCATCTCATATCACACACCTGTATGTACATACACATGCTTGTCAGCTCCAGGCATCAAAAAGAACCCCAAAACAGAACATCAAAAAGGTTCTTCACCTTAATAAATATATCACACCAGTAAGATTCATTTAGCAGGTCAGTGCCAATTCTCTGGTACACTGTAGCTCCCATTCCAGTTGCCCAAACTCCCCTCCAGGATGCATTTCTGTCCAGCCTATTTCCACAGATATGCCCACACCTGGGCATGATTTAGGGAAAGCCCTCATCCAAGAGCATGTGAACATCACCCAAATGCACAAGTACTCTTGAGCCTATGCCCTGGCCTTGTTTAGTCTACTAATACAGATGCAGCTATACAGAATCAAGCTAAAATTAAAACTACAGCATTTAGAGCAACCTCAGGAATACAGAGCCTAAAGAGGGCTGTAATAGCAAGCACCTGGATGGCCTAAGTCACAAGGGAGGGCTTCAGCCCACGCTGCTTTAACTGCAACTTACAATCATTAAGGCTGGAAAAGACCTCTAAGATCGTGGAGTCCAACCATTAACCCAGCACTGCCAGGTCCAGCACTAAATGTCCCTAAGGACCACACCTACACATCTTTGTTTAACACTTCCACGAATGGTGATTCCACCACTTCCCTGGGCAGCCTGTTCCAATGCCTGCCCACCCTTTCAGTGAAGAAATTTTTCCTAGTAATCAATCTAAACATCCCCTGGTGCAGTTTGAGACCATTTCCTCTTGCCCTATTGCTTGTTAAATGGGAGAAGACAAACCCCCACCCAGCTACAATCTCCTTTCAGGGAGTTGTAGAGAGCAATAATGCCCCCTCCTGAGCCTCCTTTTCTCCAGGCTAAGCAGCCCCAGCTCCTCCTCATAAAACTTGTGCTCTAATTTAATGAGGCCAGTACTGGGTGAGGAACAAAATCCCTCAAACCCCACAACTGTTGTGACAGCTGCTCTATTTCCTGGGAAACATTCCCACTTCTTGCAAGACACACTAGGCAGGGAAGGGAGTTAATTACATAATGGCATATCTGTGTTTAAGAGCTCATCTGCAAGGACCCCTTTGCTCTCTCCCCTGGCCCAGCTGCTTCTCGCCCAAAAGACTGGTTTACAAACCACCACCTTCCTTACAAAAGAGGGCTGAGCAAAAGCCCCCTCGGGAACTTGTTAGCACCAATCTTGTTTTCTTCCTTGGTATCTCCATACTGCTGGGCAAAGGCTCTGGTTGCCCCAAGGGAGCACACACAGCATCTCCCCAGCAGCTAGGGTGACAGTCTCTTGCGCCTAAATGGAATTCCCAGCTAACCTCCACATAAAATATACGCAACTTAAATCACCAAGAAAAGCTTTCTTTTTTTTATTTCCCCCAGGAAGTTTAGCAAGTGCTAGGAAGTTTCTTGCAATATTTGCCTGAGGGCTGCAGAGAATGGATTCAGAGTGACTTGCTCCCACTCATTTCACTGAAATCCCATCATGAGGGGCTTTGCTGCATGGGAGTATAGTTTTGCTTTACTGCAATGAAATGACTATAGATGAATGCCATTTGGGACAAACATGGGGAGAATGGCTGGAAAATAAAGAAGTTTGTGTTAGTTTTGCAATATAGCTCATCCATAATTTAATATAGGTAATTCTGTTAGAAGAATGTTGCCTGTCACAGAAAGATATGAAGAAACAGTGCTCTCCATCTGTTTTATTACATTGTTGTGGTTTGCTTTTTTCCCCCAAGAGATAGTTAAGAAGAACTTAACCCGAACAACTGACATAGTACAACTCCTCTTGTATATTCCTCAGCCAGAACAGATATACTCTGCTTCCTAAAAACATGTTTACTCAGTGCTGGAACATGGAAATGCTACATATTGTCAATCAGAAGACTAAGCACAGACTTAGATATGTAAACTCTGGAGATTTATGTTTTCTCCAGATGACATGTTCAGATTTCAGGGGTCATGTACTAGAAAGCCATTCCATTTTTTTTCCCCTCTCCACATCAGTTCGTAATATTAGAGTTTCCTCAAATTCTGCCTTGCTGGCATCTTAGAAGCTCATGAAGATACTACCAAGAATCCTATATAAACTCAATATATTTCTATTAGTAAAATTAATAATCCAAACTGAGTGGTGGGGTGGGTGTTGGGGAACAAGAAGAACACAGGCCAAGTTGCTAAATCACTTCATTGTTTCTAGCATCACAGGACCTGTTCCAAAGTTCCCAAACATAAAACTCCCTTTTCACTGATTTTAAGGAATATTTGATTCAGCTTTAATGGTCCATATTTGTCTGCAGAAGAGCTGCTAGGAAGGACCTCAGTAACTGCTTCATGGATATTCAAAGTTGATTTAATAATCCAAGTTCTACTCAAAGAATTGACTGATTACAGCTACAAGGATCCTCCAGCAAGCAAGCTTTATTTCTTACCAAAAATCCTCAAACCTACAGTGGCACCTCATCTTCTGTCTTCCATTTGTGAGAAGCGCACATCATCACTGTTTAAAAGACAGAAGATACCTGCATTTTAAACTTCTCCAGATTACTCAATTTAGTGACCCACAAGCACAACAAAACACGTCAGCTTCTTTCAGAGGCAAAGTACCGAGTACCTCAGCACAGAGCAGGAATCAGCTATTCAAACTGAACCTCGTAACCCAAGAGACAAAGCAGCACACGCTGCTTTTTTTTTTCTTTTAAACCAGGTAGAAGCTTGTGGAAATGTGTTACCATGTTGCTAATAGCAATCACCAACTGGGATTTCATGAAAGGACAACTAGGCTTAGTCTGCCTCAGAAACGGACTCATGAAAAAGCAGGCTAAGGAAAGAAAAAGCATTCAACATAACAAACAACAAGAGATTATCCCCTGCAGCAGAATCTCAACCTGTGATTACATGTGTTATCACAAATCTGTAACACTGTCCAACATCCCAAGGAAAGCTAGAGATGCATGCCTGCACATTTTTTCCACTGCAATTCCCTGTCACATAAATGAAAAAGACATTCAAATAATACTCCTGCTGCATTCAGGAGACACTCTTAATTTTTTATATCTATGACATATATATAGCTTTATATGTATTTACTGACTTAGAATGACAGCCAAGAAACCTACATGTGGTACTGAACTGAAGATCAGCATCCTATACTACATGACAGCAAGTCAACTACCATTTTTGACTTCCTTAATAGACAAATTTCACAAGTGCAATATGAACAGGCATTTTCCTGCCATGCACACAAAGCTGGATCTAAAAATAGTAATTTTAAAAAATACAAAAATTTTGCAATCATGGCCACTGTCAAAGTGCCTACTTTTTGTATAAAAGGATTGAGCACGACCAAGAATGGGAAAGCATCCATCTCTAAGTAGAGAAAGATATAATTTAGAATGTAACATCATCTGGGCCAGTGGTATCTTCCTGAGGATCTACATGTGGACGTGGCAGAAGAGACCAGACAACATCATGGGAACCTTGCAAGCTACACCAAGAACTGCAACTTTCTCCAGTATAGGCTAAGCCAAACCAGGCAGGTCAAGAAGAGCAAAGACCACATGAAAAGCAAATCATTTGCTGTGTTTCAGACCCACCAACTTCCAGTCACCCTCAGGAGTGAGCTAACCTGACGAGCCAACAGAGGTACCCGAGCAGTGCACGTTAACTCAGTAAGCCAAACAAGGTTGGGGCTACAACAAACCAGGCTAGAATATCTCGAAGACTGAGCCTTTAGAAAAATTATCTGGATAGGGAGGCTCTGACAAGTCAGTTGTGCCTGTGGACATTCAGAAGCAGCTGAAGACAGCTACTGTGCTCTGCCACTCATAATAGTTACCTGTCAAGTAATGTTTTCATCTCTACTGCGCTTTACGAGCCTCTCCTTGCCTGGGTTAGTCAAATCCCTTTCAATGACTTCTCAGGCGAGGCTGGCTGACAAAACTGGATGCTGGAGCGCTCCCATCTCCCCTTTTACTTGCAGCACAGCACCGCACAGCTGGGGAAGGCACAGAGGAGTGGCAGTAACATATCCACATGCAACAGCAATTTCCAAAATGAGTGGTTCTCTACCAGCTACAATTATAGTTCTCCGGGATACTAGAAATCAGCAAGGTCAAAAGCTATCCAAGTAACAGAAAACAGATGAGTGTGTTCTCAAAAGCCACAGCTTATGTTGATGTTGAGGAGTAGGTTAAAAGATATAAATAAATATAGGAATACATCGTAGACATGATGAACCAAGATGGGAAAATGGTTCTCCCTCCCCGCAGAAAGAACATTACACTAGGATTTCTAATGCTGAAATGCTGCTGGAGGATTGGGAGCCAATTAACAGCCAACTTCTGCATTTCACATGTGATACCAGAAAATAACAATTACAGGATTCTGCACACTGACAAACAACTGTGCTGCTGAATCTTGCTGCAAATTGTGACAGTGTCCTCAGCCATGACACCTGCTTACACCGGAGAGGCCTGACAACAACCAGCATGAAATTCATAAGCATGCTTGGAAATAAATAAGCAAATAAACAAATAAAAATAATAATAAAAAGAGTCATGATGGCAAAAGACTGACAGAATCACTCTAGGGTTTTTTGCTGGTGGAATATTCATTCCACTAGTAAGATATCTACCCATAGATCAGATTAAAAACCTGTCTACTGGAATGAAAACGTAGCTCAACTTATCCAGGATATTAAAGTGTGTAGTGCAGCTGACATCTGATCTGATTACTTTTCATGCAAAGCAAGAACAAAACCCAAACTTTAAAAAGGCAAAATAAAAAGTACTGAGAGAAATCCACGTTGGAGGACTAAATACGATTACAGCAGCAATTTCAGATCAATATCAATAAAAGATTTTATGGACTGCAAGATGCATATCCAACACAATTCAGAATTGACATGTTTTAGGCTGTACACCAATCGCTTCCCACAATGGAAATGAATTTTGGAGATGCAGAAATCAGAGGCAAGAGCTATCTCTGTAGAAAAGATGATACAACGCATTCAAATTCTCACACACAGGTTCAGAGAAATCAGCAGCTGACATGAGGAATAAATTGAAAAGAAAAAAAAACCAGTCTGAAATTAAGAATTATGTAGTTAACTATACTAAACTGGTAGTTTTTGAAAGAAACTAAAACAAAATCCCTTTTAAGTTCAGGGGCCTGACCCAGAAATCAGCTATCACCTACAAAGTGAATGCCTGCACCAAAAGTGTGGAGGGAGTATGTCCACTAACTTTGGAGAGGTGCTAAGCAGGCCAAGTCTATTTAAAAACATCAGCTTTAACAGCGAAATTAAACAGTCATGGCTAAGCTGCTTAACATTTCACACCACAGACAATGGCACAAAAGATACAATAACAGCAGCTTAAGGGAAAGCTGCCAGTGGAAACCAACTGGAGAAAATGTTGAAACTCTGGGATAAAGAGATGACTGATAAAAAAAAAATCCCCAAATTCTTCCAGATCTGGAAAAGCACACAGAGAAAAAACAGGAAAACTCAATTATACTGAAAATATCAACCCAAGATGACTTAGAGATATTTATGCTCCTTCCAACAGTAAACAAGAAGTTTCCTCCAGCATCATCTTTACCACTGAAAAAGGAAGCAGAAACCCATTGTTAACCCACAGTCCTCCAGCTCAAAATCTAAAAAAAGCATATCAAAAGGAAAATGCTCTCTCTCTTTTCTGCAACCACAGAGGCAGGATAACCCCTCATGATGACCTTATGTTGTTGTAACATAGAACAAAAGCAAAACATCATGGTCTGCACTTATCCTGCATGGTTAAACTAAACTCGAATTCAAACAAATGATGTTAAAATAGCTACTAGCGCCAAATCCCAACACCCACACACTCAACCAGCCCCAACATCCCTTTCTCCCACCAGAAAGGCACTATTATCCCAGACCTCACTCCAAAATGTATGAAAAATTACCCACTAGTGCACCTCAGTAACACCCTGAGTGAGGCCCTAGCACAGGTTGCCCAGCAAAGCTGTGGCTGCCCCTTCCCTGGAAATGTTTAAGGTTGGATGGGGCTCTGAGCAACCTGGTCTAGTGGGAGATGCTCATGGCAAAAGGGTTGGACCAGATGATCTTCAAAGGTCCCTTCAAACCCAAACCAATCTGTGATTCTGATTAGAAGAATGCAATTTACTCATAAACATATCTTCTCTGAGTAGTAACTCAGCCAATGCAGAACTGAAGACTGAAATGTGCAGGGCAGGGGAACCCATCCAGCATTAAGTATTAACTGAATTTATTTTCGTATTTGAATTTTGATTTTTTTTTTAACTTTAATTGGCTGCAAAATGCAATGCTCAGTCTCATGTCAAACATTTTGAAATAACAGAGAAGAATACAAATACACAAACAAACCCTTGGAGCACAGACAGGACACATGCTGGCATGATCTGGTCACTGGAGGAGGGGTAAGGGTGATGACTTTAAAGTTATTTCCAGCTTACTGTCTGGCAATGAAAGCAAAATCTGAAACTACAGCTGGACATTTGAATACCTTCAAAACAAATCCCCTGGAAAGGATCAAGTATTAAAATAAGTGAAGTCAATGAATAAACAAGAGTCACCAAAATTGATATTTCCCAGGAAAAGATGAAAGTATTTAAGATCTGTCATATTAATAAAGCCACAACATCTGCCAATATCTAGATGGGTGGCTACGCCACTACAGCAAAATGCAGAAACGGCTGATAAAAGTAATTCTGTGGTACCTGAGAAGGGATTGTTATTTGGCAAATTGAGATCAGATCACACCAAAGACTGCTGGCCTTGATGGGGATAGGAAAGAAGCAAGCTTAGATAACCCAGAATGTAAGGCAATAATTAGATTCACATCAGACAGAGGTACAGGGAGGTACGTGGTAGGTTTCTGGTTCCCTTCTCCATGCTTTTAATTTGCCCATCTGGGGGAAGGATGGCCTTCAGGAACTTGAGCTGGAGTCAGAATGGACAGCTGGACTCAGTGTTGGTTGTGGTTCCTAACTGCTCTTCTGTACACCAAAACAGTGGCTCTTTGAAGAAAAAGCAGTAGACTCCAGTATCTATAGCTCACATTCACACTGGAAGAGAAACATATCTATTTTAGACTAACTTATTTTAAGCTGTCAACAACGGGGAAAATAAAAAGGGCATTCCTTTGCTTCCAGAAATTTCAGTTTATAATTAGTGAGCAGATACCAGACCAAATTTAATAACTTTCTCCTAAGATTGATGCAACCCTCAGCATTTCCACAGGTTTCCATTTGTACCAGGATATCTTTGCCAAAACATATTTTGTTTTCATGTTAATGTAAAAATGACTTTCTTTTTAAAAATCTCCTGGACTGTTTCCTAACTAAATGGAAAGACAATGAGGCCAGATAACATCTTTCATCACTGAGCTATACCAAGTAGTAAATGAGAAGGGCAGACTGCTCAGTGAAATTACAGATTGTTGTGTTAGAAGAAAGTCAGTTGTGAGGAAGTGTGCGCTCTGCAACCTGTCAGATATCGGGTACACATTTTTTTCAGGATAAGAAGCCAACACAAAAGTATTTTCTTTTCTGCTTTAGGCCACACCCTTCCCTTCTCATCCCTCCATTCTTCCTGCACCATAGTTGTAACCTGGAAGACTGGGGCTGAGCTGCAGGTGGGTGCATCCTGCACCATGCAGAGCCCAGCGGCTCACGCTCCACTCGACGATTGTTATTCAGTAGCATCAGTGACAGGACTCCATTTCCAGCCTGTGATTATTTGTTACTGTTGAAAATTATTTTCAAAAAAGAACAGGTAAAGCACAGACCCAAGTGTTGTCTGATGAAATGATTGCTTATAAAAATGGATCAAAAGTTGAAAAAAAAAGTAGTTATCTGTGACAACACAGTGGCCCATTTCTACAATTTATATTAGCCCTTCCAAAGATTTCCCTCTGAGCATCTCATTAAATCTAGGCTCCAAAGCTAGAATTGAGTGCATTTATATATTTCAGCTGTTGAATGCTGTCAGGATTCAAAGATAAACTACTTTTTCCAGACAATTTAGATTTTATAATATTTGTTTTCTTCACCAAAGATGAAAGACAGTTGTTGTTTTAAATCATTGCTTTGTACAATCTGGTTTGCATACATTTAACAGAGAGCCATTTACAGTCCCATCAATGTCTGGTGTATGGCAAGAGAAAGGTAAGCTGCAACTGGTTACTTACTCTATGATACAAGAGCTTGCTTTTCAGAAAATCTTGGTTTTCCTGAATTCCTTCCCCAATTTAAATATCTGGAAGAAGGGAGGATTTTGTTTTGGACTTCCTCACGCATCTGCTTTACTGAGGGTAGGCTTCAACCCATCCATTTTTCAGTCCCATAAGCTTTTACTTTAGAGCATTCTTAGCAGATACAAAAAAAACCCCTACCACATAAAACCAGAGCTTTGCATCTTCCTCTACAAAACAGCACTTCAGGCCAAAACCAACCCATCAACATACCACTTGCACTCATTTAAATAGCAAGTGACAGGCAAATTTAATTGCTTTTCAAAGGACTTCAAGTCTGCTTCATCTACTCCATGCATCCAATCCACTTCCCAGCTACAGATGTTTTTGAGGCAGCTCCGTGCCGAACCACTCATGCCTCAAGTCAGGCAAGATGAAAACAAGTCATAGAGTACCAAACATTTTCCTTCTGCCCCTCCAAAGGAAAAAGCAGTGAGAGTGCAGACTTGATACTGTCACAACAACCCCTCTGTAATGACACTAATGTGAAATGATGATTATATGAAACCAAAGGAAAACCCCTCTGCTTCCCACCTCTCACATCACACATTACATTTTTCCAAACAGCAACTTCCCAAGCACTCTGTCCTTGCTTGTATCTGTTCCCTACAGCTGCCAGGGACAAATCATAGTGTCCCAACCACAGGACACAGAAGACATCTTCCCTCTCTGTATGAGCAGTCTGAAAGCTGGGCTGGTGGCCAAATTCCTAGCAACTGTCCACTTTTTCTCAGGAGCACGCCTAGGGCTGGACTGAAGCAAAACTCAAGGAAAACCTCTTGTATATCCATCCTTCCAGGACACCTGCACTGCCTTCTCTGCCCAGCCAGCTCCAAGACTGCAGCATTGTGCCTGGGCACATCAGCAGCCTCGGAGACGTCCAGCAGCTCAAGCAACCCCCTTGTTTGGGAAAGATGAGGACACAGCAAGGCCAGTGCCTCTTCTGGCCTGACTGAGCATTCCCTGAGCTGACAGAGTCACTACACCCCAGAGAATGTCTCTCCAGACCCTTGAAAAGCAATACCAGCAGCTCCCAGTCACTAACGAGCACTTACCCATGAGCCAAAGTGTAATGTCTGATAGCCTGTGAGAGAGATTAACTTCTTCATTTGACCAGGTGCCACTGAGGGACTTTCTGTACTCAACTGAACCCTTATCTAAGGCCAGTTTCAAACATTCTTTTTTGATACTGCACAACTTTGGTATAAACAATTAAAAAAACCCCAAACTCATTAATTTTTAACAATTTCTGTCAAGCCATTCCCAGGCTTTAAAAAAATCCTCTTTTCAGCTATAGGAAAAAATATTACATTCAGGAAGGTTTTTACATCCACAGGTCTTCAATTTTTATTTACCCTTACAAATCTGTCAACACTGTGATATGGGTATGGCCTGGATGGCATCTGCAGCTCTTCAGTCCCAAAGATTTAGCTGTCCGCTGAAAAGCTACAGAGCCTTTTTTGGAGGACAGCAGAACTATTATTTTTCCTTTCTAGTTTATTCTACTTAAATGAAAAGATATTCCAGCTTTAATCTTCCCACTTTTACATTTCTTGGATGGTTACTTCTCCTTTTTCACAGAAAATCTTATCGGTTCATTCACAGAGTCTAATGTGGCACTACACTGCATTTCATATAGTTTTAATTAATAGCTTAATGGAGCTACTTGATTTTTAATAATGTGAGAAGCTGCAATTTTCCTTCTTTCATAACTGTTGCTATGATATTTACAGTACAGTTGAAGGCAACTTCCAACAGCCTTCTTCCTATGACCTAAATATTATCCTTTCTCTATAAAATTCTAGGAACTGGTTCACGGAAAACAGCTGGCGGAAAGAACAATTTTCCCATTTTTAAAAGGAAAAGAAGTCCAGACATTAAATTACAAAGAGTCTGTATTTGAAAGAATTATGTCAAAATCTCTTAGAAAAGAAACCTGCCTAAACAAACCAAACCCACGATTCTCTTCAGTGCAATGCATTCATTTCAGCTCGTGCGTCTGGTGAGAAGTTGCTCTATCACATATTATCGATAGAAATATATATTAAATTACCATTGTTTGAATCAGAAAGATCAGTAAAAGGTTACCACTCCTGAAACAATGCTCATCTAAAACACTGAAGGCAAAGACTGATAGCCCTTAAGAGCTCCAGTGCTTTGGCTGCAATATCTTTATGCATAAAGCCCAATCCTAGAGAAAAGAATCATACCCAACAACCAGCCAGGCTTACTGTACATTTACTACCTATGTTTCCACTCAGACTTCATGTCAGACAGATGGGGTGTTCACAGACCCAGCAGGATCACTCTCAACAACCACAGCAACAAGAAACCTAAACAACAAGCATCTGGACAAAGTTAAATTATCAAATTAAACACGGGATTTGCAGGACCTCCTCAATGACCTTGTAGATAAGTAGGAGAAACTGAATTGAGAAGTAGCAAACATCATCTGAGAGGAACTGCCTCTTGTTCTTTTAGAGGTATTTACTCTAGTTAGCACTCTGCACTTACTATTTTCATGTTAAAATCATTTGGGACAAACCACTGTCATAGCTTTATCCGCAATGCACAACTGGCACTGCCTGCTCTGTAAAGCCCATCAAAACAGCAGAGATGGCAGCAGGTGCACAAAAAGAGGCAGATCCTATAAAAAAAAGTGGCAACCAGCTTTACGTGGGTGACGTCATTTTATAAAGCCTGTTTAATTTTGTCTTGATGTTTCTGAGGCAAAGAAAAAAAAATGGGATGAAAAAATGACACAGCAGGGGGGATGAGGGAAGGTCTAAAACCCATGTTAACAAAAGAGAGCCAGCAAAGGACACCGTATGAGAACACCAGAGGAAAGGACTCCAGAGCAACATCTTCTTCCCAATACACAGCTTCCCAGTAGCCCTTGCTGGGAGAGGTCACCCCCAGGATATTTCTCTATCCACAACCTCCACACTTTTCTACTGGATAGAGAACCTCATGTAGAACTTGGTCCTTTTCTCTCTTCTAAGACATGTTACTTCCAAGGACCTTGCTGCAGCATCCTTGGAACAAGTGCTTCCCCTGGGTCGCTCCTCAAGTAGGATTTAATGCCATGGAACCCTTCCCAGAGTTTCCTCTGGAAGGGATTACGAACTTACCCATTTTACAGCTTCAAAGGCAGACAGACAGAAAAGTTAATGAATTATCATAGGCAGTGGTGGATTAAGACTCATGAGCTAATGTCTCAGCTGTATGCTCATCCCATTAAAATGCAGAGTCCTGTTTAATATCACAACCAGCCTCGGCCAGAGATTTAAGGTCACCACCATATCTGGAAGTGGATTATGGAGGAAGACCATGCATTCATTCCCATTTAATATCATTATTCCCTCTCATAGACATTATGCTTGGGACTTCCATTTGTTGAAATAACATCATACAACTCTAGAAAGAGCAGAATACATTAGTTTAGTGCTATAAGAAAGTTCAGTATCACTCATCTCATTACTAAGATTCTGGCTTCATGTCCCACCCCAACTCCCAAAAATTAGGTCTGGTTGCTTAAAAAACCACAGCCTAAGGTAGAAATACAAGCAGGTGGCACCTGCCATGAAGAACCCTGCCTGGCCACTCATTTTGGAGAGAGACAGCATCGCCTTCATAAACATCTCAACAAGAAATCTATTATTTCATAACTGGGTCTCATGCAGCCAGTTTTGTAAAGACTTTTGTCAAAAAGTGCCATTAAATTCATGTCAATCCACCACCATCCTGCAATAGTACATGAGCTTCACCACATCTCCCATAATGTTCTACACAGAGTGACCAAAGAGACTACTTCTCACACTTTCAAAAATTATTATGAGTCCCCAGACAGTGGAATAATCAATAGTTTTTTAAAAACTCTTTAATAGAAGAGCAAGATTGTTAAAAATCCCACATTCACAACAACACTGTTTAGACTTATGTCTTTGGGCGCTCTTCTGCAACCTGTGGGATACCATTATTGTAGGTTAAAGTTAAAACATAAACCCAATTGTAATTGCTACAATGAATATCGGTAATTTAATGAAACAATTAAGTGAGATGATGGAATCTAGCAAAATAGTGTCTTCTGAAAAATACTAGTTATTAAAAACTCAATGTTTTCCTTACTTTTTAAATACAATTTAGGGCATTTATTGTCAAAATACTGCAAACATCTATCAACCATCACAGCTTGAGAACATGCTCTTTTTTCCATTTGAAATGTGGGCTTTCAATGCCTCTGTTTATGCTTCCATTTTGGCAGGTTCTGCAGGATTATTTTATTTCCCCAGTTACCACAGCAGTGAAATTATTCCAACTTAAGAAAAAATTTCCTATGCTTTGGCTTTGGAAGAGAAAGTCCTTCAACCTTCCCATGACATTTTAAATGAACAACCACAAAATTTTCAAGTAATGACTTTAAAATAGGATGCTACAAACTAAGCTTCACGTATCGAAGGGGAGATGGGACAAGAAAGGGCATTGAAGACAGAGGTAAATGCAACAATAAATACATATTTAAGGCTGTGGTCCCTCTGCCAGCTGTCTGTAGACCTGTAAAATTACAACCTAAGGGCTCAACTTCTTTAGTTACCTTGAAAATCTTAGCTCAGCTCGATGACATTCTTTTCTTGTCCTAAAGTTGTGTCCTACTTAAAAACTACTTGGTTTTGCCCCAGAGACATCTGTATTTCAGTTTTCTGGCTAATGACCACAGGGACTAGGTTGTGTTGTATGACCTCCATTTGTAGCTTGCAAAGTGCTTTGGGCTTGTTTAGAATAGGCGGAAAAAATAAAAGGAGGAAGGGGCTGTGTTTAATTGCTATGTCTAGGTTTTCAAAATTCCAATATTTAATTGGATGGTTGGATTTCTTTTTATTCCTTTTTTTTTTTTTTTTTGCTTCTTGAGGGAGAAGCCTTTAAGGCACAAAATGGCCTGAATTCACAGAGAACTTGTTCCACAGCCTTATCAGCTGGAGACAATTTTCACAAAATGGAACATTCCAAATAGAAGAAACCAGAGTTTCAGCTTTTTTCTTATTCTCTTCCCATACTCCAAGCAACCAGCTCTCTTCCAAGTGGACTGAAAACAAGATTTCCTTTGAGTGTACATGGACAAGAAGGTAAAAAAAGACTTTAAGAGGCTACGTGATATTCCAGATTTACTGTGCTTCCAAGGCTTCTATCTCAAGCCTCAGTTTACAAGTAAAAGATGCTCTCTCAACACTCCCAGAGCACACTCCTGAGTCATGCTGGACTCTTTTCTCATTGCCCATCACTCCCAGCCAAGCCCGTATATGGGGACACCTGCACATCCCCCTGTCCCCACGGGGCTCATGCAACTGCCAGCGAGGCACAGTTTGGAAAGCTGTCAGTAATTCCAATGCCTGCACCTGCCAGCCCCCCTGGATCAGCGCTGTGCTAGCTCTGCAAAACCAACAGGAGCAGAAGCGTGCATCAGGAGGTAGGGGGAAAAGAAAATAGGAAAAATAGACTCTGAAATATAGGCCAGAAACAGACCTGCTGAGCAAGACTTCACCTTTTTACAGTCCCTTTTCTGACAGCAGTTACGTTAATACTTGTTTTCCACTTTCTAGAAACTAAAGCTACTATTTTTTTTTTTTTTTTGCTTTTAAACAACTTAAGCATCTGGTTTCTGAGTTATCAGCTAGACAATTTTACCAAGGGCTTTTATTTTTTTATTTTGCAACTTTAACATATACTTATGCTACATTTTCTGCACATCACTGGGACTTCACAACATGCATATTCACTCTGCTTAGATTTATCTAAGTTGAATAGCATTTTGTGTACAGCAAAGCTAACTTTAAGAGTCCTTCATAGGTCAGCAGGTAAAATCCTGCTTTGATAGAAGTAAACAACAGTACACTTAAAGCTCTTTCTGCCTTTAAGGCAATAACTGAATTATGTATGAGGAAAGAGACAGATCAAAATTACAGAACAGGAATGTATTTTAGTATCAACCAAATAAATATAATTTGTTTTGCACAACTGCTCAAACTAAAATACCCATAAAGGAATAAAACCCCACAACTACCACCAGTTTCATACCACTTACAAAAATATTATTAGCTTTGCAGTATAAATGACTTAATTTCTCCAATCACAGATTCTTGATCAAGTCATTGTAAGTCACCACGTCAGCAAGACAGGTTCCCAGCTGTATCCTCTTAGCTTGCAGGGAATAAGCTAAGTCTTTAACTGCTGTCTTCTAAGCTCAATTCCCTTGATTGTGTTGCAAGTTGCACATGGAACTGCCACAGGCAAGACGATACTGCTGCCTGGCCAGGATCACCTGAACTGTGCCAGGACCAAAGAATGCCCGTGGTGGCTCAAAGCCATGCTCCTCTACACACTCAAGATGTTGTTCATCCTGCTTCAAATCAGCTTGGGAGGAAACAGAACTAATAGGACTGGGTTATCACTGCCTCTTTTACCAGGGTCTGTGGGATTTTGGGCCAGGCCACAGTCTCCCTGCTGGCCTCACATTTAATTTGGAACAGAAATACTTCCTTAACACCTCAAAGGATGCGCTGATGTGCTCATACACTTAGCGATGCCAACCTATAAATAAAAGCACTCTAAAAGGTCCTATCATCCAAACATCTTCTAGTATTTCCTTCCCCACAAATACACATTTTTAAGGCAAATCAGATCAAATACGTCTCCAGACATTACGTTCCATGTTGCAATTTAAGAGATGCTGCTCTTTAAACTCTGTGGTAAGGATAGGAAATGGAAATAACTAGCGTATCATCTTCTGAAACCAAAGGACTAGGAGAGACAGGCCCATATATTGCAGAGACACCAGCCTGCCAAAATACAAATATTTGCAAGTTGCTGTATTTGGGTTCCTCATTAGCTAAATTGGTATCATTTCCTGCAATAAGGAGAGGGGGAAAGTTGGAAGCAGTGATCCTATTAGGTTGTCATACTGGCACGTAACAACATAATGTGGTAACATTTTTGTGAAGACAAAACACTGATGTTAATTCACAGTGCAGACAGAGGCATGAGCCAGAGAAAGTATTTATATACACACTCTCTCATATTGCATTCAAAACAGAAGCTCTGGAAACTGATATTTTTGTTTAAAACGAAGTGTCAAGCCTTTATCCTGCTGAGAACACCGGGAAGGCTTGCTGGAAGCAAGCAGCACCACAGAGGCAGCCAGAGCAGAAAGTTTCATGCTGAATTTGTACCAAATGCAGTAGCAGCTCTATATCCAGTGCAACCACAGACTGACACCAGAGTGGTTTTCTGTAAACCACCTTTTTTTTCCCCCTCTGAATCATAATCTTTTTTTCCTTACATGCAATCTAAATCTGCCCTCCCTTAGCTTAAAGTTGTTACTCCTTGTCCTGCCACTACAGACCTTAGTAAAAAGCCTCACTCCAGCTTTCTGGTAAGCATCCTTAAACACTGAAACACCACAGTAAGATCTCCTCAGAACCTTCTCGGTTCTGAACAACCCCAAGTGTCTCAGCCTGTCTTTACAAGAAAACCTTCCAGCTCTCCGACCATTTTCATGGTGCTCCCCTGGAGCCACTCCAGTAGGTCCACGCCTGTTTTGTACCCAGGACCCCAGAGCTGGACACAGACCTCCAGAGAGAGCAGGGGGGCAAAATTCCCTCCCTGGACCTGCTGGCCACGCTGCTTTTGAAGCAGCCCAGGACACAATTGGCTTTCTGGGCTGCAAGCACATGTTGCTGAGTCACGTCCAGTTTTTCATTGACCAACACCCCCAGGTGCATCACCCAGGCTGCAATGACACTGGTGATGGCCCTGACCCATGCACTGCACCTTGCACTTGGCCTTGCTTAACTTTAGGGGCTGAACAATTGGGAACAGGTCATCAGCACAAAGAGGCCAAGAGAGAGAGGCACTAATGCCAGCTTAAGCTCAGCACCAACAGTTTCACAACAGGCACATGGACAGGGCAATCTATTTCTTTCTCCTGTCCATGCAGGCACCCTGGGGCAACGAGCTTAAACTTAGATGTCTGAGGTAAGGGGAGACAAGTCCCACCCTCACTGCCTCAGATGCAAACAGCTTTTATTTTAAGAAAGGTGATCAGTGCTAGAATGTGCTTGAGTCACTCTCGCAATCCAAGGCCACCTCTCAAATTCTCCTCTGGACCTCCAGCGTTAGGACAGACTCCCCCAGCCTGTCTGTGCTTCCTACCACTAGACATTATCACTGCCCTGTGCATCCCTGTGACCACCACCTGCTTTACTAGGACAAACCACCTGCAGCTGGGGCAGAATGTCAGAAAAACATTTCTTCTTTTAAAATGTATTTTTATTTCAGATCTGTCAGCTACAAAACTGTAAGCATCATTTATGTGGAGTGTTTACCAGAGGCAGGAGAGCACAGGAGCAGGCTCTCACCGATATACAATTTTGAAGCACATTACTTACCACTAATGATAGCTTTGTAGAAGTTTAATTTCTTTGCCCATTACAGAGAAATACACACTTTCCCCAGGCAGGTCCCTATAATCTGCGCTTGTGGTGCAAACCAAAGCCACGTGAAAGACTCTGCTCCTTAATAACATTAGCGAGATTAGTCAGGATGACCAAGTGTATCTGCAAGAATTCATTCATGCAGAAATCATTCACTGCTGTGGAATCTATTTCAGGTACCTTCATTTCTCCAGGTATAGTACTAAATTGATTTGCTCTCAAAAGCCAACTAGGGCGTATACAGGCTTGCTCCTACTGCTGTGAAGGTTTTGGTCAGCAGAAGCCAAACATGAGCTTAACAGGGAGAAGTGCTGGGTTGCAGATGTTATAAATTTTTTTTTAAAAAAGAAAGAAAGAAAGAAGCAAAAATTCTCATTGAGACTTAGTACAGAACTAGCCTGAAAAATGGCTAAAATCTAGTCAGAGCAGGCTGGATAGCGAGTGGGCCACCCTGCCTAGGCGAGGTGAGTGCACCTGAAGTAGCCCTGTGCAGCTTCTTGCACCAGCTGTACCTCCTTCAGGAGCAGCACAGCACACTCGTATTTATACATTCTACTGACCCTCAACCAAAAGCACCAACACACCTGCGCCGCTCTGTGCCACTGCTTCCCCTCATCAGCCAGCAGTTTCCTGTTGTAATCCTGAATCTTTGCAGGTATTTCTGATCATTTCTTTCAGCTTCACACTATACGGGGGGGGCCCAGGGGGGAGGAGATGAGGGAATAAATCTGCAGCCTAAATTGCGGCTGAGTGAAGAGGACACTCCAGTTTGGATTGCTTTTACCACTTAGGAAGCTCCATGGCAGGTGGAGCTGTCATTAATCACACACAGTGACAAGCTGCTACTCTCAATCATGCTTTGTGATCAAATTCTGCACTAATCAGGAGCTTCAGAGCAGGCTGGCTGTTCAGCAAGGTTAAAAATTCAGATGATATTTTCCTTAAGCTTCCTCTAACATTTAGTAACAGAATCACAGAGACAAAAAAAAAAGCCCAAACAACCCCCTGCTGACAAACATCCTACATGTGAAAAGGAGCAGCTACACCACATGCTTTCAGCTGGACTGTTTTCTATCATGCACACAAAGCTCTTAAATGGACCAAAATCTGTCTTGTAGTTTTAAGGGTAATCAACAGTCCTCTTTCAAACCAGTTTTACAGCTGCACCTAGAGAATAAACAGGTTTACTTAAAACTGTCTTTTAAAAAATGCAATGTTCTTATAAATAGAAGTTACAACAAAAATATTTTTTGTCAAGTCAGTATAAAGGGACCTTATCTGTAATTTCAAGGTAATTAGGTATGTCAGGAATCATGTGTAACACAAAGCACAAGTACACAGTTAGCAAGTTACCTGTCAAAAGGTATTTATTTGTCTCAAGAGGGAGAACACACTGCTCTCAATGGAGGGCCACATTTTAGTGGATGAGCTGCCAGCAGGAGCAGCCCTGTTCAGCTTTTTCATCATAGGTGGTTTACAGAAACTCAGAGTATACAGGTTTTCATAGATCAATAGCTAAGTTTCAGAAATAGCTAAAGTAGAAAGAAAAAAAATATCTACATATGTTCACCTGGGGGAAGCATTCTCTGACAAAGCCCCTCTGAAGGTGCCTGCTTTGTTGGCTGTGCCAACCAAGAGCCTGCACGTGCCAAAAGGCTGTGGTAAGCTGAGCCTTCAGAGAAAACAAAACTTTACTAAATAAACACAGAGAACAAGGCCTCAGAATGGCAACAAGGACATGAATGCCAGGATACCACTGCTGCCAAAGTCATCTCGCAGGTAGGGACAACACTTAATGCGTAACTCTTCCTTTTTCAATTCTTCTGTCACTGAATTTGGGTTCATTGCTGATGCAAAACAGGAGGGGACCAACGTCTCAAATGCTGTTTACCCATCCGTGTAAAGGGCATCCTGCCACTGTTGAGCCTCTTTTACCCACACAACTCAAACACGAAGTACAGAAAACTTTCAGCTTGAAGAATTTTTCTTCTAATTCTCTGAGAAGGCACAGGTGAGCCAGAGACAAGTTTTAGAACAAACACTGCCAAGGTTTCAACTATTTATTATCTCCAACTTACCTGAAAAGTCAGAAATTGAGTGACTTAAGATTCATTAACAGCTTACTTACAGAATTTTATTTTGGCTTCTTACTCCTATATAGGGACATAGTAACAAAATTAAAGCAGATGATCAATGATTGCAAAAGCCTGCCTGCCCAGTTGGGGTTTTTACCAAGTCACACTAACGAGTTGTAGGTTAAAACCCTCTGCAAGATCTTGAGTGACCACTCACTGACTCTTCTTTCCAAGTAATTAAATTAAAGCCCTCTTCCCACATATCATGTCTCGAGGGGGGAAAAGCAAAACAAAAACATCACAGACAGTAATGTCATGAGATCATTTACCTCATCAGCCAGTTATTGTCAGCTAACACAGCATACAGAGGAATAAAGGGGAAATAAAACCCTCCAGCAACGCAACTGCCAGCACTTCAAAACAACAAAAAATAATAGAGAAAGGACTTCATTTAACACAACACTCACCCCTTTGGTTTGCAAAGCCATTGCTGGTCACATCCTGCTGGTTTTGCTCTTTATTTCCAACTACCAAATTGCATTTAGAGACTTACTTAGCATGCTTTCTGTTTGTGCATCCTCAGGAATTACTGACACATTCACAGATGGAAGGCGAACAGAACAGGACTGCAAAGATAAAGACCTTACACTACAAGCATGGAGAGAAAAAAAATCACAGACACACAGGGTAGGGAGGAAGACATCAAAGACAAGGCCAGGCTGGATGAAGATCTGATTTTGAAACATTTCTTCCAACCCAAACCATTCTATCACTCTGTGAAAGGAGCAAGCATACAGCAACATAGAAAAACAGACAGAGATGTGAAGAAATAAACACCTTCAGAAATTCAAGTCCACTGCAGTGAGTTGATTTTATTTAATTATATTATATTCTTCTTGCCCCACGAAGAGTGACCACTAAATTCCTAAGACCCAAACAGCTTTTTATTCATGCAGGTCTTACTGCTCTAAGACTTGGTAAGCCTGTGTTCTCCAAACAGGAGTAGCTTCAGAATCCTGCTGTGGGAGAGGATTCCAGGGAAACAGGGCAGAAGGCAGGAGCCAGCCTGGATGTGTCCTTTTGGAGAGATAAACAGACTCATTTGCACATGCTGCATACACAGCTCTTCCACATGGGATTTACATCTTACAGGTAGGTACTGCTAACTTTCATTTTCAAAAAACTTACATTCTACTTAAGACATTTAGATTTTCCTTCTATTTTGGGAGAAGTTTGCTACAGATTTTATTTTTTTTAAGACATGGAAAAGGGATGAACAATGACAAAATCTATGGTACTACACAAAGCAAGGACACTAACAGTGACATTGCTGAAATGCCCAAGGGAGTTCTAAGCCAACCAGATACCAAGAGATGACATAAAAGACAGAGGAGCAAAATGTCCTAAAATTCATCTCTAGGACAAAGTTTCCTTAGGCCTCCTGTAAACTCTTCTTGGGATCATCAACAATGCAACACGAATGCAAGTTTCTACATGAAGTCTCTGAAATATATGCAGGCTCCCTTCCGCTCTGCAGAACTCCAATTAGTGTCTAATCAATAAGTTTATTTGCCTGCCTAAAAGTATGATCCAACTTCTGGTTTACGCGGGAAGCATTTTTAATGAGGCAGGCTGATGCAGGTACTCTTTCTGGAAGGTAAATTGTTCTTGGAAGCTTTCCATTAAGAGACAGCGGAAACTCCACCACTAACTCTTAATTAAGTGCTCTATTGCTTTGGGTTTGTTTTTAATTATTTTTCTTTGTAGATAAGTCATTAATAATTGAGTATCTGCTTGCCTGAGTCATGACACTGTGAATGTACTGAGAAGAAAACCAGTGGCAGTTGTCCATCCGAGCAGCAGTCAGTAGAGCTTTAAAGTGGTCTAGAAGGCTTCTGTTCCTCCAAACTAATTTTAATCAGTTTTCCCCCACCCCCTAAAAATAAGCAGAATAGAGAGGCTTGTGCTTTGGAAACAAACTCACCTTGTCAAGCAATGCACACTGCCACAACTGTATATTTATTTTTGGCTCTGTACAACAACAGGCATCCACAAGCTGCCGAGATGCTTTGAAGATAGATGTGCACACAGTGACATCCTCACATCAGCCACCTGAGAGAGTTGTACCCACAGGAACATGTGCTACTGCTGCATGAACAAAAGTGCACCTTGCTCATACTGCACCTCCTCCCTTGCTACCTAAATTAAAAAAAAAATATCTTTACTTAGGACCTAAGCATCTAGGCAAGAAAAACATTTCTTCTCTTTAATAACCTACTTCCAGATATTAGTCTGTGCAGGATTGTACAGCCAGGACTTGATCACAAAATTGCTGTGTAACAGAAATGGTGATGCTCTCCCTTTGTAAGGGATTTTGGAACCACTGCTTTTCAAAATTAATATTCTTCTACAAGTAAAACAGTCTCCCTCACCAGCACACAGAAAAAAAATCTTTTCAGATCCCCTCTTCTGGTCAGCCCTACTAAACTGTTGATGCTAATGATTTTAAATGGCCTCATGGAGACAAGCCTGCAGGTTTGGGTAGGGCAGGGGGAAGACGCTGCTTCAGTCACTTCATAGTGACTGTATCATTTGACACACAGTTAGACAAAATGCTATCTATTCAACACAGTGTGCAGCTAATCTAATCTAAAGCAGCACACAGGCACTGCTGTGCTACGGAAACATTCAACAATGCAAACATGATTAGCCACATAGGTGGAGCTTTACATGCAATTGTTTTGGGAGAGAAATTTAACACTGCCACAGTGACAACATGGCCTCCCTCTTTACATCTGTCTTATCAACACTGACTTCAGACCAAGCTTTAACCTTGCCAGCTGCAATTTTCTTCTACTTCTTCCTAAGGTCTGGGCTCATCTTGCATCAATTATGGCAATTTAATAAAGAGAAAAAATATTAATAAAAGCATTTGCCATTTGTTATGTTTTTGGCCAGTCAAGTTGCACTTGGTGCCTTGGAGTGCAGCACAAAGAGTGCTTAGATTATACTAGGAAGCTATAAAGAACACACATGCTAAGAAGAAAAAGTTACTTTTGTCACATAACAAACACGAATCGTAACCCACAACCCAAAAACCTCAATCAGACCTAGAAATTAAACAAGTATGTTAAATAAAACACTCAAGGCTCTGATTCAGGAATGACCTAGAGGTATGGGAGAAGTGAAAGACTTCCTTCCAAAAAATTTGACTATGGTAAGGCAAAACCCAAGGATTTCCAATCTCAGAACTGAAAAGAACTAGTGGTCCTTCTGCAACAGTGTTCACCTGCCACCATTCTGAGATGTGCCCATCTCTGTCAGCTCTCAAAGTTTTCTCAAATTACTTTTGTAAATAGCATCCAAAGGTTGGGTGGCCTTTAGCTCAGTCCACTTCAGCCCAGCTAAGGCAATGATGTTAGTCAAGCCCAAACTGCCAGCAATAAGCCTTTTGGCACACCCTCTGGGTATTTCCAGAAGCATGAGCAGCTTTATACAAGGTGCATGTGTATGTACTTAAGGGCTGTTCCAAAGGTCCAGCCAACCTCTACCCCTAGGGCTGGCTAAACATGCCGCAGTCCAGATCTCAATCATCACAAAACAGGTTGTGTGCGCCTTCCCAAAAGGCAAGTCTCCCTGCAGCTGTGAGCAGTCTTGTGCTGCAAACTGACTTGAAAATATTAAATAAAAAAGATTAAAAGTTCTCAAAGAGGATTTAAATACAGGCAGCAAGTCAGCACTTCACTTCCTACAATCCCTTCCGAGAGAGATTAGGGCACAAGGGCTCAATACCTTGAAAGTAAAATAGCTACAAAGAATGTTGATTTTCTTTCCTAGAACAGTGGCCACAGAAGATAAGAGGCCAAGTACTTATGTTTTAAAACTGAATATGGAAGTATTTAAGAGATACTGCCAGTGAAAGTATTAAAGTGACACCATCAACTTCACACCTAGATTCTTAAAAAAACATCAAAACTTCAAACTAGAATGTGGGCCTCTTAATTTATGATTAATTTTGTGGCCCTTCAGTGTATCTATATATAGACCCATAAATACATGTATGTGTATATATAAGGATGTAAATAGGTGCACACAGAAAAGCTGGTATCGGTGATAGCTCTGGAATATAAAATGAAGTCCCCGAATTTTCACAGAAACAAATTTCAAAGATATCACCACCTACTATTTTATTGTTGTTGCTTATTGAAAAAAAAAAGGGAAGAAATAAAAGGCAGCCTATCCTCTTACAGGTTAAATGGGACATTTGTCTAATATAGGAGGCAACTGTACTCCATGAATGTCCAGTGAAAATAGATGAAAATATTTGCAGAGTTCTGCCAACCCAACATTAATACTGAAGCAGAGCACTCTTTTATTACTCCCAATCCTCCCTTGAAACCTCTGCCATTTGGACAGCCCCGTTCACTATCCTTTTATGCCAGCAGACCCACAGGAAGGCAGCTTTAGAAAAAAGGTGACCTAAAATATCTTTTCCATTTTGTCCCGCTGCACTTCCATGGCGCCCCAGCAGCAGCTCCACTGGCCCCATCCCTCAAACTGTGTCATAAGAACTCCAACCCCCTTCCTCACTTGTGCCACAAATAAAATAAAGCAGGAATTACACGTTCCCTCTGCCATCAGACTAAGCCTGCGGCAAAGAAGTTCTAAGATACCTTAATCCTTTTGGCTGCCTTCCGTCACGCTGTGCCTCCTCGATGCTCACAGCTCTCCCCTATCGCTCCATAATAGTGCCAGCTGGCCTCTCTTAGCCAGCCTTTTTTTTTTTTTTTAAATTAGAAAACTCACAAATTTAAAAAAAAAAAAAGGCAGGAAAACAAACCCTTGAATATAATATTTCATTCATGGGTTGGTTCTTACCAAGTTGTGACTTGTATAATTAATCATAATTCATGGCAGCATAGCATAGGAACAATTTAAAACATTTAAAAACAAAGTGGGTTGCTGGCTCTTCACAATGCTGACATATTTAACACCCAAAACAAATCCTTTTACTGCTGTCTTTAAAACAAAGGCACACATTTTCCTGCAAGTGAGATCTCATTTTGCAGCACTTTCCATCCTCCTGCAGGAAGGTAGCTATTTTCAGTATTTCCCAATTATAAAAGTGGTTTTACTGGGTAAAAAAAAAACCACTTATAGTTGCATATTCAGTTGTTGACAATCCCCTTATGCCATTGAATGACAATTTTCAAATAAAGGGGAGAGGGGGAACGGGAGGTGTAGAAAAATCGATAAATATTTCCCTTCTACCCACCATGCAACATTAGGAAGGGGCAGACTTATTTTTAGCTGATTTTCTTCTACTACCAATAGCTCTTTAAATACATTTCCTAGTGGTTAACTACCATTGCTCCAGCTTCTATGCTCATACTGGCAACTATTTATTTAGGCATTCTGTCACCATGGGAAGAGAAGATCTCTATTCTTCCTTGCATCACAGAGCCTTCTGGAGCAAGCATGTTTATTTTATATCCAATAGGGCACAATCATGTAGAAATAAAAAGTTGTGGGAGGGGGTAGCAGGTAGAAAGGGAAAAACACATCATGTACTCCTGCTGATAAACTCAAAGCACTCAGCAAGATTTAAATGACTGTGGATAAGTCCCAACTTGATATTCCTGGTGCAGAAGTTGAAAACCTAATTTTAGAAGACCAGAAGCACTATGCTCAATTCCACGGAGTCTAATAATTTCCTCAAAATCAGTTTGGTCTCAGTTTTGGTTTTAATTTACACAGAATAAAGTCAGCTTAAAAAAATCCCAGAGACTAGGTCAAGATGGGAACTGATGTGCCCCTAGTGAATGGGTTTTAAGAAACCCAACTCCAATGGCTTTTACTAGAATAATCCTAATATAAAATTCTTACAATTATGTCTTTCTTCAGTGTTTAAGTTTTTAATGACAGGTTCAAAAATCAAAGCCCAGCTGAGTCCAAGTGGTGCCAAAAGGCTGATGCTACCCTAGTGCACACCCTAGAAGAGTCTCACTTCAACTTTTCCATTTATTGACTGGACCAAGACAGGCACCTTCGGTGTTTTCACAGCATAATGAGAGAACTTATTTAACTGTTCCTATGCCCAGCTGATCTCAAGGACCTGAGCTCAGAAATTCTTATGAACTGAGAGGGAGGTGATTCTGCCCCTCTACTCCACTTTCTTGAAACCACCCCTGCAGTGCTGCATCCAGCTCTGGGGCTCTCAGCACACAAAGGACGTTGACCTGCTAGAGCAGGTCCAGAGGAGGCCACAAAAATGACTGGAAGGATGGAACACCTCTCCTGTTAGGAAAAGCAGAGTTGGGTTGTTTATCCTGAAGAAGAGAAGGCCCCAGGGAGAACTTACTGTGGCCATTCAGTACTTGAAGGGGGCCTATAAAAACCACGGGGACAAACTTTTTAGCAGGGCCTGTTGCATCAGGACAAGAAGCAATAATTTTAAACTAAGAGAGTTGATTTAGATTAGACATAAAGAAGAAGTTTTTTACAATGAGTGGTGAAACACTAGCACATGTTTCCCTGAGAGGTGGTAGGTGCCCCATCCTTGGAAACATTCAAGGTCAGGTTGCATGGGACTCTGAGCAACTGGACACAGTTGTAGACATCTTTGCCCATGGCAGGTGGACTGGACTAGACTTTAAAGGTCCCTTCCAACCCAAACTATTCTGTGATTCGTTGAACTGCATTCAGTATGAAGGTATCTAATTTGAATCTTTGTATTTCAACCACTGGCCATGCACTTGACAGCTCAGCATTCAAACATTCGGCTCTGCGTAACCAAAGACGCTCTGGTTAAGTGCTGGCCATCAATCACAGCAAAATAAAAATACTCATATGGAAATAACGCAAGAAACCTTCTCTTAGGCAGGAATTTTAACCTTAACACAGCTCTTGGCTTTGCTGATAAGCCTTGCTAAATGAACCATGTCTCCAGCATGCCTGAAAAAAATTCTCAGCCAGAGACCAGAAGATCCAAGCAAGTTGAAGCCTAGAGTTGATCCACATGATTCCCCATGACAACAAGGGGTAAAATCTATCTCTGTAGACTTCAGTGATCCCTGAATGGCTTGAGATATGACATCATCCCGAGTTCAGTTAGACACAGATGACTCTTCCAGAGAGTTATGACATCCCATCCCTCTTCATGCTCTAGCTACCCCAAGTTACTCGTCAATCTGCTTTACCACAGGTTCTGAAATTAACATGCACCTCTTCGAAAGTCATCGGAAGTACTTCAGCATTTTAGAGTGAGGTTGTAATACCCTGAAAATAAGAAGTTCAGCATCAAAAATAGCTATTTGTAATCTTCCAAACTTGCTAATGGTGCACTGGAGACAAAGTATAACCAACTCCTTCAACCTGGTTTTGCTCATCGTAATTCTCTAGATAAAGAAACTTCTTAAAAGAAAAATCACCAAATGTATAATGCCAATCATATTTCTAACAGAAGTAAGAGTTTGGTGACAAAACTTAGAATAAGTTTATTAGAAGCTCACTTCAGATGAGATTAATTAAGAGTATACAAGAAAGCAACAATTCTGTGCCAAGTTTACCAGGACAATATAAAGGAATACACCCCTGGCCACAGATGGTACAGACAGCTATGCCAGGCAGGAGACACTGATCAACAAGGGCTTCAAAGAGAGCAGCAAGCTTCTTTACTTTCTACCTAGGATGAAGAAACAACATTTGGGTATGAGCAAAAATGGCTTCTTCCTTGACATTCTGGATGTTAAAAACATTAAGCAGCTTCTGCTACGTCACCACATCAGTGTCTTTTGCAGTCTTTTCTCTGCTATAAACCTCTGAGGCTCTTGGCTTGGGATCACTGTGTCCATCTCCTCATTTGAGTCCTGCTTAATGAAACAAGAAGAGGTAACAGTGGCATGATTCGTATTTTACTGTTACCCAAAAAAAATTGCTGAGATACCTCGGAAGACATATGGAACTGTGAAGTGCTAACATCTTATTAAAACACAGTTCAATGAATTATGCAGTTTCTTTCCTGTACCTTACTCATAAAAAATAAAAAAATCAAGAGAGAAACCTCCTTGATCCACGGGGGGGGGGGAAGAACTCCACCTCACCTAATCATTCTCCAAGAATTAAGGCATTTGCCAAAACAGCTCCTCTGCCACCTTCAAACACACGTAGAAGCCTCCTCTGTTGCAGGGATTTGGCTTGTGACTGTGACACAAACCAGGGCCTTGTTCCTCATGTCGGCAGCATGGAAATGCTTCAGACACAGCCATTACCTTTCTCAACAGCAACACAAGAATTTCTACTACAGTCAGTTTTCACTAATGGTATTCACAGCCTCAGACTCAGCAAAGGATGTGGCAAGACTCGGCCCAATTTCACTTTGTACCTTCTGGAAAAGCCATGCGTAACAGGAGAGGCAGCTGCAGCTCCAAAGGGTGGAACACGAGAGTGGCTGAGCTGCACCACTCACCTCCCAGCATCACAGGGCAAGGTGAAGGCCAGACCCTGGCCCAGGCTTGGCAGCACAGGAGGGCTGCAACTCCTCTGACTTCTTCCAAAAAATCAAACCTGAATCAACAGAGCAACTGGGCTGCAACAGACAACACAAGTTTGCTGCTGTCCTGGTGGGCTCCAGGTAGCTGGTTCTCCCCTGTTATGAAGGAAAGCTTAAATAATGCCTTTAAACTCAGATCAAGCCAAAGAGTGCTTAGCAGTTTACTGGGCCTGGTCCCAGTAACTCATTTCCTTTTCTTTCCCTGTTCTCAAATTTGCCAATAAGTATCACAATAGAATCTAATTAACGTTCACTAATGAGTGGGATACCAATTGCTAATCCAAAAGAATTTGGTTATGTGCAAGTAAGCAAACAAGTTAATGTACCATAAACTGTGTTTTGTTCGTTTATTTTGACAAATGTAGTTTGCTTATAATTATGATACTTCCTAGTAGACTACTTCGCCTATTTTGCTGAAGTTTGCTGAACTCTCGATGCTATTATGCTTTTCCTTAGAGCTACTATTAAAAAAACCCCAACAAACAACAAAACAAAACAAACACAATAACAAAAAAACCCCAAACAAACCTCCACCCCAAAACCAACTGATACAGCAAACACTGGCTGCCCTCTCACGAGAAATGAAGTAGTAAAAGACCTCAAGAAAACTGCTTGACTGATGCTCCACATTTTGTGTTTTTGAACTTCTACTGTGGGGAAGGATCCACTACTGATACTTCATTGTGCTGGAGAAGTTTTCATTTCAGAAATCTTTCCAGTGGGAGTACAGTTCTTTACAGAGCACATTTGGTATCTACCTGTGCAACTGAATTTCTTTTCAAGCTAAACATGTCCAGCTGGGTTCAGAAGGAAGTCCCTTTGTGTAAAAGAACATACTTCAACCTTTTCCTCTGACTTAAGATTGGACCAGTTTAAGTTTTTAAATAGTTTAGGCAAGCTCTCCATTAGTGGGAGTTTCTCTATTGCTGCCCTGCTTAGAATATTGCTTAACTACTGAACTTGCCAGAAGGGCCCTAAGCCAGTAACACACAATGTTTCTGAAAACATTCAGCACTTTCTTCTATAAGTGTGTAACAGGCTTTTCTGGACTGTCCAACATGTTTTTAAGAAATACTTGCTTAGAGTGTTGAGCTACTGATTTTAGTTTGTTGGTTTTTTGGGGTTTTTTACATCAAAAGCAAGGAGTTCAATCCATAACCACAAACTTTTATAGGACAGTGTAAACCCTGACCTTTTTTGTGTTGAAAGCACAAACCTTTGCCTCTTAGTTAAGATGTAGGTGAAAGCTTGCATAGACAAATTATTAACATTAGACGTTGGGTGCACTTTTATAAGCCAAGCAGCTTGTAACTATAAGGGACCAGCCCAGCTCCAGGGTTTGGCTTCTATTCTACAAAAAGATTATGGTCTGGACTCTGGAGCTACAAAACACGCACATAATTTGGTACATACAGCTTTGCTGGTTGAGTGAGGCGTCACTGCCAGATGAAAGAAGTAGGTCACTTCAAGAAATGCTGCCCTATGACAGCTTCTCAGTCTAGTTCTCAAGTGGCAGTCAAAAACAAAGAGCCAAAGAGGGAAATGGGACCCCATGACCTCTTGATTCTCAGGTCAGAGCAAGTCCTGCCAGACCACAGCAGTGTTGGCTTGGTTACAGGGAGTAAAAGAAGGTGGCCCATCCAGTCTGTTAGAAAGAGCATGCTCCCCCAAAAGGGTGAAATACTTTTAAATGTTTTCTCCCATAGCCACCATTCAAAGCTTGAAGACTTGTCGTAACACCTGTGTAATTATGCTCATGACTGATGGAGAGAAACCCCATCAAGTCAAGAAGTAGCAGAGAACTAGGAGATAAGGCAGTTAAAGAAAGTAACTAAAAAAGGAAGGTAATTGGCAACATATTCTCAGGCTGGAAGCAGGGTCAACCTCTATGAAAATACAGCTGGAAGACAGCTGGACAGTAATTTCCTTCTCAGATGGTTTTAAAATATGGAAATAAAACAATTCAAGTAATGCAAAGGCTTGACAGGTCTCAGCAACAGGATTAGTTACAAACAGTGTATTCGATTTCTACTTCTTCCTTTCTTGAAGCTTTTCAGAATTGCATAAGAAATACTGCAGCCTATCTTTAACTGCAAGTCTCTTACTCCATACAGAAAGGAAGCATTTTGCTCTCTGTAATTTTTCTCCTATTCTCCACAAGCCAAGTTCTTCCCTCTTCTAAAAGGAGTAGTGTCTCCACTTGGGCCATCCATGCTGCATCCCTCTGTCAGCAGCTGGCAGCCACAGGTGCTGGGCAAAGACTGGTGCACCACTAAGGCAGCAGTGCAGCATGTACCTGGCAGCTGTCACAGCAGATTATCCTCTTAATTCTCCTTTAAGTGCAAACAGGAAAAGCTCTATCATCTCCTTCCTGCACATCCCACTTTCCTTTTGTGGATGTTTCCCTTCTGGACAGTGCTTCAGCTTTCTGTTCTCCGATAGTCCTGCTTCTCTCTGCAGCAATATCACCTACTGCTGCTCTGAGGTCTGATCCCCAGCTCTGTGCTCTAAGGATACCCTCATGCTGAAAAGTTTCAGTCCTAGCCCACAGCCCTTTTCTGTGCTACTGAGAAAGAGGCACCCGACAGCAGCTGCTGGTGTCTGGGCATTGGACATCCAGAATGGTGTAAGGGGCTTTTCTTACCTCATGACTCAGTTTTTACAAGCAAAAACCCCACCTATGAGCAATACAGAATAATCCCCACAGCCATCCAGCAGCAATAGGATGAGGACTACTCATCAAGACAGCTTCTGACAGACCATGGCCCTGCACACAAGTCCATCAGCTCCACGCATCGCTGTGCCAATGCACAGGCTCCTGCACAGCACTGGTGCCAGAGGTGTGACTTTGTACTGTACTGCAGATTAGTCACCCACATTCTTCCAGGTTACCAGAACATTGCTGACTCCTTGCAAGAGGCATCTCATTTAAGGAATCAAGCAGTTTGGAGTAGCTGCCTCAATTCGACTACTCACACTAGCAGAAATTATCTAAGACACCCAAACCATCTAGGACCCTGTGGATCTAATCTATGCTAACATCCTATCCCCAAGCCAAAGACCATGAGTTCCCTTTCAGCATGACGACAGCTCCAAGACAACCTTTATCACAGCCTCCTTTGCCAAGCTCAGAAAAACTTGCCTCAGTCACAGCTTTGAAATAATTTTTTTGCCTGCTAGGGCTCAATTCCATAGTTTTTTTGCTACTTTGCAAACTGTGTTCAGCAGCTCCCTGGCAAGGTCTCTGGGACTGCCAGCCATCACAGAGGCACACTGGGGCAGACTGAGGGCATTGCTACAGGAGCCTACCACATCCCACAGCCCAGTGTACAACTGAAATAAAGACCAATTATTTCACAAAATAAAGTGGCAAAATTCCAGTGCTGAAAGCCACGGGCATTGTTGTGGCAGCAAATGACAAAGAAGATTTTTAAATCTTTTTGAGGTGAAGGACCACTTTGGTTTTGGAGAGTAAAAAAAAAAATTATAAAATACCATTGTCTTGCTTCCTATTTTATGATGACTAGGATGGACAGACACACTAGAAGTAAATTTCATCTTTACAAGGCCAACCAAGTCCTTGGCAGTGGGGCAGGTGTGGTTTTAATATTGCCACTACAACCTGCTCAAAGCACAGGCAAAGCTTCACCTCCCCACTGCAGCCAAGAGCCACCAACCCACCCCTGAGGGCAGGTCACCTTCCAGGCTGCCCAGGCACAAACAAACAGTGCTGCCCTACAGGACAGCAGATTACTGGAGCCTAGAGAGAAATGTGCAAGTCGCAATTTCTGCCACCAGAACTGGGAGTACATTTGATCTGAGCGCCTCAGGCAAATCCCTTTTCTTCCCTGCATCTCAGCTTCCCTGCTCCTAGAGCTTTGCAAAGCCCGACATGAGGCATTGCAGAAATGCAGAAAGTCGCGGAGCAGAAATGCAGAAAGTCGCGGAGCAGAAAGGCAAGATGAGGGCCAAATAGACACGATCACCTCAGATTTCCTGAAAATGGTTATTTATTTATTCTTACAGTGTTTCGCGAGTGCTGAAAGTCTGATGCTGAGAAGCCTTAACTGTGATAAAGGTCCAACGGTTGCCAACTGAGTATTTGCTTTAATCACATTTGATGTTGTTCTTAAAGCTGCCTGCCAGCTTCTGGAGTCATTTGATTATATACAAGTATTACTTCAAAGGAAACAAGCAATGGATACATTTTTATTTGTTTGTTTCAGTGTTTATAAGTGATATTTTCTTAGAATTTCCAGCGTGAAGGAAATGTACTTATGTTTGGATCTAATTTTCATGAAAATTGAATAAAAACAGAGAAATACCAGCCACCAAAATCATTTCTACCCCCCAGTAATTAAGTTGCCACGAAGGGAGAAAAAAAAAAAAAGAAACAAAACCTTGCTATTCAGCCAACTTTGTTTAAGATGTATTTCATAAATCAGCTGGGTTCAGCTTAAATCAGCACAAACGAACAGAGAAGCAGAAGCCTTGAGGCAACTGTTCAGACACCTGAGAAATGACAGCCAGAAGCCAAAGCCAGAGAGGGAAGTTGGGTTTGAGGGGGATTTTTTTATCAAGTTTTTTTAACGAAATTCAACTTGACTCATTATAAAGGCAACACAGGAAAATAGGTGGGATGAGGATGAGACATACAAGCAGAGACGAGCATTGCTCAGCTGGGGGAATCCAGCACACACGGATGTGTAGACCTGGAGGACTCAAACACAAGCCTGTCAGCACTAAAGATACCACTGCTCTGGCCTAAGCTGACAGAAAGCTCAGGGACTGCACAGCTTGTCAGACAGAGAGGGCATGCTGTACACTGAGTCATACTGCTCACTCTTCCCCTCCTCCTCACGATCTACTCCTCAGAGTAAAACCAGAAGGAGACAAAACTTAGTGTCTAATCCTGAGCACAGTAAGGGAACAGCCAGACTTTAGCAAACCACCATCTCCCACTGATGCAAAGCTTGGTAAAGAAAGGAATCCTGTGGAACTGCAGGACCATTGACAGACACGTAAGAAATGAGAATTTCTTGACACTAGCCTTGTTCCAAAAATAGAATAAGATCCAAATTCAGATTCCCCAAAATGTCCTAACCTGTAAAATTACTCAGAAGAGCCACTGATCTTTGCAAAAGGGAAACCCCCAACCTTAAAAACATCAAAGATAACCTGTACTGAAGTAAACAGAGTAGATCAAGTAATTTCATCTCAAGGAGAGCTGTCCAGACTTTCAGTCCTTCAGCTAAATACATATGGGCACCATTCTGGAGAGGTCACAATAAACCCTGAAACAACTGCTCAGTGAGGCAGGGAAAACAATACCAAGACACCTTCACTGTGTTAGCTTGAGGAATAATGCAGTTTTGAAGTGCCACTATCAAATCAACAATATTGCTTCCTTACCCTGTGCTAGGCACCCAAATCCATGGGAAATACTGGAGACTCAGAGAAGGCTCAGAGGACCATAACAACAGTATTTTGGATGTGGAGAAGCTTATTTGAAGGCAGACTGAAGACTGGATAGCAGATTTGAGAGATGAAATAAAAATGTAAAATCGTGACTAGCAGAGAGAAGTCATAACTTCAGTTTCTCTCTTCTTGGTCGCATAACAAAGGGAAATTCAATAAAAGCTACAAGTTATAGAAGAGATAAAAATCAGATAGTCTCAAAAATGTCTAACCAGACTGCAGAGCTTGAAGCCAGAAGTTGTCAGGGCCAAAAAAAAAGCAAGAATTGCCCCAAAGCACACACATATAATTAAGAACATCAATAGATTTTAGAGTGTATATAAAACAAATTTGGTACAAGGTATTTAACTTCTGGGACAACCCCTGAAAGGTATTGTGAGACAAATATAATTACAACAGCCCAAATCGAAAGATCGTTTCTCTTTTTATAAATGGTTGGCCTTGGGAACTGCTGGAAGTAGGTACTTGAGTACATGGACTGAAAGTCTGGTAGCTCTATGGTCAGGCTGTTTTTAAGCTTCGTTTGGACACAATACATTTAGCCCTTTAAAAGCAGTGGATATTTTTTTCTGAAAAACACCTAGTTAAATATCTTTTTTTAAAAATTAGTATCACAGAAATTAAATTCAGACTATATATATATAGTATATATAATATATATATAATACATATGTATATATATTTTTATATATATTATATTATTGTATTTCCCATCTTTCTGAGGTCACAACTGGACCAATAAGATCCATGTGAAAAACAAGTTCTTCATTCCTAATGTACATCAGTTAACCACCTTAGCTGCTCGAGAAGGTAAAAAAAACTATAATATTGAAAATTATGTCCTCAAAACATATCCAGTTCTCCAGAAGCAGAATTACTTGCTGTTTCCTAAAATAACAGTTTATTTTAGCAGTCTTAAACCTTGCCAAATACCTATAATGCTTATATAATAACAAACAATACATGCAATCACCACCATAAAAAGTTGGTTACTTTCAGTGCAGAGGCTACAAATCAACCTACGTAAGGAATTCTTGAGTTGAGTTTTTTGGTTGGGTTTTTTTGGTTGTTTTGCTTTCTTTTTGTTGATTTATTGGTTCTTACATTATTTTGAGGGTTTTCTCATTAGCTATAACAAATATCCATTCACACAACTGGTTTTCCATTTGCAGTTGATCAAATTGATCAAAAAAGAAGTTCTGATTAGACACTAAGAGGTTCTTCACTGAGAGGGTGGTTGAGCATGGGAGCAGGCTTCTCCAGGGAAGTTGTCACAGCACCAAGCCTGACCAGAGCCCCAGAAGCTCACCTTCTGCACCATTAGTGGGCTCTCCTGCTCCCTAAGGAGAGTGCTGGTCATATAAAACGTTGGAAATAGCTGGTTTGGTAATTAAAAACACATGGATTTTCTCCCATTCTGTTCAAAGCTGAATGTCCTGAAAGTATCCAAGTTTCTTCCCCAGGCACATGCTGCCACCTCCTCAGTTTATCAGTGGACAGGCTGCCTCAAAGCATAAATACAATAACAAAAACAGTGAACTTGGTTTTGGTTTTTTGCTTGCTTTATTTTAGGGCTCACAAAGTGCAAAGACAGTCTTTTCCTGCTCAAAAATAGTTTTCAAGCAAGGTGGTCACCTGGCTCCGATGCAAGCATTTCTTCTCCTCCCCCTCCACGCCAGAGGTGCCTTTGGTGCCAGTGTTTGACCTCAGACTGAGCAAAGCAGCAAAGTAAGCAAAAGGTGACAAGTAGGTCTTTTTAACATGAAAGGCTTCTGCTGAGGCACCTTAAAATACTAATTCAAATATAGAATAATAAGCATCTTCATACGATTTCAGTTTGGTATTGGCTACTTCTGTCAAAAAAACATTATTGGCTATGTGATCCTACTAACAGAGCAAATAACTCAGAACTTTGCCACAGACCTGTATGCCACAATGAAAATATGTTGAAGTCACATATGTCTTTGAGCATACTCTGGAAGCAAAGGAATTGTTTCAGATCCAATAACAATAGTGCCAGTAAGTTAGCACCAAGATACAAACAGCAGTCAGGTCAAATCCTTAAGTCACTCTGTAGGAAACTTAGATATGAGCTGGCTTTAGCTCACAGTTACCCTGAGACCTCATACAGTCCTTACTAATGAAATGAGAAGAAGCAGTAGTATCTACTCCCAGTGTAACAGCAGGGAAACCAGATTGCAAGGTTCTTTTGCTAATATGAGTTACTATCATGTTGCGGGAGCTTTGCACTGTTGCAATAACTGCAGATTTAACAGGCTTTTTCATCCCTCTCACCTTCAAATTCTCTCTCCTTCAGAACAGCTTAGTGCTGCCATCTACTTTTTTTTTATCCTAACAGGTTTGGGGTTTTTTATCCTGGCAAAATTCTTAGCAGACTAACTCACCCACTAAGACAACACTCCCTCACTTAAGTTTTTACAGTTGTGTCCCCACATTTATATGTGGTCCAGCTCATCATCACAGGCAAAATAAAAACCAAAGGAAACAAAATACAGAATCACATCCAAAGTCCTTTTAATACTAATTTACACTTGAGCCCTCAAATATTAATAAAACCCCACAACTCCCTCAACTCTCAACCACAAGATATCTTTTACAACCCTTGGGGATATTAAGCTACTAAATTCAGCAATGACAAGGTGGCAAAGGCATAGGTCTTCATCAAATATCTGGACAGTTCTAGAAAGCAAATTTATCTAGCTAAAAATGTTATTCAAAGTTTTAGTCCTAGAGAATTAATAAAATTCTTTTATAGGTCATTTATTTGCACAGAAACTAACACTGCTGCAAAAAAAAAATATTTCCTGGCTAAAGGATATAGCATCTGAATAAAGAGGCTGAAAAACATTGAGGTAGTTTAGTGGGAGACTGCCTGCTGCTGATCAGGCAGAGCTAGTCTCGATTAATCCTCCACCTCACTTTTTCATTGCAATCACTTTAAGGTCTGAGCAAGAGTTTCCACACAGCTCCCCAACCACCATTTGTTGAGGGTCTTCACTGTGTTTTGCAGAGAAGAGTGTTCAGACCAGAGCACCACAAAACCCCTGGAATAAGGGGAAGCCAGAGCACCTCCTGTCTCCCCACTACCAGCCCACAAAACAGACAGTGCATCCATCCTTACTGCAGAGGTTGTGCTCCAAAGAACTATGCTCTTGCCTTGTATCTTTGCCTCCCTTATCCCAAACAAGATCACTCTATCCTAGATGGATAAGGGCCAGATTCTCAAAGATCACAAAGTCTCCAAATCTCCACTCAAATCATTCAGAGCACATCCCACACACATGCAGAATGTCCTGGACAGAGAAAGGCTTTTACCACTGCTCTGCCTACATGTCCCAGCTCAGGCTGTTCAGAGCCCTGCCCAGGTTTGCAGCTCAGTCTCACATGACCCCAGGCCTCTGCTGAGGCTGCAAACAAGTCACAGGGGCTCTGGTGGAGAGAATATATTTATCCATAGGGAATCGAAGGGAATTAATCACATTATATGTGCTGTATCCGGCTGACGAAGGTCACACATCTGAACTAGGGCAGCCCGACCTTCAGCACAGATGTCAGCTTCATGAGGAAGCACCCTGAAAACTGGCCAGAAAAGGTATTTTCAGGAGCAGATTTTTTTTTTCCCTTTCTGCAGAGCTTTATTTCATAATAGAAGACAGATGAGGGAAAAAAAAAGCAAAAACCAAAATCAAAATACAGTTTTTAAAATAAAAATTCATTTCCTAACTGTCATCCTTGGATTTTGCATATCATGCCTTAGCATTAACTGCTGCCAAACACAAGATGTCAGGTCCATCTGGCAGATGTACACTTCCCCAGCTGCCAAGTGCTTCCTTTAGATCCAGGGGCTTTGCTATTAACTATATTCGCAAATTCTAGGCTCCTAAATGAGTTGGGCTTCTGAACAGCAGCCTCTGCTTCAGAGTGCCCTGGAAAGGGGGAGCAAAGCTACACTGCAATCATCCAGAGCATCTGCTGCACTTGTGTGGCAGGGAGGGCAGTTTCCTGGTAACCGATGGCTATACCAGCTGTGGGAGAGCTTTAAGGAATTCCTTTCTCCCCAGATTATCCCCAAGCAAAATTAGAAAGTATTTAGGAAGCAGAGGGGAAACCCAACCATTCAAGCCGACATCATTACTTATTTACATATAAATACAGCCAGGAAATAAGCATATGTATTTATATATAAACAAAAAAGCTATCTGTACAATGTTTCATACATTGCTTTCCCGTCCAATATTTACTACTTTATTCATGACTTAAGGAAAAAAACTTTTTCCCCAAGAAACTGGTGATAAAATGCCCTCTGGTGGGCGTGACTGTGGACCTCTACATCAACAACCACCTCCAAAATAGTTTGGAGCCTTCGATATATTCCTGGGATTACTATTTTTAATGGAGTGAGACAAAGCATATACTTGCCTTCCAGAAGAAACAGATACACCCCTGACTAGCAAGCCTGTTTTACTGCTAAGTATCTCTGGATTAGAATCATCTCAAAGTTTAAAAAAAACCTATTAAAATAATTCTAGGAATCATGACATGTTTAATGTTCATTTTACCTCTCTAGGATATATTTTCATCTTAAAAAATAAGCAATTAAGAGAAACAGAAAAGTGGCATTAAGTTCTGCTTTGCCTCAGCATAACAGAATCTTTGTCAACTGAAATGGAGAAAGGAGGGGTGGAGAAGAACAGCATTTTCAGAGCTTATGAATCATTTTTGTCCTGTTAAAGCACCAGGCACAACTAGGGAGGCAGCTCTAACTGTACAGGCAAAAAATAACAGCCCTTGTTCCAGAAGTTTATTGCCTAAACAGAAAAAGCAAAGATGGAAAAAACCCCTTCAAACATAAACTGAAGTTAACAGGATGTGTTTTATCCTTCAGATGCTCAATAATTGTGGGTGGTGCTTTCATTAATCTGAAACGAGATAAATCTAAAAAAAGAGAGCCGAAGGTTTAAGATGCAGTGACAGAAGAGATAATGCAGCAACTTGGGGGCAGAGAGCGTATATAGCTACTCTGAGAATATATATATGTAAAGCAGACTGCTTTGGCAAGCCAGCCACACTGGAAGAGGCAAGCTACCAGGCAGATGGGGCTGCACAAGCCTGACCCTAACGCAGCCAAAAAAAGCTGCAGTTACACGCAGAACTCAAGTTGACCCCACATAGTTTCTAGGGATTTTTTTTTTTTTTTAATTTTGTGCAACAGCAAAGCTTCAGAGGGGCAGCTAAATAAAAAGGCAGAATAGAACACTGAGGTCACATGAAGGAAAATGGAAGAACTCCACTGCTTTCCAGAGTTCCCTGGAAAGTCTTTGTGCTTCCATTTCATACAGAATATGGCACTTTCTTGGTTCATCAGGATGGTTAGATATTTGTTTCCAGTTTCCACAGCACAATTTGCAGTTAACTGTTGCTTTATGCCAAAACTATTCGCAACTTTCCTCTATACGTGGAATGTGAAGCATTTCTGTCTTTTTATAGATGTTTCTGGGCAACAGAACTTTGTTCATTAAGTTGCTCTGGGGTATAAAAAAATTATATGATTTAACATTCATGCCCTCAGAAACAAAACCAAAAAACTCCCAAAACCCATTCACTTATTTGACACGTGCCTTTATCCAAGTCCTGCACCCCTGCTCTGTATAGAGCTCCTTCCCTCTCCAGCAGCAGACAGGTCAGATACCAATGCTTAGAGCCTGCTCTGGGCTCAGCTAAGATCAGTTTTTAGTTTAAAATTCTTTTTTTGCTAACAGCCCACACAGAGATTCAGAGTTACATTTACCATTTCTTTCTGAAGACAGAGGCCATGGGTATCACAGAGCAACAGTCACTTGGTATTCTCCTGTATGAGCTTTATGATTGTCATTCTTGTAAGCATCTCTGGACATTAAGGTGACTGCAGATATAGTGAAACATTTGTTTAATTAGATAGAGCAAGCCAAGATTAAATGGTCTATTTGCGCGTGTAATAGCTATACACACAATGCCCAGGCATTAATCCTAAATTTTTGCCTAAAATTAAAAGTAATATTATCTAGGTAAAGCGAACACTGATATTTCTTGGATCTTATCCTGGTGGTTGATCTTGAGTTTTTTTAATCTTTCAATTTTCTAATCAAGAAGATGTCCCAAGGCTGAACAGATGTGATCGGAAATTTAACATCATTTTTGTATAAAAATAAGGGGTTCATGCTTTGTTTCTAGGGTAAAACTATCTTCTTAAGCCAACTCTGAAGTGGCTACAGTCAAATTCAAGAGATTACTGGTGTACATAAAGCCATGAACTGACAGCTTCTAATTTTACAAGGTAATATTTAGACAGGAAAACACTTATTATAAGTCACATGTGATGTCATTTTAGTAAATACTTGAGGAAATCTGACCCTGTTGATGTTTTCCTAAAGTTGATTAACCGCCTGATAAACAGTGCAGCCTACAAATAGGAAGGAAATGGTTAACAAGGACTTCCCCTCAGACCACATGCAGCAGAAGTCACAGCAGCTCCTGGCTTCTCCAGATGAGTGCCTGATGATGCCCTGGTTAAACGTCACCTCAAGCAGGAGACGCCTGGGCTCAAGCTGCACGCACTTCCATCATAAATTCGTGTTTAAGCTTCTCAACCTGTCCCAGCTGGGTGTCATTCTTGGTCTCCAGCCCAGGCTACCTTAACTCTGCCATCAGAGCACTGCAGCTGTATGCAGTTCTTTGAATTAAGATGCCAGCATGGCACAAAGGTTGGGGTTTTTTTTACTTGTATTATTCTTGAAAGACTATACTTCAGTAACTTAGCTGCTGCAACAACAATATTTGTCTAAGAATAGTTTTTCGAAGGCTTGAAGGATGCTGCTGTGAACTGTTCAAGTGTGATATTGAAACAGTGAATTTAAGGAAAACTTGCTTCAATTTCTTTTTTAGCAAGAACATAGCCTACACACACACACAAATGGACTTTCAAAATTTCTCTTTGAGACAGGGGAAAAAACAAATAAACCAGAATAAAGAGTATTAAGGCAATCACAATTCTCCTCTTCATCTTTGGCTGCAGTTCTGTATCCAAGTACCACTTTTCAAGTCAATCTCACATTTTAGGGACTTCAGACAAGCCTTATTATTTCCTTAATTCCTCTATCATTTCATGCTCTGTTTTTATCTCCTACAAATAACTCAAATATCGGCCACAACTTCCCATTCCCTTGTAGTTCCCAGAGAGATAAGGTTGTGATGTTGCAGAACTCTAACTGCCCAGAAGTTTAATCATAAAACTACACACTTTTCTTCCAAAAAGGAAAAACGTACAAGGAAATAGGCTTTACTTTTGGAGATTCAATAAACTTAAAGAATGGGTAGAACATTTATCTAATGTTTTCAGGGTACCAAATGTAACTTCATTTGACTGCACAGATCTGGGCCAAGGACAAATTTGGCCCATTTTATATAATAAAGAACTGAGGGGAACAAAGAAAAGGTATTGAAGCACCTGGACTGTACAAACCCGAGAGTAGCACGTATTTCCTTCCCCCTCTCTTACATCTGCTGTCATCTACTGAGATTTGCAGACTTTTTCTTCGACCTCAAGACCTTCACAGTTGAATTTCACAAGTGATTTGTTCCTCAGGGTAGAGAAGCACTGTGCAACATCAGATACATATTGGAATATGTCAGCTCCACAGGTGTTAACTAGATCAGGATTTGGTCCACAGTTCAGCAGCTCTTGTGACAATTCACACATCAAGATCAACTGAGAGGTTCCCCAGGAGGTCCCACGCAGCCACAACCCACGCTCTTATGTGCTACAGGCAGCTTTTAATCACATCTCATTACATTTGTTTGCAGTCTTAAGGCTCAGACCTCAGAAAGCAAGCGGGTGGTTTTTACTTTCAGTCTCATACAAAGACCATAAGGAATAAAATGTTGGCACAGACGGCCAAGCCTCATGAATTCTGAATTTGAGAATGGGCATTCAATCCAGCCTGCAGAAAATCCAGACTAGCACCAGTGTAAAAGAGGTAAGAGTTAACTCACCAAGGATCAAACCCAACTTTCATTTACGCCTATGCAACATTGATTTCTGTTAACTACATGTGTGTAACCGGGGGCAACATTTGATCTGAAGCCTAGTACCTTGATGCCCAGCTATTGTAAAACAGAAGCAAAAAGGTAACTACAAACATTTGACTGATGCTGCCTGCAAGCAGGGCACTGCAGACAGCTCTACCAGCAATTCATATTGACAAAATTAGGATGGGGCATAGCAAACCTCACTACTAGAAGTAATTGCAAAAATATTTGGAGTGTTCTTCAAAAAAAAAAAAATAGAAAAAAAAAAAGAAAAAAAGACACTGGGGAAAGGCAACACAAAGCCACAGACCAAGAAATAAGCTACTACATGCAAATACATGCAAGTTTCTCCCAAGTTAATTCTCCTCTTAATGGAATATTGATTGGTATGCTCAATGTTTAGAAATGTGAAACAATGTGGGGGAGAGAAGGGAGGAAAGACATTCAGAGCAGTGACTTTTGTTTAAATGATACATACTTTCCTCATATGATCAGCCAAAAATAGCATAATGAAGAGGGCAGTGAAGTACATTTAACATTTTGCCTTCCATTTTACTAGCAAGTCTGTCAGAGATGACCTAGCATTGTTAGTCACACACTTTTTGCGCCCTTCTACAGGAAGAAGGCACAGCATTTTTCTTAACCTCTCATCACACGATATCCTTAGTGTATCTAGTATTTCTCTACTCCGAGTAGGATGGATTACAAAGTGTCTGTGGTAGTATAGAGGCTTTTCAGATGTCATCTATTAAGCTGTTTGCACAACTGGAGAGAAACCCACTGTTTGGGGGGAAAGCAGAGCAGTCCACTGTCATGAGGAACATCTTTGTTGCATCTACTCCTATCCCCAACTGAGAAGAGAGGATGAGAAAGAAACAAGCTGCATCTTTGAAGCAGATATTTATATGAACCAGTTTTTAAATAAAACCCTTAAAATATAACCAGTATCACATAATCAAGCAGCCACTTATTCCAACCTTCCAGAAATTTCTACCTACTCCAGGGACTACCAGTAAAATTTTAGAAAAAGCGTTTCTTCTACCCTTTTCCTTCTTTAATTCATGGAGTCTTCAGAGATACCCCTTATAGCTTCCAACTTGTTTTACTAAAAAGCCACTCGATAAAGATGGAAAAAGTAAAAAACCAAAACTTCAACCAGAAGAACCAACTCCCACTGCCATCAGAGTTCCTAGCCCTGATAATCCAAGCAACAACAGACTAAATAGCTCTGCTGAGCCATCCCATATTAAGGATACACTTAGGAATACAGGCACTGTCAAGGAGCCATTTCGTTGTGAATAGGTTATACATGTATATTTTTGTGCTCTAATGCTTGTACTAAAACGTAAGAAACTTCATACAGAATGAGCAGCCTCTCTGCCATTGCTTTTCCAAACTTTATGGAGGGTTAACGAATAAACTAAAAAAGATATTGCTTAACTTGATTCTGTAGCATTTCATATAGTTTCAAAAGTATTTTCCAGACATTTATATACCCAACAACATTTTGTAATATGAAGTGTTCCAATTTGGCATTGTTCCACCCTTGGCAAGCAAGAGACAATAAAAATCAAGAGAAAGTGAAATATGAAGATTCTGAAGTATACAATATGTTAGGAATCATTTAATGAATTCAGGTGCTCAACAAGCTGCAAATCAATCAAACTTTGCAATACGTATAGATTTCAAAGCACAGGTAAACACAGCTGCATCCACTTTAAAGTTATTCCATGTTGTGTGATTATTGTGATGAACTTCCTGAACTCTTTCACCTCTTCTTTTGATCTGGGGTTTACCTGTGGCTGGAAAAACTAACAGCATTTAAATTCTTCTCCCTCTAATTAAGGGGAAAAGCATGTCTAAGCCTCAGACTGAGAAAATAAACCTTTCTTTGAGTAGCTACAGCATGCTGCGATCTGCGAATCCACCAACGTTGCTTCTGCAGACCAAAAACAAAATCCTACAACAAGGTCTGACAAAGCATATCTTAGAGGAGAATTATCCGATTTAAATATTAATTACCCATCAGCATGGACTTTAAGAGGTGTCTGAAGCAAAAGGCTTTAAATCACACTTTAAACCCAGGATTTCTAAAGTCTGCACTGTCATGCAGATCTTGGTTTTCGGGTGGAGGTTTTTGGATTTGTCTGGGGGGCTTTTAAAAAAAAAAATAAAAAAACCCCACAGGAGTGAAGATTGATAATGAGTCTCTCTCCAAGATTCCAAAATACGAAGAAACATATGAATAGAGTCCAGCTCAACAAATTAGGCACATCTTGAATTTGAGTCCTGCTACCAGACACTGTTATTGCCTCAGATACCTCTGTATCAACTCGCAGGATTCTTCACAGTATCTCCCAACTACACTGACAGTCCAAGAAGCACTCCTGCCATGGCACATTTAACAGGTTTTAGTTAACAGCAATGTTGCACAGGAATTTTATCAGTGGCATATTTTCTTGCAAACTGCTGCACTGAACGAGTTCCAATGCACACCTTGAGATATAATCTGCTTCCAAATCAAACTGCATACTACGCAGAGTTGAGCTCTAAAACTGGAGACTGACCCAAGAAAAACCAAACCTGAACAGAAATCCCAGCACTTAACATCACACATCACATAGCATATTGTAATGGATGGCAGCAAATTAAACGAAAACACAAATCACAGAAAGCTACAAAAGAAACACTGAGTTAATTTTAAAATAAGTCTTTGTCTACAGTTTCAGACTGTTTCACAGAATCAGTATTATTACTGCAAGTCAGCACTATACATTACCTGAAATTTAAGACCACAAAAAAACCTATTTTTCTGATGTTAATGCCAATTATGGCCAAAATCCAAGTTGAGAATATCTGAAAACCTAAACCTAAGCACCACAGATAAACACAAAAAGAAAGCAGACATAAAAATTAGACAAAACGGTCCCAGGTTCCACATATCCTAATCCACAACATAAAATTATTTATGGAAGAGTGTGACTAGGAATTCAGTTACTGTCATTTATCAGATGGTCAAGACAGCACAGAGGTAACTGGCTGCATAACAACAGCACCGGGAAGGCTTCTGGGCACTGCTTGTACCAGGTCTGGTTTCACTGTACCAGGTAAACGATGCATATTCACACCCTGGGAAGCTCTGTTGACTTGCAAAAACCTGACAGAAAGGCGTTCCCATACGAGATTTCTAATCTATTTCCTTTTAATGTCTTTCTTTACAGCTGAGGAGGAGTTCTTTGTACTTCTGGTAACAAAGGAAACACAGAAGCGACAGAAGCATGTCAAAGCTGTTTATGTTTCATACAGCCTCACACTCGGAGTTGCTGCTGGCAGTTCACTTCTTGGGAAGAGGATCTTAAGCCTTCACATAGGAGTTACACCTTCCAAGTAACTTTACGGAAGAGTTAACTGCACAGAGGAATGTTGAAACCATTCCCCACACTGGGTAAGCCAACGTAAAACTAGAAGAGAAATTTTTAAAAAACATGACAAAGGGTTAATGCAGTTATTCTGTTAATCTGCAGGTATATTCCAGCCAACATTATCTAATTCGTATGTTTATGGGCTTTAGGATATAGGTTTTACACTTTCTTCCGCAGAGAGGTGAGTACATCAAGGAAGTGATTAGATACACAAATAAATCACAGAATCTAATGATACAATGTCATATTTAAAGTCACTGAATCAGCACACTGTGCAAAATGGAAGATCTGGAGAGAAAACAAAAAAAAGCAGAAGGACCAAGTAAGTCACTAACTCATGCTGAGATTTTTAGCTAGCTAAAAGTCTCGACTGCAGCACAAAGAATTAGTGATCTGAAAATGATGTGGACTTCAGTGCTGCACTATGAAGTTGAGGCTCTGCAAACAGAGCAGCTTTGGTATCAGGCCCTCAGCTGTCTGGGCTCCCTGGGTCCATAGCCTACAGCAGCAAATCCAAGTGATCGATGGAGTTTAGTGGAAAAGTCATTACAAGAACTTGAGTAAGGCCATGCTCAACCTAAAGAAGGGATGATAAAAAAACTCAACAAAAATATTAAAGAGAGACCAAAACTCCAAAGTGCAACAGAAAACTCCAAATGAGTTTTAAGATTAAAAAATAAATTGCAGAAAAGAGGTACGATGCACGTTACAAGGGTTAAACAAGATGGGACAGCCTGGAATTTCTCTCTCCATTACCAGATCATGGGGTACTTTTCCCACCCTAATGCTGTGTATGAGTTTCCACCACAGCACAGAGAGGCAGGAAGGGAAGGAAAAAATAATTTTTTTTGGCCCTTTGATTTTTTTTTTTTTTTTTTTTTTCTGTGCTTCAGAAGAACTGGGTCCATCAGGTATTGGAACTAAATTAAAAGGTCAGGAAAACAAGTAGGCATGTACAAGACTGAATTGCAGATGAGCACAGAGAAGGAGAGACACAGCACTGGGATAAGCGCCAACAACTGGAAATAGTCACGGTCCCAATTCTGGTGGCTGCCAGCGCAGTCCGAACCTGAGGGACTCCCAGGGACACCACGGATCACAGCCTGGGAGAGGAGGACGCGCGGGAGCAGAGCAGCATCACCGGAGAGACTATCACAGCAAACCTGGGCATAATGAATTCTCCTCGCAAACAGGCACTAAAAGTGATAGCACCAGATACAGTGCTCAGTAAACCCAAAAATCACATCTAATTCCTAGGTCCGTGCCTTCCTCTCCTTTCATTGAGAAGATTTCCAGTCAACATACACACTATATACTTTTTATTATTGTTTGAAGAAGAGCAGCAACACTGGCAGCATGCTAATCTATAAGCCGAGACAAAACAGATCTGGTTACTTTCTTCCCTCAAGATTTCTGCTTTGAAAAAACAAATGAACAAGGGTTTGTTCCTGCACACCACCACTTTTTGTTTCATTTCAGCAAGACTTTGACAAAATCTAATTCACTGTGCCATGTATCTAATATATTGGGTACCTGAAGTATGACCATCACTCATTAGAAACGTAATTAAAAAGTGACAAAACTAGATCCCCCCTCCCCAGCATGCAGATGAAAACCAGTAACCCTGCCTCTATTTGTAACCATGACAACTATAGAATATTTTATTTCAGTAATATAATTCACACTGAACATTTGCTCATAGGTTTTGTTGTTAAGGGAAAGGTTGACACACTGTGCACACATTTCATAAGCTACTGGAGACAACAAATGCAGGAAAGTCAGGCAGTTTGAGACCAAGAGCCCAGTTTGTATTTCAGAGTTCATTTAAGACCCTTTATTGTAAGCAAAATAAACACAAACAAAAATTCATCCAAATTAAGTGTTACAGGTCATTACTTGCAAGACAACTACTTGGAATTACAGTATGTTTTTCCACTTTTAAATAAATCACAGTGATACCCTCATATTTTCAAAGAGTTAGTTACTCAAACACCAAATGTTAACTTTCAATTAAAATACCATAGGCATTAATAGGAAATATCAATATGGATGTTATGGAAAAACAACAGCTACACAAAACAAGGCAATGAAAAGCATAGCTTACATATGCAGACTAAGTGTTATTCTGGATAGGTCACTAAATTATTTGCATAGCTCCTATATTTCATCTTCAATTGAAGACAACTTCCAAAAATACACACAGTAAGAACAGGTTATAAGAACGAACACACAAAAAACCCACAATCCTGAATACTATTCAGAGAAGATTAAACAATCACGAGCATAACTAAAGTTTGACGCAGATAAATGTCAGAGTAAAATATTGCTGTACTTGATTGTTCTCCACATGGGAAAAAAAAATAAAGCCATTAGCAGTTTAAACCAGAATACAACAATAATAGACACACTGTTGCTTTGGTTTGGAGGCAAACAACAATAAAAAAGGAATAAAGCTTGCTGGAACACTACCCCTTTTCTCCCACAGATCATATCTTTCAAGGAGGATTTAAAGTTTCAGCAGATTGCTAATTATAAGAAACAATAATACAACATGTTATCTGCAGTCACCTTAAAGCTACAGCAGTTTGGGCTTTTAAAAGTACCTCAAAAGAAGAGCCTGATAAACATGTTTAAATCGGTGCAAGAGATTCACACGTGCCTACAAACACACACACACACACTTGCTCAGTTGTTTTCAAGACTATCAGGAAAAAGAAAGTTTCTTCATTTATCGGAAAGATGCTCTATATAATCTTCCATTTAAACAAGTAATAAGCCTGCAGCAAACATGCATGGCTTTTTCCTTCATTGATGGAAAAATGATTAAACCCCCCTTAATCTAGTTACCAGAATGCTGTATTTTTTTCTATGCAGTTTTCATATACAGTAACAAAAGATAAGCAGCCAACTACATGACCAGGGCTCCATAATTTTGGGTTGTGGTGGGGAAGATAAATCTGTCTCCAGCGTTCAAGGAATACTTTCAGTTTAATAAATGAGACCAGAGAAGCAAAAACAAAATCTCGGAGACGATGAGCACACACTGTTTATGAAGTGTACGTCAAGCACCACCATCCATCCCCAGAAGTCCCTTCCTCCAGACCTTTCTCCACCCTCCGGGGAGGCAGAGGGACCTGAACCCAAAATTCCGGGGACCACAGACTTGCATCCTCACGCAAGGACAGCTCGCCACATCCACTCAATGTCAAAACACAAAGTAGCTTTTCCTTCCCAGCCTAAGCCAGACCTTCCGAAAACCGGTACCCAAGGGATGCACCTCTGTGCTCCGAACGGCACCAGGCAGCACTTCTGTTCGGAGATAAGTTACAGGAAAACAACCCTCAGGGAAGAAAAAAAAAAAAAAAAAAAAAAAAAAAAAAAAAAAAAAGGAAAGCATCAATGGAAAAGCACAGCAGCAGCCAAACAAACCTCACATCGGCGAGGACATGTCACCGGCACGGGAATCGTACGAAGTGCTTTAATACATACACACACACACACACATATATGTATCTTCAAGCAATATTATGCCGAGAAGTTCCTCGTATGCATTACGCGTGGGGATGTGGAGAAGGAAGAAGGGGGGAACGGGAACGCATGCCAGGCACAGGGAGAGGACGGGGCTGGCCGAGGCGCTTGGGAAGCAGGCAGGGAGGGAAGCAGGCTGCCTGCGGGGTGCGCGCCGATTCATGCCAGGCAGTTCCGCGGCGGCTCCGGGCGAGGGCCCGGGGATGGGATGGAGGATCCACCGGGACAGCCGCCCCCAGAGGGATGGGGGTCCGCGGGGACACCGCCACCCCCGGGACCGGAGGGGGGGGAATTGCGCGGCCGCCACCGCTCCCCGAGCGAGCGCCTGAAGTTGTGGGTGCGCGGCGGGGGCGGAGACCCCCACGCCAAGATGAAAAAACCCTGGAAAAAACCCCAAACCATCACGGCAACATTCGGAGGGCCCGCTGGCCCCCGCACGGCAGCCCCTAGGCAGCGAGAGGCACGCAGGAAGTTTTTAATGCGGACAGCGAGCGCAGGCGCAGGGCAGCCCCAGCCCCGCGATGCCCGGCGCGGCGGGCGGGCGGCGGCGGGGGCTCGGCGGGCGCA
>VZRV01002112.1:1830086-1844645 GCA_013398115.1 Falcunculus frontatus
TTGTTTAATATCCATCGCGTTTGGAGTCACTAGAGATTTTCCGCGTGGAAATCTGCATCTGTCTCTCTCTTCTGTATAATCTTGTATCTGCGTGTGCTGCTTTGTAGGGATCTCTCTGATGTGCACACAAGCTGCATATGCTGTAGTTTTAAACATAGAACACTTTGTCTTTTTTATTTCCTGTAAGCATAAAAATAAGCTTAATCAAATTCTTTTCTCCGTACTTTGCCGTTAAAAAAAATGCATCTATGCTCAAACGTGTTGGAAGTAAGGCAGTTGTGCCAAATGCCAGCAAAGGGAAGGGAGGGAAGCGCACAACCCACAGAAATAGGCAAATCCATGTTTTTATTGGAAAAGGGACACACGCTGCCCAATGCCTAGAGGAAGCAGGGTGCAGCACTAACAGAGCAATTTCATTTTCTCTCTTCCCAACCTCATAAACAAATGAAAATTATTGCAGTGGACTAAAACATTTCTAAACCCAGCCATCATCATTAATATTAGAATGCTTTTAGCTGAATATGGCCTCATGCTGGAACAGGCAGGCTCCATACGTTTTTGTCTTTAACATATCATGGATTAACATTGAAACCTCCAGTCCTGTATATCACAGTGGAGTGTGAGGGTCAGAAGTTCAGAACAGTTTAAAGCCGAATTATTTAGCACGTGCACACACGACACACTCTTCTGATTTCCACACATGTTTTTTCCCCCTTTGGTTTTCTCCCTTTTGAACAGGAGGGCCCTGCCCGGTGTTATTTGCCCTGGTGCGGTGTTATTTGCCCAGCATATATGGTTGACCCAGAATCTGATGAAGCCGATGAGAAGAAGTCTCAATGGGACTGTTGACCTAACAAGTAGCATGTCAGTCTCCCGGTGGCATTTGAATGTTCTCGCAGCGAATGCTTCGAGACAGGAGAGAGCATAAAGCAGAGATTCTTTGGAATCCTTAATTAGACACAGTGATTTTGGAGTACTGGCTTCTGCTGCTATCCTCCAGTGCCTAGTACTTTGTTTTGTGACCTTGAGGTTAAGGATACCAACCAGCCCTGTTTATTTTTAATAAAATCTTACAGTTATATGAGACAGTTCTCGGTTTTATTTATTTTTAGCATAAGTGCTTCTATCTTATCTGCCTCACAGGTTTATAGTAAGGATTTAGCTAATATTTGGACAGCACTTTTAAGCTGTGAAGCTCTATATGTTTATTATACTGACCATTTTCTGCATTTTTCATTTTAGGAAGGTACCTTCATACTCTCTCACTTCAGGAAGATAGAGTTCAAACCTTGACTTCAGTTTTCCCATCAAATTTTGTCAAATACCTGATTTACAAATGCTGGCATAGGGTCAGATTCTGCATTCAGTTACAGGTAATGAATTTCAAAGAATGTCTTGATCCTTGTTGACTTTACTCTAGATCTAAACCAGCTCGACTCAGAATTACCATCACAATTTCATATTCATGAACAATGTGCATTTGATTACATTGAATATACCATTATACTTTAATTTTCTTGCTCCAATTTTATTTTAGTAACTTCAGTAATTTAGGAAGAAACTGTTTCATTTTATTACTTTTTAAATTCCTTTTTTTCTCTGCTCAGATCCTGAGAAAAAAGCTGGTGGATTTTGTAGAGAGGGTCAGGGGGGCTGAAAAGTTATTTGGGGGCATCCTGCTCCTGGTGAAGTAACAGTCTGCAAGTTTTTTAAAAATTGAGATTAATACCTGGGTCTGGAGAAATTCCCCAGTGCTTGGCATGCTATTCCTGGCTCTGGAAAAGATCCACTGCCACTCACATCCTTTCTCAGAATTCAGGAAATCCTGTCCTCCTCTTATTTAGCTTGTGTTTTAAGGGATGCAAACCTAAGTCCATGTAAAATCACTGAAAATAAGGATCCTTCGAATGCTGATGAAACAAAAGATTGATTTTCAGAAAAACGAATGTCCTGAGGTGAGGGTTTTATTTGGATGGGGTTGTGGTTTTTTTTAATAGAATCTGTTACAGGGTTGTGCTTGACAGGCTGAGGATTGTTTGTAAGAATCCCAGTTTTGGATTAGGCGGCTGATAGCCTGCAAGACTTTGGTGGCTGGTAAAGCTTGCTCCTCTGAAAGAAGAGATTTCCTCTTTTAGCAATAGATCATTATGTTACAAGGCGTGTATTAGAATGAGAATAATACAACTTCCCCTGTCTTTGCTGATCATATCAAAACTAATGGCATCTTGAATTGTCAGAGCATCAAGTCCATCTTCTGATAAAATATTAGAAGACACACAGATCTATTCATCTTATTGGAGATTTCATTTTAGTCTGAAAAATATTTGATGGCAATGCCATTAGATTAGCTGTGGGCATGTATCACAGGGACCAGCATAGTAGTTGGGTAACAGGATTTTGCAAAGGGGTTCCCTGAAATATTTCCCACTTCATGGTAAAACTTATCCCCTGGGTTTGTACATGCTTAAAGGAGTGAAATTATTATTTATTTTCAGGGATTTAAAATATAATTCTTCAGCTTGTTACAAAAAAAAAAATCCTAATTTTTTTTGATGCAGGTTAAGGCATTTCAAAGATAATTAAATTTCATCTCCAGAATTGTTGCATGAGATTTTTGTAAGCCATAGCCAAAGAGGAATGTCTGCTACCCAGACTTTAACTGGAAGGTTTAACTTCTGCTTTCAGCTAATGAAGATCTCCTTAATTGCATGTCTACTACATAGATCTAATGTCAATGCGTTAATTTTCTGCTGTCTGAAAATGTTAATAGATCTGGTAGAATGTATAGAAAATATGGTAATAGATATTCTGTATATTTACAGGATTTAGAGGTTCTCAAAAAGTCAGTGGAGATTTGAAAGATATCTTAGGGGTTTTTTCAATCATCTTTTTTTATTTATTTGAAGTATAAAGACTGTTTGCTGCTACTTTAGCATTCATACGTACATATCTGTTACAATTATCTTTAGCATTTAATAGAAATATGATGCCCAAAGGAAGCAGGAAACAACACTTAAAGTAATTTTATATGTGCAGCTTGAGTTAATTGCCAAAATATGAATTTAAGATGGATTAAAACTGCTAACCTGTGGAATTTATTGAAAAACTTCATAGACTTCTATGGGCACACCATGTTAAATGAAATACCTCCTTCCCTGAGCAAATCTTTTATCTTCTGCTGAGTAACCAAAGCTGCTGTCAGGGGTGGGAAGGCAGAACTGGCAGCTACAATGTCCTGTCACTGGGAGCTGGTTAGAAAAGGATTCTGTCCTTCATGCATCCCAAACCATGCCCACCTCCATGTCATTTACAGGGTAGTCATCAAGGCGGGCAACTATTCTTGTGAAAAGAATCAACCTTCAGACAAGAGGAGTGTCAGACCATCACTGTTTAGTTGATAACCTATAGAGGGGCTGAAATTATTGTACCAAGAGATGAGGAAGATATGTGATCAACTCCTTGATATCTGACCGTATTCCTATATTTTTTTCACAAAAAGATTATATTCTAACTCCTCAACTTTACATATCCCTGATTTCCTCAGGCATTTACCTTTTTAACCTGACCACAAACTGTTTGCAGACACACACACGGCTCTGTGGGCAGAGGTTATGAAGTCATTTGCTTGGAATTGGTGAAATAAAGATTTGTGTGATTTTAGGTGTATGAGCCAAAACGTCCTTGTCCCTGACTTGTCAAGGGAATAAGAAGAGTCTGATCCTCTAAGAGCAAGCAGTATATTGAGTTGATTTCTCTTAGCTATGACAGAACCATTTGCTAAAACTTCCCCCAGAAGACAGAAGTGGGTTCTGCCAGAGCTGTGATTGTGATTTCTGATGGGCAGTAATAAAAGTAAGATCTATTTAACTATACTGGCAGAGTCTAGAGCGCTGTCTTGAATTATTTGAAAATCTCTAATGGTTAGGGATAGCAGAGAAGTCAGGTTTTTGTTGGACTTTTTGAAAGTTTATGAAGGTTCTGTTTAACAACTTTATTTCCAATCACCTCTAGTCCCACTCAGTCACATGGAGAGGCATTTTCATTGCCACTGAAGTCATTGCATCAGCTGCTTGAGTTTTATCAGAGTAACTCCACTACACTGGTTTATGAGGGAGGATGTGGGAGGAATTGGACTTTCAAGGTGAATTTGGAGGGAGTTGTGTTGTTTGATTTGTTTGTCTAAAACAGGAACAATGTGTTTCCACCTATTCCTCATAATTATACGGGGAAAACTAAAATACATGCCATTTTGAACTGAATGTCTGTATTAAATTGGTTTGACTCCTATTTTCTGCCATCTGCGGCATAACTAGAACAGAGAGTGAGAACAAAAAATATAAATGACTCAGTCACATTTCCTTTAGGAGAGGCATCATGCCCCCCATTCTTGTCAATTCCAACTCAGAATATTCTGTGATTCTGGTAATTTTAATTGTAAATAATTCATTTCAGCTCTGAACGAAGCAGTGTTATGACACCCTGGGCATGGAGATGTTGCTCTTCTGTCATTTAATAGAGGGACCCAAATATATGCTATAATATTTTGGTTCAGCAGCTATGCATAATTTTTCTGTATATTTAGATGGCCTCTGAAAGAATCTCAGCACAATGCCGAGATGTAATTCAGCTTAATTAAATACTGAATTTTTCCTGTAAATGTTAAGTACCTCATAAACCTGACTGTGGAAAGAACCAGAAGCAGGTCCACGGAGAGGAAAATGAGACAAGTAGGTGCTGCTGAAGCCTCTCAGAAGACTTAGTGACCACCTGCATTAGTTGCCACTGATAATACAGGGATTCATATCCGGGCTCTGAAGTCAGATGGAGACAGTCTCCACAGTCTTTGTTTTCCTTCTATCCAGACTGATCAGAGAAAGTCCCTTCAGACCCGTAGAAAACTTGATAGAGGAAGGTTGATGGTATGTTGGGCTTTCCTAGGGATAGAGCTGAGGTACAGCCAGGCATGCCAGCATACCTTGGAGCCTGGAGGCACTCAGAGGTCTCACATACCTATAGACACCTATTTTAGATGGCCTGATTTACCCCAAGTTTACATATGAGGTAAGTGTTTGAGGCAAACAGATTGTGCCTTCAGTACCTTACAGGCATTAGGGGCCTTCATCCCCACAACACCCTGGAAGGGGGTGGCATCATTGCTCTGACTGTAATGAGAAATTTTCCTTATATTTAGTGTCTTCTAAAAGTCGGTTTAAAATGACAATGGTGCTTCTGTTTTTTATTTGGTTAATGCTTTTCACAGATTCTGAACATTATATGAAACTCTTTTTTAATGGATTCCTTTATGAATCAATTTTTGAGCAAAGGACAAGTGTTTCTATCAGTTATCAAAGAAATTATACAGAATCACGTTTACACACAGCACAGGTTAATGGTGAACAAATGGAAGAATATGTAATAAAGGGACAAATTATTATTGCTGAGTGACCTGAAGTGCTTAATCATAGAATCATAGAATGGTTTCTGTTGGAAGGGGCCTTAAAGATGATGTAGTTCCAGTTCACCTGCCATGGGCAGGGAACCTTCCATTAGGTCAGGCTCTGCAAAGCCCCATCCCTGTCCTTGAATAGTTCCAGAGATGGGGCAGCCACAGCCTCTCTGGGCAGCCTGTGCCAGTGCATCACCACCCTCACAGTGAAGAATACCTTTCTAATATCTAATTTAAACTTACTCTGTTTCAGTTTATGAAGAGGTCAAAATAAAATGAAAAAATTCTGAGCATTAGGTTAGTGCAAGGCATTGTAATAAAGCATGAAGACGAGAAGCTGTGCAGGGCAGGGGCTCTTTTTGGAAAACAAGAACTTTGAAAAAGATTTTGAATTCTTTTTGGATAAACACCTCAAAATGAAGTCTCACTGTAATTCTGTGGCTAAAAGGGCAATACAGTCCTGAGATGTAAAAAAGAGTAATATGAAGCAGATAAGAGGATTGTGCATGTTGCTCACATGCACAACAGTGGTAAGGCTACTGTTAGGAACCGTGTCCAGTTTTGGTGTTTGCAGTTCAAAAGCAATGTGGAAATAGTAAGGGAAGTTCAAAGGAAAAGTATGAAAAAGGATTCGGAAAACAAGCATGACAGCATGAGGCATAAGCAGCTCAACTTATTTAGCTCATCAGAGAAGAAGCTGAGAAGTGACTTGGTCACTGCAGGTAGGAACTGACCCATGGAAAAAATACCCAAGAGTGAGGAGCCACTTTATCTACCTGACAAAGGCATTACAGGACCCAGTGTTTGCCAGCTTAAGTCAGACAAATCCACTCTTGAAAGAAGAAATGTTTTCCTAGCCTGCAGAGCCCTAAATAATAACACTGTTTGCCCTGTAAAAGCTACCACAGGTAGCGATGTTTAAGAGGATGCTAAATATGTATTTTTAAATACTTCCTTTCATATGCTTTGTGGAAAAATCTGTACATCTTTCTGTGCAAGTGTGAGTGGGAGCCCTGTCAGAATGGTGGTGGCTGTTCCTTGTCTCTCAGTCTGAGAACCTGTTATTCCTCCTATTCCTCAGTCCCCTGTGAGGCTCCAGGGACCAGCACTGCCTGGGTTGCTCTCACCATCCTCGTAACACCTGCAGTTTCAAAAGAGGATAATTATTAGCAAATAATCACTCTCTTATTTTGTGGCTTTAGTGAGGTCTTGCAGACTGTCAGGAAGGATTTATTTTTTCTCTTGGATTAAACTGGCCACATATTATCTTGGTTATTTGGGAATTGTTTCATTTTCCTGCATTCATCTGGAGCATCAGAAATGAATGGGTGGCCTTGGATGGCTTTTTACCACTGTTCTGAACCGCTGCAGACTCACCCTCCTCTCATCGTAGGTGCCTCAGTGCTGTATTTTCCTTTCATATTTATGGTAAAATTAATTCCAATAGTTAAACTGATTAGGTCTTTTGCCTCGTGTCAGGTTGGCAGACATACTGAAGGTTACATGGCTTCTCCAGTGCATAAGGCACACTGTTCATACTGGGATCACTTAGATGTTTCTCATTTAGTCCATTTGTGCTTTTGCAGAGGTCTTGAGATTGTTGACAGGTTCTTTTTGTTTCATACATAAATGTACTCTCCCAAGAATTAAACTGCTGTGTTTTAATTTGGGGGTTTAAAATAGGGATAAAACATACTGCTTGGAGATATATAGGAGATCAGGCTCTCAGCTGTTTTTAAATGCTGTGAAACTTTCTATAAATGGTTTGTATATATAGTCAATAAGGATATGATTAACAATGTTGTGATGAATATTCTGCACAAAATGTTTGCATTCAGAGGCTTTTGTATCTAAAAAGAGTGATGTGATGATCTTTCTGCCTTCTTTCTTTGAACAGTCTATAGAACTTCCCCTGGTAATTCTTGCATGGAGCATAAATCTTACAGATGAGCTAATGAGAACATTTACAAACAAACAAATGCAAACACTCAAATCTTGCTTCTCTTACAGTATTTCCTGGAAACTCTATTGCATTCCTGTCTCAGTTATTTGGAGTAATAATTAGCCAGGTTGATTTTCATAATGTTCTCTAGGACTAATCACAGCCCCGTGAGCATAGACTAAAATCCTGGCACCGGCTGAGCTGTATGAGGGTTTGGTTCTGAATAACCCTATTCAGTTATATCCCTTGTGCAGAGCATGGGTTAGTAAGCTGGGGTATGTACACAGCTACACGCATGTAAATAGTGAGAACCGTGCCAGGGAAGTAGAATTCCTCCGTATTTAGGAGAGAAAAACATTAGCGAGAGGAATTTTTTTTCCTGCCTACCCCTTTTGAAGCTTTGTTTCATGGTAGCCAGAGGGAGAAAAAAACACATTATATGAGTAAATTGTCTGGAGAATGTAACCAGGGCCCCAGTAAACACTGAGAATGAAAACCCATGCGAGTGTGTATTCAAGCAAGTATGTGCAAAGATGGTGTTTTCTGTGAGCGCTCTCTTGGACGAGAATTCTGTTCTGTAACTAAATAACTGGGGGAAAGTCGGGGTTTGGCTGAACTGCCTTTTGTTGGGATTTTCACCGAGGTCCCCCGACTTCCCCCTTTCATTTCTCTTCCCCTCTGCCCCAGCATAATGTGTGTGGTTGTGCCTAATACCCTGAAAAAATTCAGATGAAATCTGAGATCCCTGATGACCGACACTGATTTTCAAATGATCAGACTCAAGCTGTATGATTTTTGGAATGGTAGAGTTAGGATATTTTAAATTCTATTCTGTCAAAGAATGATTAGGACATTAATTTGGGCCATATTAGTACATCTCCCCTGTGTTGATGGGAGGATAGACCCCCTTTCATGTTTAATCTAAAGAGGGATTGATGACTGCCCAGGTTGTCTCACATAGGGACATCTGCCACTGAAATAAATGATGAGCTCAGAGAGTGAAAATGTTTAGGCTGCACTCTCTAAATGTGGATTCCTTCTGTGCCGAAGGCAATGAAAGCCCTTAGGTAGCAGCTCTGTAGATTTTTCTCATTGTGGGCAAAAATAAGGGGTTTTTTTATTATTTGTTAGCCCAAGGCTTCTTTCTTGAAGTTGCTACGGATTGTTGATGCTGATTTCACGTTTCATAAACAGCCAAGTCATGTTCAAGAAGCAGAAAACTGACCTCAGAGATGACATAACCACTGGAGGCAGAGGGAAACGGCAGCACTGCTGCTGAACGATGGTGAAAGAAAAGGGCACCTTTCCTGAGAGTTTGCCAGCAACTTTTTCTTGATGTGTGAGTTTAGTACTCCTGTGTTAGAAGAACAGTAAAGTACCTTTGAATTAGAACAGACTAGAAAAGTTGCTTAATGTGCTTTTTTCACTCTCTTACTTTTAACCCACCACTGCAAAATTCCTTCCACCTGTAACGAATAATTTAATTTGTAAAGGCAAATAAGAGCTCATTAGCTGATGCACTGCTGCGAAGTAAGTGAGCAGGTTTTATGCCTAGGGACAGACTTTTACAGCCATTTTGAAATGGCACAATACAATGCAATAAATCCCATGGCCTGTTCAGTGAGGAAGAGGGGAACACCCTCTTTCCTGTTTTACTTGGATGCATGTTTTCTGCATCTTAAAAGCCTTTATATTTGAATATTGGGGAAGTAGATATATTCCGGAGGATCCCATACAGATGGATTAAGCATGAGTGCTGCCAACAATGACTACTGTATTTTCCATTACATTTTCTATGCATTGTGGCTGGACAGACTCACCCCATCTGAGAATTCTCCATCATACTCCTCAAAAAAGCGGCAGTAATATTTCTGCAAAGTATTTTTCTTTGTATCTCGTTCTATGTCTGGATATTTCGAGAGATGTTATGTTTCCTTTTGTCTTGAAAAGATGGTTTGTTTCTAGTCTCGCTGGTTTAGAGTGAGTGTTTAATATAAATATGTCTCTTCTATAACAGACATTAGAAGAAGCAGACAATAGTAACACATCTAATAGACATTGTAGGAACTTCTTTACTGTGAGGGTGATGAGGCCCTGGTACAGGTTGCCCAGAGAAACTGTGGATGCCCCATCCCTAGAAGTGTTCAGCGCCAGGTTGGATGGGAATTTAAACAACCTGGGCTATTGCAAGGTGTCCCTGCCCATGGCACAGGGAGGTTGGAATGAGATGACCTTTAAGGTCCCTTCCAAACCAAACTATTCTATGATTGTGTGATTATTTTCTACAAGGAATCTGTCTTTTATCCCAAATATCTTAGTGATTTTCAGAAGTAATCTGAGTGATTTTTGTGAACACCCACCTTAGTTTCTGGCAATGATTGCATGTAGATGTAAAGCCCAGGCAGAAAACTCTCAATAGTGACTGGAAATCACAGGTCAGGACTCTCAATATTTTACAGCATCGGATGTGTATGTTATCACTAAAAATTTCAGTGCTCAAAGGATAGATCTAGAAGGTATTCAGAGGCTCAGAAATCATATTAGTGTCGTCTAAAAGTTGCCTTTAAAATAAGTTTTGATTCAGTAATGCATAAAATATTCAAACTAGAGTAACTTATTACTTGTTGGCAGTGGCTGAAATTGTGGCAGTTTCCACCTTCAGTGGTTGTTTTACTGTTACCCCAGATCCACGTGAGCAAAGCAGATTTATGACTTGTGAATCAAGTATTAGCATGGAGCACACATGGCACTTGGTGCAGCTTGGAGCAGGTTTTCTTCCACTTGGGAAGCCAGACGGGTATCATGGCAGGCACGACTGTGCTCACAGGTGTCATCCCTTTGGCTTGAATGGAGGGTTCTGTGTGTGAGCAGGTGTTTGCTGGCTGGATCCCATGGAAGAACCTCTGGGAACCCTTTATTTCACGTAGTCCTGCAGCTGTAGGCTTGCAGACCCTTGCTCAGCGTTAAGAAATAACCGTAATAACCTCTCATATTCCTGAAAATGGAGCATGTTTGGCTGCTCTGGCAGGCGTCATGACTGGCAGCATTTCCAGGCGTGTGACAGCATCACCTCTGCACTTGGGGCCAGCACAGGCAAATAGCAGGTGCCGGCTTCAAAACAGCCTGAGGGAGCTCTGCTCATGATTTGTACTGGCCAGCTCTCCGTGCGGGACATTCACAGCATCAAGTGCGCTGAATGCCAGGAGTTTGTGTGGGTTCAGAAAGGGCTCGGATGAATTCCCGGAGGCAAAACGTCAGTGGAGAGATGCTGAACACAGAGGCACTGTCGCTGGCCTAAGAAATCCGTCTGCTGCGATTAGCTGGAGTGAGGGAAGGCGTGCTAGTGAGCTATTCCTGCATAAGCTCCCTGTTTTATGTTCTTCTCTAGGCATCCTCCCTTGGTCAGGCAGGGTACAGCCAGACCTCTGATTTTAGATGGTAACCTAAACCTGAGGAAGGCTTTTGATGGTTAGACTCTTCTGGGGAAAATGTAACTTTTCAACCCAGTTGTGGATGCCCCATCCTTGGAAGTGTTCAAAGCCAGGTTGGATGGAGCCCTGAGCAGCTTGGACAAGTGGAAGGTGCCCCTTTCCCATGACAAGGGATTGGAACTAGATGACCTTTAAGGTCTATTCCAACCCAAATAATTCTGTGATTTTTTGACTCTCTAGTCTTTCCACCGGCATTCCTCAAGGACAGCACAGGCTCTCTGGAGGTGCAGGTGAGGCAGTAGGGCTGTGCTGCAGGGATATGGGATGCAGACACTTCATCAAGAGACATCAGGGAGTGAGGGTTGTTCCTAGCTGGGATGCATGGCAGCTCTAGAAAAACACTATTTCGTGGAGCAAACTGGTACTTCTGGGAGAGCACTGTCACCACCCCTAAAGACATCTCATTAATTCTTAGTGGCAGAGATGGCCCCTTCAGAAGGAGACACAGGCATTTTCTTGCAGATCTCCTCTAGCACAAAGTGTGACTTTTCTAGAGGTTTTGAAGCATAAGAAACTGAGGCTTAATTCCACCTATATAAGGCTATCAAAACTTATTCCAGAAAAAACCAGTGGAGAATATCTTGAGTCTTATCCTTACTTTGAGGTCATACCTTCAATGTACTTTTAACTGTGGAAAAAAAAATCCTTCAGTTTATTTCCCTTTCTCTGAGAAACTCAGCAAATGAATAACTTACCTAAATTACTGCGGAAATGCATCTAGGGACATACTAGAATAACTGCATTGAATGTGGTTTGATTGGAGTTACACAGTGATTCTAGTTTAAAAAGACAACTTTAGCACAGTTGGCAAAGAAAAAAAGATCACCGACTTTGATATTTGTCCTATGTCAAAATCTTATTTCCATTCTCTTCTGCTCCTCTGTGACTTCTTCCCTTGCACCTTGGCATCAGACGATTTCCAAGTAATCCCCACCATTTTCAAAAACTGTTTTAAAATGGGAATGCTCAACTCACTATTGAATCGTGGACTCACAATTTGAGGCTGAATCTGCAGACCTCAACAGAGATAAAATCCGTATTGACTCCGGGCCCTTTGATGGCATATGGCAAATGTCACTTGAGTTATTAACAGCCAAACAATAATGGGCTCTGTTCTGTATTTGAGGAAGCCTTTACCAATGATTGGAGGAGATTTCTTCCTAATCCCAGATGCCTATTAGTTTATATTCTGATCCACACAGTTTGCTAACCTTTATGATTTTTATACTAGCTAAAATGAGTGCGGAAGCTGTTATTCAGCCTATAAATGGCTAATAATTTTTGAAATTTAGAATTAGAAATGTACATTAATATGTTGAATTTAAATCTAATCCTCTGTTCACTCATCAGTGCAGCCTATTTCAGGATATTTGTTACTACACGGAAAAAAATCTTTGTCCCTCTCAGAACTGGCATTTATATTTCCTATTCCTGTGCACCAATGACTGTTTTAAAGAGCAATATCTTGTTAGGCACTAGGGATGAAACCTAATCCTTTTGTCCTGGGAAGCTGGGATTCCTTTGTGTCAGAAACCCTCAGCCAGAAAAGCACACGTTTGTCACTTGACTTTCAGGAGTAATCCTTTGGTCTTCAGCTACTCATGTGCAGTTAGGCACATGTGTTAGCCTGTCCAGGGCTGGAGTCCCAAAATTAATTTCTTCCAGCTCTGCTTTTTGCAGGACAGTGGTGTAGGTAAAAATGAGGTGCTTACACGATTCTTTCTCCACCATGAAGCAGAGGGAAAAGGAAACATTTTGGCATTAGAGTCAGTGAAAACTACTGTGTTATCTTTTCCTTGTGACATTAATTATTTATTGAGACTCCAAATCAGGCTCATCGAGGTTTTTCCCTTTAACACAGCCATTCCCTCCCTGCCTGGTTTCAAGGCTGCTGTCCTGGGAACTGCATTAGCTGTGGCCCTGAGCTGTTCGGTTGTTCACCCAAACCTTTGGGTTTTTTCTGATTGGTGGCAAGCTGGATATGTTTCCATAAAACAGGGGTGTTTCTCTCTGCAGAAAAAAAGAAAAAAAAATTATGCCAAATCCTAAAAGTCTGTCGTGTTTTCTGCCAGCTACCAGTAGTATTTTGGTAGTCCCTAATAAAAATGGTTTACAAACCAATGTGTTTCAGTGCAGTGTATTCCAATGGTGCCCACATGAGGAGGACAGGGCACCCAATGATCAACTGTGAAATGTGAGATTGATTTGAGGACAGACAGTGGATCCTGTAGATCTATATCGGGTCCCTGACCTCTAAGTGGTCTTCTGAGCACAGATGGGGGGACAGTGGTTGCAGGGGAGGAACTTCATGTGTATCTCAAGTTCCTGTGTTGCCCTCGCACCAGCATCCTACACACTGGCATGTCAGATTTTTAAATTCCCAGAATCTCTCTTGAGGTACTTTGGAAGGATGCTGTGTTTGCTGGGATGTGCAAGGGGTTAACCCCAGAGGAAAGATCCTTTATCTGCAGAACCCTTTGGTGGATGGGAATCCCTCAGGTGAAGCCATTCTGTGAGAGGGTCAGCAGGAATCCCTTAGCTGAGTTACGTTTGTGCAGTCGATTATACATCTCGTATAATTGTATCTGATATACAGAGCATTTTTCCATCATTCTTCTTTGAACCCACCATGTGCACGACCCTGCCCTGTGAGGTAGAAATAGACTTGTTCTTTCTCTGAACAGCAGGATGTGAAATGCTTTTGTGATCTCCTTTCCGTAATGGACAAATGCCCTGCGTAGAGTTTCAGCAGCTTGTGGTTCCTTCAAAGCAGTCTACTGGGGGTGGGAAAAAAGAAAAACCTGATGGAGATACTGAGTTATAAAATATTTTAAAACCAGAGAATTAATTAAAATGAGTGGTTTTAAAAAAACCAGAGATGTCTGTATGCTTTCAAGATGTTTTCTGTTGGATTCCAGAGAAGACAGAGGGGATCATTTGGCAGTAAATTGTATTCACAAAATAGTAACCAAATCCTGGGTCACTACATTCAAGGAAAGCCAGATGTAATCTGAACCTAACTGTGGCCTGATCCAAATTCCCTGAATAATCTAGCCTACCTCAGCTGGACTACTGCTTTCCATGGAAGTTTAGACTGCTGGGAAATTCTCTTAGGTACAATTTTTTTTTTTCTGGAATAAGAATAATAGTGAAAGGGTTTCAAAGTTATGCAGGTATTGAAGTTTCTAATTAAATAATTCATATCTAAGTCAAAGATTAAAAATCCAATAACTGTAATGGTATATAAAGCTGCTGAAAGGTGTTTTAAATATATGCATCTATAAAGCTTCATAGCTGGACTTCTGGCCCAGCTTTCTGTACTCAAATAAATCCCTCTCTTTCCTCTATGTGTTATCCCATCTTAGGTCTGTCACAGAGTGCTGGGCTAAGACAGGTGCAGGGATCCTCCCTATAGACACAAGCAATAAAAGCACTAATATTCGACCTTTTTTCTTTTTATTAAGCCTCCAAAGTCATCGAAAGTCTGGTGACTGATGAGTAAGTGTATGGCTCCAAAGATGGTCTGTTTTAAAATATTTCCTTGGCTTTATCGGTAGTTTAGAATTTAAACTAGTCATGCTTGCTACCGAAAACAATTTTTGACAGAAAAAATATGGTTGGAAATGAATGGGGAAGTATCTTCTTTTGTCAAAAACTTTCTTTCCCCCCCCCCCCCGGGT